>CM055118.1:303323247-303558102 GCA_029206835.1 Rana muscosa
TCTCCTCATGCCCTTGCCCATTCCTAAGGAACCCTGGGCCATATTGCCATGGTGTTTATCACCGATCTCCCACTGTCTGAGAATAATACAGCCATTTGGGTGGTAATCGATCGATTCTCCAAGATGGCTCATTTTGTTCCTCTTCCTGGTCTTCCTTCTGCCCCTGCCTTGGTTCCCATTTTCATTCGGGAAATTCTCCGCCTACATGGGGTCCCTTCTCATATTGTTTCCGACAGGGGAGTCCAATTCACGTCTCGTTTTTGGAGAGCCTTTTGCAAATCCCTCAATATTGTCTTGGATTTTTCTTCTTCTTACCATCCCCAATCCAATGGACAGACTGAGAGGGTTAATCAGGAGTTAGAGGTCTTTCTTCGCACCTTTGTGTCTTCTCACCATGACGATTGGTCCTCTCTACTCCCGTGGGCAGAATTCTCCCATAACAATCATGTGAATACCAGTTCGCAGAAGACACCCTTTTTCACAGTTTATGGAAAACACCCTCAACTTCCTCTTCCCATGATCTGTTCTCCAGACATTCCAGCTTTGGCTTCGGTTCAGGAGTCTCTCAATTCCGTTTGGGGTCACGTTCATGATTCCCTCCGGGCAGCTGCTGAAAAATTCAAAGGCTTTGCCGACCGCCGCAGGCGTAAACCGCCTTCTCTTCAGCCAGGGGACAAAGTCTGGCTCTCTACCAGGAACATCAAGCTCCGAGTTCCTTCTCTGAAGTTTGCTCCACGATTCATCGGTCCATACATGGTAACTGCTAAACTGAATCCGGTTTGTTTCAAACTCCAGATTCCTAAGAGCCTTAAAATCACTAACTCCTTTCATGTTGCTCTTCTAAAGCCTTTAGTCCTCAATAAATTCTCTCGTCTTCTCCCTACCGTGGCGCCTGTCTCTGAGGATAATCAGGAGTACGAGATCAGTCAAATTCTGGACTCCCGACTCTGTAAAGGCGTTCTTCAGTACCTCGTTCATTGGAAAGGGTTTGGTCCTGAGGAGAGGTCTTGGATCACTGCATCTGAGGTCTTTGCACCTCGTCTGTTAAAGGAGTTTCATCTGAAGTTTCCCTCTAAACCTGGGCCCAGGCGGGGAAGGGGGAGGCCTCGTAAGAGGGAGGGTACTGTCATGGATATGCATTAATGTCTGTCTGCCATCTTACCTTCCTCCTCATGTGTTCATCTAGAGACCAGACCTCCTTCACCTGGCTTCCTTTATAATCTCCTCCCAGCCTGACTCCACCCCAGGCCCTATCACTGAACACTATATTAACCTGTGCACTGCAAGCCTGCTTTGCTGATCAACGTGTTTGTTAGGCATTGTGTGTTTGGGTTCCTGCCTGCCGTGTGCTACGTCTGTCTCTCTGTTACGTTATTGGCTTGTCCCCGACTATCCCTGTCTGCTCGTGACCCTTGACCTTCGGCTCGTTCTTCGTTATCCTTGTCTGCTTGTGGCCCCTGACCTTCAGCTTGTTATTCGGTTCTCTCTATCGTGTGCTGCTGCTTCCCCTCTTTTCCCCTTATCCTACGGGGCGTGAGCTAGGAAACTCCAGGGGCCGCGACCTGGTCCCAGCCTGCAGCGTAACATCCTCACCACTAGAGGCCCTGGAGAAGACCAGCTGGGTCTTAGACTCCGCGCCCTGGGGAATCTTGGCTCTCGCTTCCGTTGGGATCCCGGTTGTGCTCCTCTGGTCCCGCTTTCCACAACCACCCAGTTTCCTATCCGCAGAAGCCAGCCATAGGGTTCACTACCTCGCGGTGCACTCCTGTCCCCCTACGGTGTGCATCTGTCACCTGGCCACAGGTGACCCTGACATACCCCTCGTGTGAGCTGCCTGTACTGTGCTCCTCTGTGCCAGCAACATGTCAGCTTTTTGAAAACAAACTGCCTGGAACTGGGTAGGAAGACCTTCTTATTTACAAGTAGGGGCTGTGAAGGAAAGGGAGGGGGCTGTTTGTGTACAGGGAGGGGCCAGAGGCTTGTATGTTTACAGATTTGTGTATGTGTGGGGCTGAGATATATACAGGTGTGAGAGGGACTGGCATAGATATATACATGTGTGGGGGGCTGACATATATATATATATATATATATATAGTGGGGCTAAAAAGTATTTAGCCAGCCACCAATTCTGCAAGTTCTCCCACTTAAAAAGATGAGAGAGGCCTGTAATTGTCATCATAGATAAACCTCAACTATGAGAGGCAAAATGTGGAAACAAATCCAGACAATCACATTGTCTGATTTGCAAAGATTTTTTTTTGCAAATTATGGTGGAAAATAAGTGGTCAATATCAAAAGTTCATCTCAATACTTTGTTATATATCCTTTGTTGGCAATGACAGAGGTCAAACGTTTTCTGTAAGTCTTCACAAGTTTGTCACACACTGTTGCTGGTATGTTGGCCCATTCCTCCATGCAGATCTCCTCTAGAGCAGTGATGTTTTGGGGCTGTCGCTGGGCAACACGGACTTTTAACTCCCTCCAAAGGTTTTCTATGGGGTTGAGATCTGGAGACTGGCTAGGCCACTCCAGGACCTTGAAATGCTTCTTACGAAGCCACTCCTTCGTTGCCCGGGCGGTGTGTTTGGGATCATTGTCATGCTGAAAGACCCAGCTACGTTTCATCTTCAATGCCCTTGTTGATGGGAGGAGGTTTGCACTCAAAATCTCACGATACATGGCCCCATTCATTCTTTCATGTACACGGGTCCGTCGTCCTGTTCCCTTTGCATAGAAACAGCCCCAAAGCATGATGTTGCCACTCCCATGCTTCACAGTAGGTATGGTGCTCTTTGGTTGCAACTCAGCATTCTCTCTCCTCCAAACACGACGAGTTGTGTTTCTACCAAACAGTTCTACTTTGGTTTCATCTGACCATATGACATTCTCCCTATCCTCTTCTGGATCATCCAAATGCTCTCTAGCAAACCTCAGACGGGCCCGGACATGTACTGGCTTAAGCAGGGGGACACGTCTGCCACTGCAGGATCTGAGTCCCTGGCGGCGTAGTGTGTTACTGATGGTAGCCTTTGTTACGTTGGTCCCAGGGCTCTGCAGGTCATTTACTAGGTCCCCCCGTGTGGTTCTGGGATTTTTGCTCACCGTTCTTGTGATCATTTTGACGCCACGGGGTGAGATCTTGCGTGGAGCCCCAGATCGAGGGAGATTATCAGTGGTCTTGTATGTCTTCCATTTTCTAATTATTGCTCCCACAGTTGATTTCTTCACACCAAGCTGCTTGCCTATTGCAGATTCAGTCTTCCCAGCCTGGTGCAGGTCTACAATTTTGTTTCTGGTGTCCTTCACAGCTCTTTAGTCTTCACCATAGTGGAGTTTGGAGTGTGACTGTTTGAGGTTGTGGACAGGTGTCTTTTATACTAATAACAAGTTCAAACAGGTGCCATTAATACAGGTAATGAGTGGAGGACAGAGGAGCCTATTAACCACTTAACGACCGCCCACTGTAGTTATACGTCGGCAGAATGGCACCGACAGGCAAAGTCACGTATATCTACGTGATTGCCTTTGTATAGTTGGGGGGTCCGATCGGACCCCCCTCCTATACAGTGAGCGGTCGTTTTCCGTTGGGGAGCGATCCGAGATGAGGGGACGGCCGTTCGATTCCGGCCACCCCCTCGCGATCGCTCCCGGCGAATGAGAAAGCTTCCTCTGCTGTGTAATGTTTACACAGGCAGAGGAAGTGATGTCATCTCTCATGCGGCGCTCACAAATACCGAGCGCCGTACAAGAGAAGACATCAGGTCAGTGCACAAAACACTACACTGACACCAGGACACATAGGCACATAAATCGCCCCCCCCAGATCACCCCCCAGCCCCCAGTCACAGTATCACTGATTGCAGTGACTATTTATTTACTGATCACTGCAATCAGTGACATTTGTGACTGTAAAAGTGTCACTACAGTTTAGTTTTAGGTCCAGTGTAGCCCCCTAACCCCCCCCTAATAAAGGTTTAACCCCCTGATCGCCCCCCAGATATCCCTTTCACCCCCTAGCACCGCCGTCGCTAAGCGATCGTTTTTCTGATCGCTGTTTTATTGTCAGTGATGCCGATCGGTAGCCAGTTATTTTTTTTAGATTCGGCGCAGGTTTTTATAGCATCAGGTACCCCCATATATTACCTAATAAAGGTTTAACCCCCTTGATCGCCCCCCAGATAACCCTTTCACCCCCTAGCACCACTGTCGCTAAGCGATCGTTTTTCTGATCGCTGTTTTATTGTCGGTGATGCCGATCGGTAGCCAGTTATTTTTTTTAGGTTCGCCGCAGGTTTTTATAGCGTCAGGTACCCCCATATATTACCTAATAAAGGTTTAACCCCTTGATTGCCCCCCAGGTAACCCTTTCACCCCCTATCACCACTGTCGCTAAGCGATCGTTTTTCTGATCGCTGTCTTATTGTCGGTGATGCCGATAGGTAGCCAGTTATTTTTTTTAGGTTCGCCGCAGGTTTTTATAGCGTCGGGTACCCCCATATATTACCTAATAAAGGTTTAACCCCTTGATCGCCCCCCCAGGTAACCCTTTCACCCCCTTTTGGCAGTGTCACTAAGCAATCGTTTTTCTAAACGCTGTATTAGTTATGCTGGTGCCGATAGATAGCCAGTTATTTTTTTTAGGTTCGCCGCAGGTTTTTATAGCGTCAGGTACCCCCATATATTATATAATTAAGGTTTTAACCCCCTAATTGCCCCTAGTTAACCCTGCGTCACACCCCAGGCAGCGTCAGGTTAGTACCAGTAATGCCAACACCCACGCGTGAAGCATACACCTCCCTTAGTGGTATAGTATCTGATCTGATCAGATCTATACTAGCGTCCCCAGCAGTTTAGGGTTCCCAAAATCGCAGTGTTAGCGGGATCAGCCCAGATACCTGCTAGCACCTGCTTTTTGCCCCTCCGTCCAGCCCAGGCCACCCAAGTGCAGTATCGATCGATCACTGTCACTTGCAAAACACAACACACATAACTGCAGCGTTCGCAGAGACAGGCCTGATCCCTGCGACTCCAGTGCTGTAGGAGGTGATTTCACCACCACAGTTAAAAAAAAAAAGCATATATGCCGAAGCATTGGAGCAGCAGGGGCGGAGGAACGATTTTGCTCCTAATGCCGCGTACATACGGTCGAAATTCCGACGGAGGCTTGCCCGTGGAAAAGTTTGACCATGTGTACGCGGCATAACTTTTGCGGGAAGATGCCCCCATGCTTCAGCATATATAAATGGTGCATGTATGCCCATCATTAGAAGTGGGTGGATGAAGGGCGGTATTCTAATGGTGGGCATACCCACCGATCAATCTTTTTTTTTCGTTCAGCCAACAGGCTGCATGAAAAAAAAGATTACAATACATGTCCAACAAGGACCAGCAACGTACTGGTATGTTGCTGGACTTTGAATGTTTATACCAGAACGATGCCTGAGGGTTTAGGTATCATCTTGGCATCATTCTTTTCAGCCAGCGGGCGGCTTTGATGTAAAAGCAATCCTAGTGGCTAATTAGCCTCTGGACTGCTTTTACAAGCAGTGGGAGGGAATGTCCCCCCCTGGATATAAAAAGCGCCATTGGAAAATTGGGAAAGCATTTTATCACACCGATCTTGGTGTGGTCAGATGCTTTGAGGGCAGAGGAAAGATCTAGGGTCTAATAGACCCCAGTTTAAAAAAAAAAAGAGTACCTGTCACTACCTATTGCTATCATAGGGGATATTTACATTCCCTGAGATAACAATAAAAATGATAAAAAAATAAATATGGAAGGAACAGTTTAAAAATAAAATAAAAAAGCAAAATTAATAATAATAAAAAAAAAAAAAAGCACCCCTGTCCTGCCCTGCTCTTGCGCAATGGCGAACGCAAGCGTGGGTCTGGCGTCATATGTAAACAGCAATTGCACCATGCATGTGAGGTATCACCGCGAAGGTCAGATCGAGGGCAGTCATTTTGGCAGTAGACCTCCTCTGTAAATCTAACGTGGTAACCTGTAAAGGCTTTTAAAAATGTATGTAGTTTGTCGCCAATGCGCGTTTGTGCGAAATTTTAAAGCATGTCGTGTTTGGTATCTATGTACTCGGCCTAAGATCATCTTTTTTATTTCATCAAACATTTAGGCAATATAGTGTGTTTTAGTGCATTAAAATAAAAAAAAAGTTATTTTTTCCCCCAAAAAATGCGTTTGAAAAATCGCTGCGCAAATACTGTGTGGAAAAAAAATGCAACACCCACCATTTTAATCTGTAGGGCCTTTGCTTTCAAAAAATATATAATGTTTGGGGGTTCAACATAATTTTCTTGCAAAAAAAAATAAAAAATGTTTTCATGTAAACAAAAAGTGTCAGAAAGGGCTTTGTCTTCAAGTGGTTAGAAGAGTGGATGTAAGCTTCCTAATGTTGTGTATAAAATGCCAGGACAGTTCAAAAGCCCCCCAAATGACCCCATTTTGGAAAGTAGACACCCCAAGCTGTATACTGAGAGGCATGTCGAGTCCATGGAATATTTTATATGTTGACACAAGTTGCGGAAAAAAGACAATTTATTTTATTTATTTTGCACAAAGTTGTCACTAAATGATATATTGCTCAAACATGCCATGGGCATATGTGGAATTGCACCCCAAAATACATTCTGTTGCTTCTCCTGAGTACGGGGATACCACATGTGTGAGACTTTTTGGGAGCCTAGCCGCGTACGGGACCCCAAAAACCAATCACCGCCTTCAGGCTTTCTAAGGCCTCGTACACACGGCCGAGATTCTCGTTGAAAAAAACATGTCGTTTTTTTCGACGAGATTCTTGGACAAGAAACTTGTCCCGGCCGAGTGTACACACGCTTGATTCAAAGAACCCGCGGTTCTTTGAAAGGAGTGTACGCGGTGACGTCATCGACTACGTCGAGCATGCGCTCGTCACATTCGATGCCGTCGCCGCCATCTTGGTATACCCTACGTATGCCTAGGAAGCTACCGCGCATGCGTCAAATTCATTTCGAACATGCGCGGGCTTCCGGGAGGACAGGTAAGTGTACACACACTCACTTTTCTCGTCGAGAAACATGCCGAGGAGAATCTCGACGAGAAAATAGAGAGCAGGTTCTCTATTTTCTCGTCGAGGTTTCTTGTCGGTTTTCTCGACGAGAAACCCGATAGCAGCGTACACACGACCGATTTACTCGGCAAAACCTCTCTGCCAGCAAGTTTCTTGCTGGTTCTTGCCGAGAAAATCGGTCGTGTGTACGAGGCCTAAGGGTGTAAATTTTTGATTTCACTTCTCACTGCCTATCACAGTTTCGGAGGCCATGGAATGCCCAGATGGCACAAAACCCCCCCAAATGACCCCATTTTGGAAAGTAGACACCCCAAGCTATTTGCTGAGAAGTATGGTGAGTATGTTGCAGATCTCGCTTTTTGTCAAAAAGTTTTGAAAATTGGAAAAAAAAAAAAAAAAAAGATTTTCTTTCTTCATTTCCAAAAATAAATTAGAGCTGTAAAATACTCACCATGCCTCTCAGCAAATAGCTTGGGGTGTCTATATTCCAAAATGGGGTCATTTGGGGGGGTTTGTGCTATTTTGGCATTTTATGGCCTTCGAAACTGTGATAGGTAGTGAGGAGTGAAATCAAAAATTTGTGCCCTTAGAAATCCTGAAGGCGGTGCTTGGTTTCCGGGGTCCCGTACGCGGCTAGGCTCCCAAAAAGTCCCACACATGTGGTATTCCCGTACTCAGGAGAAGCAGAAAATTTTATTTTGGGGTGCAATTCCACATATAACCATGGCATGTGTGAGCAATATATCATTTAGTGACAACTTTTTGTAATTTTTTTTTTTTTTAGTCATTATTCAATCACTTGAGACAAAAAATATAAATATTCAATGGGCTCAACATGCCTCTCAGCAATTTCCTTGGGATGTCTACTTTCCAAAATGGGGTCATTTTGGGGGGGGGGGGGGGGGGTTTGTACTGCCCTGCCATTTTAGCACCTCAAGAAATGAGATAGGCAGTCATAAATTAAAAGCTGTGTAAATTCCAGAAAATGTACCCTAGTTTGTAGATGCTATAACTATAACGCTTATTGACATTTTTTTTACTAAAGACATGTGGCTGAATACATTTTGGCCCAAATGTATGACTAAAATTGAGTTTATTCGATTTTTCTTATAACAAAAAGTAGAAAATATCATTTTTTTAAAAAATTTTCAGTCTTTTTCCGTTTATATCGCAAAAAATAAAAATCGCAGAGGCAATCAAATACCATTAAAAGAAAGCTCTATTTGTGGGAAGAAAAGGACGCAAATTTTGTTTGGGTACAACATTGCATGTCCGCACAATTTCCAGTTAAAGCAACGCAGTGCCAAATTCTGAAAACACCTCTGGTCCTTTAGCTACAAAATGGTCCGGGGCTTAAGTGGTTAAAGAAGAAGATACAGGTCTGTGAGAGCCAGAAATCTTGCTTGTTTGTAGGTGACCAAATACCGTATATACTCGAGTATAAGCCGACTCGAGTATAAGCCGAGGTACCTAATGTTGCCCAAAAAACTGGGAAACCTCACTGACCCGAGTATAAGCCGATGCCCCACTGTTCCCTGTAAAAAGACATTTTTACATTGTAATTATTACCTGTAAAGAAGTTGCGGCTGCGGCGTCCATCGTTCAAATTCCGCGGCGTCCATCGTTCAAATTCCGCGGCGTCTATCGTTCAAATTCCGCGGCGTCCATCGTTCGAATTCCACGGTCTCTTCCTGTTCCTTACTTGATAGGCGAGTCTCAGCAGACACTCTCCGCCTATCACGATCATTCTCTCATCCTTAGTTTTCCCAGCAGACACTGTGTTGGGTATTCCGCCAATCACAGACGTCTGCTGGAAAACTGAGGATGAGAGAACGTTCGTGATAGGCGGAGAGTGTCTGCTGAGACTCGCCTATCAAGGAAGGAACAGGAAGAGACCGCGGAATTTTGAATGATGGATCCCGCGGAATTCGAACGATGGACGCCGCAGCCGCAACTTCTTTACAGGTAATATTTACAATGTAAAATTTATATGACTCAAGTATAAGCCGAGGGGGGGGGACTTTCAGCCCCAAAAAAAGGGCTGAAAATCTCGGCTTATACTCGAGTATATACGGTACTTATTTTCCACCATAATTTGCAAATAAATTATTTCCAAATCAGACAATGTGATTGTCTGGATTTGTTTCCACATTTTGTCTCTCATAGTTGAGGTATACCTATGATGACAATTACAGGCCTCTCATCTTTTTAAGTGGGAGAACTTGCACAATTGGTGGCTGACTAAATACTTTTTTGCCCCACTGTGTGTATATATATATAAATAAATGTGTGTGTGTGTGTGTGTGTGTGTGTGTGGGGGGGGGCTGGCAGATATACAGGTGTTGGGGCTGGCAGATATACAGGTGTTGGGGCTGGCATTGATACAGGTGTGGGGGGGCTGACATATATACAGGTGTGTGTATGGGGGGGGCTGACATATATACAGGTGTATGGGGGGGGCTGACATATATATGCAGGTGTGTGGGGGGCTGATATATACAGGCGTGAGGGGGCTGGCATATATACAGGTGTGTGTGTGGGGGGGCTGACATATATACAGGATTAAGGGAGGGGGCTGAGTGCGTACATGTGAGGTGGCCGGTGTGTGAATTCCATTGGATGGCCCATGGGTAAGCCCTGAGGAGTGTTGGTGGTCAGGCGCGGGGGGGGGGGGGTGTACATGTGTATGTGTCTGTATGTACATGTGTATGTGTCTGTATGTGTGTGCATGTGCCCTTTTTTTAGGGTGTTTGTAATGAGAAATAAACAGATGCAGCGCTGTGAAATATGTGAAACCCTAAAAACGTGATTACAGGGTTAATGATGTAAGATATGTGTATCCTGTGCAAACTACACATCAATATAATAGTACAATACTGATAGGATGGAACTTATACTCTCACCCGATCGGAAAAATCAAAATACCCTGCAGGTGTATGTGATAAAAAGTGAGAGTAAAAACATAGATAAGAGAAATACAGTAAATAACCCACAGAAATGGAAATAAAAGACTGTATGTATAAAGTCCATAAAACAATACTGTATATCAAGGATCGTTGATCAGGAAAAAATAAGCACCCCTAATAAGTTCATATAAACATTTGAAGCGCACAGACCCCTTTCTTTATCTGCATTAACTTTGGCTCCTCGCAGGAAGAGAGAGGCACACCGAACTTACAGCCCGTACCCTCCTGTAATAAGAGGTTGAGCGGTGTTGTTTTTGGGTCTTGTGCCGCCAGATCCAGAGAATGGTTCTCACCTCTAGTTTAAGTAAAGGCAAGTCCTTATATCCTTTAGTAACTTCAAGGTCCACACCAGCTGCAACTCCAACGTAGAGTTTATTTTCATTAAACACAGTCTCTGATAGGAAAAGGTTGGAGTAAGGAAACAGGACAGCTTAAGGTGTGGAGGAGGTCCAGGCACAAACGTTGCAATTCACTTCACTGCTCCGACTCTCAAGCAGACTCAGCCTTTTCTGGATAGTCTCCCTTGTTTGGGACTAGCAGCCAGAATAGTGCTCTAACCTAACCCAAAGTCTCTGCCACAGACTTGGTGACTTGGTCTCTGCCAAAGACTTGGTGACTTGATCTCTGCCACAGACCTGGTGAACTTGGTCTCTGCCACAGACCTGGTGAACTTGGTCTCTGCCACAGACCTGGTGAACTTGGTCTCTGCCACAGACCTGGTGAACTTGGCCTCTGCCACAGACTTGGTGAACTTGGCCTCTGCCACAGACTTGGTCTCTGCCACAGACCTGGTGAACTTGGTCTCTGCCACAGACCTGGTGAACTTGGTCTCTGCCACAGACCTGGTGAACTTGGTCTCTGCCACAGACCTGGTGAACTTGGTCTCTGCCACAGACCTGGTGAACTTGGTCTCTGCCACAGACCTGGTGAACTTGGTCTCTGCCACAGACCTGGTGAACTTGGTCTCTGCCACAGACCTGGTGAACTTGGCCTCTGCCACAGACCTGGTGAACTTGGCCTCTGCCACAGACCCGGTGAACTTGGCCTTGGTTAAGGAGAAGACATCCCTCCAGAGAGTTACCGGGACCCTTCCTTCACTGTGACTTCCGCATCAGTCCTTTGGAACGGTTCCTTCCCCGGCCTCCTCATCTAAGATGCGGGTCCCCTCGCAAGGCGGCACCCTGAGATTCCTCGATCCTTGGTAAGTTCCAGCCGAAGGTGCTGGGCCCAGGCCTTTGCTGCAGTTCCAGGGCTAAAGGTGCCTGGAACTGATTCACCAACCTCCGCCCCTGGGCCTAAGGTGCCCAGGGCAGACTGGAACACACTCCCTGGGGTAGGACCCCCAACAACGAACGAACCCAACAGGCAGCGTCTGCCCCTTTTGTACCCTCTCCCAGCATGCACAGCAGGTAGACCACACCCACTGTAAAATTGGCGAGAGGGGACACACAAGGCACAGCACTGTATCAGCGGTTCAATCCTAGCCTACTATGGCAGCACCCCCCATAGGCCACAGGGAACTGTACACCGATACTCTCCCTGCGGACAAAATGGTTGCAAAAACCCTGACAAATTAGGGTGTTTGAGTATAAGCTACCACTCAAACACTTCCCCTAAATTTAGCACCCCGCTACACATTCATTGTTCTAATTTTCCAATATGAAACAATGTGAAGTTATCACTCTTGTAGACATGGGAGGTGGTCAGCAAACACTTGCATGTTCAGGAAGGGAGAACTTCAGCAGGAAAAAAAATGCTGAAAGCACAAAAAGCTTGCAAACGTGCCTAAATGCTAGAGTTCTGCTCTATCAGGATTTGTGACGTCACAGCTCCCAACATTTGCCTTGTTTGACGTGGATACAGGAAGCTTTCCTTCACAGGAGTTCCAACCATCATGTGTGCCTGAGAGGATCAGTCGTTGCCTATTTGACCCACCGCCGCTGGCGTGTGTCCACGATACGGGGTAGGAGAATTAACCCCCCCCCCTGGTGTTGGAGTCACTGCCCTGGGTGTTGTTTGCTGACCACCTCCCATGTCTACAAGAGTGATAACTTCACATTGTTTAATAAAAAGAAAAATCGCGCTAAAGAGTCCCCATGAAATTATAAATATATATAATGAATAAAGTCCAATGTGGCAGGCTGGTATAAAAACGCAAAGACTTCTAAATGCTAGATGGATCTTAAGAAATTCATGCTTACCAGATGAGTAAGCCAATAAAGCAGATGGCTATAGCCCAGCCAAGCCCTTTGGTTGGCACCAAGATACCCACTTTACCAGGAAAATATGAATACGATAGCTGGAACTATGACTCCACTATATTTGATATTAATCAGATGAACGCCACTTTAAGGCTTGATATATATGGGCGAAGGATATAGATCAGGATCCTACAGACAACTGCAAGCTCAAATGTAGAAGGGATGAATGTAGACTCTCCCAGCTGGGACCGTAACTCCGTGTATACGGTATTAACATCAGGTACCCAAGAGGAAATGAAGAGACTGGATAGTGTAATACCATCAATATATTTAATAAAAAAAAGGCAATTACACTTACATATAGTCGTTAAAATTCAAGCAAAAAAATTAAGCCGGCCGGCTACACTGCAAAACTCCCGTCCTGCGAACGCGGTGACGTCAGCACGTACCCCCTCAGATGCGTTTCGTCATCAAAGACATTCTCAATTGAACTCTTTAGCGCGATTTTTCTTTTTATTTCTATTTGTGTCTATCCCACTTTTATTGCTGCTATAAGGAGTCCTTTTTAGTTGGATATTTAATTTTTCATTTTCACAGCAAGCACGTTTTTTTTCCTTTTATCACATTGTTTAATATTGGTGTAGCACCACGGTCATCTCTCACCTGCCCTTGGCTCACTAGCAGGAAAAGACACACCGGGCCACCACGCCTGTACCCTCTTGTGTGAAGAGGTTAAGCATACTTTAACTTACAGGTCCTGCAGTAAGGTTCTCCATGAAGCTGGTTCTCGTCCCATAAGATGCAGGGACAAGTTTTTTTTTATTCCCAATAACTCCAAGGTCCACACCAGTAGTAAACTCCAACGTAGAGTTTATTTTTTTATATGCAAAGTCATTAAGTAGAAAAGGTTGGATTGAGAATAGGACAGCATGAGTTTGGATACAAGTCCAGGCACAAAACAGATTAAGCATTCACTACTCGTTTCCTGAAGTAGGCTTAGCTCACCCGGATAGTTCCCTATGAAAGCAGATCCTAGCAGCCGAAGTGACGCTCGGACGTTTCTTTAGTTTTCCCTTTTAATGCGATTGGGAGATTCTCTGCCACAGAACCGTTGTTCCCAATCCTTTTCGTGTTGGTTGGATCTAATCCCTCCAGAGAGTTACCAGGCCCTTCTTTCTCCGTGAACTTTTCACCGGTCCTTTAGAAGGGTCCTCCCCCGGCCTCCTCATCTTAGAAACGGGTCCCCATGCAAGAGGCACCCTGGGATTTTCTCCTTCCAGGACTCGGGCCCCAGCTAAAGGTGCTGGGCCCAAAGCTGTTGCTGCAGCCCCAGGGCTAAAGGTGCCTGGGACTGGTGTAAACGTGGGCCCCTGGCCAGGAGGGCCAGGTAACACACTCCATGGTGGCCCCCTGGGCTCGAACCGGAACCCACCCAGCTCGACCTTGACCTTGACTCCCACCCCCTACAGGCATCGTCTGCCCCTTTTATATCCCCTCCTGGCATGCACAGCAGGTTTACCACG
Source organism: Rana muscosa (assembly GCA_029206835.1). Taxonomy (NCBI): domain Eukaryota; kingdom Metazoa; phylum Chordata; class Amphibia; order Anura; family Ranidae; genus Rana; species Rana muscosa. Next base: position 303,337,004 of record CM055118.1, read on the forward strand.
CCTACTGTACCACCGCCGAGAGGGGACACCTAAGGCACAGCACTATACCAGCGGTTCAACCCTGGCCCATTATGGCAGCGCCACCTACAGGCCACAGGGAACTATACACCAGTATACTACCTGCGGTGTAAAATAGAATGCCCTCACAATTAAGGTGGTTTGAGCCCAACTACAGCTCAAACCTTCCCCTAAATTTGGGTACATAGCGCCCCTAAAAATGGAATGGGCGCTACATTGGAAAATTAGAACAATCAGTATTGGATGTACTATTATATTGATGTGTAGTTTGCACAGGATACACATATCTTATATCCTGACCCTGTAATCACGTTTTTAGGGTTTCACATATTTCACACCGCTGCATCTGTTTGTTTCTTATTTTTTGTTCACAATATGTCTTATTGTTGATGCTGGCTGCTATCAGACTTTTTTATTAGTAGCACAACTTTTTCCTATATATGTTGTTTGTAATAGCAGCAAGGAATGCTGCTCCTCTCAAAAGCAATCCATGCTCTGATCACTTTTTTGGGGCATTTGACAGGCAGTAAATAGGCAATAAAGGGTGAGCAGTTCGGGGGTGGTAAAAACTGCTCAACCGGGTTTTTTTTTCACCCCTCCAACCTCACATGTGAACAAACCCTTGATTCACATCTGTGTGGACGTGTGCAGGGCAGTCCATTCATTTCAATAGGCTTCATGGGCTGCATGGAAAGGGTCTTGGGAACCTGTTCTTGGTCTTAAAAGTGAGGCATTCGTGGTCTGTTTAGACCCCTAATATTTCACCAAAGCCCCCCCCCCCCCTCCTAAAAATAAATAAATGATAAAACAATAAAAATAAAAAAATATTACTGACACTGTCAACTGCCCTACTGACACCAACCTTCGCCCTTCTGATACTGTCCTCTTTGCCACTGCTAAAGGGTATTATTTCTGACTTTATAGGGATGAGAAATCCCTTGGCAACAATACAGCCATATTTTCTCTCTCCCACCCAGGCTGCCCCACAGTCGCCTCTCTTTGAGTAGCTGGATGAAGTAGTTCCAGAAATGGAGTCTCTCTCTCGCGCTCTCTGCCTCTCTCTCTCGCGCTCTCTCTCTGCCTCGCACACTCTCTCTCTGCCTCGCACACTCTCTCTCTGCCTCGCGCTCTCTCTCGGGCTCTCGCTCTCTCTCTCTGCCTCGCGCGCTCTCTCTCTGCCTCGCCCGCTCTCTCTGCCTCGCGCGCTCTCTCTCTCTGCCTTGCGCGCTCTCTCTCTCTGCCTTGCGCGCTCTCTCTCTCTCTCTGCCTCGTGCGCTCGCTCTCTGCCTCGCGTGCTCTCTCTCTCTCTGCCTCGCGCGCTCTCTCTCTGCCTTGCGCGCGCTCTCTCTCTCTCTGCCTCGCGCGCTCTCTCTCTGCCTCGTGCGCGCTCTCTCTCTGCCTCGCGCGCTCTCTCTCTCTCTGCCTCGCCCGCTCTCTCTCTGCCTCGCCCGCTCTCTCTCTCTGCCTCGCCCGCTCTCTCTCTCTGCCTCGCCCGCTCTCTCTCTCTGCCTCGCTCGCTCTCTCTCTCTGCCTCGCGCGCTCGCTCTCTCTCTCTGCCTCGCGCGCTCTCTGCCTCGCGCGCTCTCTCTCTCTCTGCCTCGCGCGTGCTCTCTCTCTCTGCCTCGCGCGCGTGCTCTCTCTCTCTGCCTCGCGCGCGTGCTCTCTCTCTCTGCCTTGCGCGCGCGCTCTCTCTCTGCCTCGCGCGCGCTCTCTCTCTCTGCCTCGCGCGCGCTCTCTCTCTCTCTGCCTCGCGCGCTCTCTCTCTCTCTGCCTCGCGCGCACTCTCTTTCTCAGCCTCGCTCTCTCGCTCGGCCTCGCTCTCTCTTTCTCTCTCGGCCTCGCTCTCTCTCTCGGCCTCGCTCTTTCTCGGCCTCGCTCTCTCTCGGCCTCGCTCTCTCTCTGCCTCGCTCTCTCTCGGCCTCGCGCTCTCTCTCTCTGCCTCTCTCTCGGCCTCGCTCTCTCTCTCTCGGCCTCGCTCTCTCTCTCTCGGCCTCTCTCTCTCTCTCTCGGCCTCGCTCTCTCTCTCGGCCTCGCTCTCTCTCTCTCGGCCTCTCTCTCTCTCGGCCTCGCTCTCTCTGCATCGCGCTCTCTCTCTGCCTCGCTATCGCGCTCTTGCTCTCTCGCTCGCTCTCTCGGCCTCGCTCTCTCGCTCTCCTCTCTACTCCAGGGGCAGAGCACCAAGTACAGGGATTTCCTCCAGATGGCTGGAGTCTGCTCCCTGCCTGTTAGACCTCTGAATGTTTATGAACCCCCCCCGACCACCTACTGGACCACCCCTTCCAGGGATTGGCTAGGAATCCATGAATATTCAGACTGCTTGTAGATATGACAAAACAGCAGTCTATGAGATGCTGCACAGCCCAGCACAATTACCCCTCTGCTCCTCTGCCTACAAAGGCAAACAAAATTTACCTAGCAGCCTACCAAACTAGGAGGGTGCTACATAGAGATTAAAAATGGACTTGTGGGTTTAATTATTCATTTTTGTACATTGGTTCCTCATGTCCGCTAAAATAGGGAGGTGTTCCTGTTTGAGAGCTGAGAAAGGTTGGAGGTATGGAGGAGTTCTCTGAATGAAGACTTGATGAGTCAGATTACTTTCTATATTTGTGGTTTATCAGAAGTCAACTTACATTCACTTTCATTTTTGGCTTCTTTACAGGATGACATCTACTGACCTGAGACAGGAGCTGAACTGCTCCATCTGCCTGGATGTTTATAGGGATCCTGTAACCCTGATGTGTGGACACAGTTTTTGCCTGGGCTGTATCCATCACCCAATTAGTATTCGTAATAGGTCCAAAGCCTATACCTGTCCACAATGCAGACAACCATCAAAATCACCACTTAAGAAGAACATTGTCCTCAGTAGGTTAGCAGAGAGATTCCATAGTGGTCAACCAGACGAGGGCAGGAAGGTCATCTTCTGCATCTACTGTGACTTCCCTGTTCCGGCCGTGAAGTCTTGTCATCAATGTGAGACCTCCCTGTGTGCCGATCACCTGAGGAAACACAACGAGACGGTGGAGCACACTTTACTGCCACCAATGGCTGAGCTCAGAAAGAGAAGGTGTCCTGTCCATGGGAAGATCTTGGAATATTTTTGCACTGAGGATTCAGTGTGTGTCTGCGCATCTTGCAGGTTGGATGGAGAACACAGAGGACACCAGGCCGAGTCGGTGGAGGAGGTCTCCAAGAAGAAAATAAGACCTCTACTTGAGAAGGTAACTTTGGAGCGAGAAAAAATTGAGAAGAAAGTCCAGAGTCTGCAGGAACGCAGGACAAAAGCTCAAGAAGTGGCCACCAAAGCAACACAGAGAGCCACTGCCAAGCTTAGCAACATAAAGAAGCAGCTGGAAGATCTGGAGAAGATGGTCCCAGATGAGATCTCCAGGTGGGAAATGCAGATTTCACAGACGGTCTCCGATCTAAACCAACAGTTGGAAACAAAAAAGAACGATCTGTCTAGGAAGATAAGTCACTTAGAGGAGCTGCATGACCTGGCCGACCCAATAGCTGTCTTACAAAACCAGGAATTAGACAAAGACTTGTGTGACACTGAGGAGGCATTGCCCGATGTACCAGAATTTCCTGATCTCCATGAGGATCTGATCTCAGGCTCGTTATACAAATTATCTGACATAGTTACAAGTGCAAAGATGTGGATACAAAAACCTGCAGACATAATACTGGACGTCTGCACGGTAGCCAATAACCTCTGGATATCAGACGACTTAAAAAGTGTCTTCAGGTCCCACACAGAACTGCCTTATCCAAAAACACCAGAGAGATTTAAGAACTGTGCGGTTCTAAGCCTAAACAGCTTCTCCTCTTGGCGGCATTACTGGGAGGTGGACACCAGCAAGTCGGATAGCTGGAAAGTCGGAATGTGTTACCCCAGTATCAACCGGAAAACCCGTATCAGTATAGTTGGCCAGGACAAGGACTCCTGGTGCTTGCGGAGGTGCAAAGATAACTATACAATGATGTATGATGCTGAACATATCTGTTTATCTGACAAGACTTCCAGCCATAAATTCCGGATCTATCTGGATTACGAGGCTGGTCAGCTCTCTTTCTTTGAAGTAGGAGACCCAATGAGACATTTGCACACATTCGAAGCAACCTTCTCCGAGCCCCTCCATGCTGTGCTTGGAGTCTTTCAAGGGTCTATTACAATTTGTAACTAAAAGTGTAGATATGATGCCTTATAATACAGTATGTTCTGGTATAGGATGTCCTGTTGTTCTCTAAAAAATAGCTACATTTGTATGTGAGAGATCATGGGGACCTGATCCATCTGCTATGACGGTGCCCCATGCTTCATTTATTCTGGAAAGGGGTTTTGTCCCTTTTTTCCTTCTTATGCCGCGTACACACGATCAAATTCCGCTCAAGCTTGGCTTGCATACACACGTTTACACAAAAGTTCTCTGAACTTTCGACCGTCAAGAACGCGGTGACATACAACACTACGATGAGCCGAGAAAATTAAGTTCAATGCTTCCGAGTAAGCGTCAAATTGTTTCCAAGCATGCGTCAGAATTTTTCACGTTGGAATTGCTACAGACGATCGGAATTTTCGAACTGATTTTTTTCCGTCTGAAAAATATAGAACCTGCTCTCAATCTTTTGCTGGCAGAAATTCCGACAGCAAAAGTCCGATGGAGCATACACACGGTCGGAATTTTCGACCAAAAGCTCACATTGGACTTTTGCTGGCGGAATTTCCGACTGTGTGTACGCGGCAATAGTTGTCCTTTCTTGCCTGATGTTTGGATCTCTTATAAATAAATGTATTGTTTAGTAAGAGTTGTATACAGCAATAAACTTTTCATCCATCCTATATGTAGCGCCCATCCCAAATGGTTGGGACGCTATTCCATAGTTGCCAACATTGCAAAAAAAACATCTGGGACACTTTTTTGTATTGAGGCGGAGCCTTGCTATAATTAGGGGGCGGGGCATTCGTTTGTAGGCGTGTCATGTTGTAATGAAAAATGGGCGTGGTTTACGCCCGATAGTGGGTGTGGCTTAAATGGGCGTGTTTCAAAGGGGTGTGGCTAGAGTCCGAGGTGAGAGAAAGAGAGAGAAAGAAATAGAAAGAAAGAAGCCAGATCCTACACCACAATAGAAATGTGTAACAAAATTGGCAGATAAGGATACTCCAAAACACCTGTTGGCGCTTCAATCATCCCGGCACCATGGTTGTTACGGTGTCAGGATGATTGAAGTGCATTATTTCTATTATTACATTGTAATATAAAATGAAATCATTCAACTCACCATAATGCCGAATCAGTGGAAGCCCTGAGCGTGTTACCTGCCACGTCGCCTGCCACCAGATGGCCTCCCCAGCAGTCCGTCCTTGCATCAGGTGCCTCCCCAGCAGTCCGTCCTTGCATCAGGTGCCTCCCCAGCAGTCCGTCCTTGCATCAGGTGCCTCCCCAGCAGAGCCCCCTCCACACTTGTGGACAAGGGTCCAAAAATCATGATTGTCCCGGGAAATTCGGGACTGTTTGGCAACTATGCACTACACTGATTACCCCGCCACCCACTACACTGATTACCCCGTCACCCACTACACTGATTACCCCGCCACCCACTACACTGATTACCCCGCCACCCACTACACTGATTACCCCGCCACCCACTACACTGATTACCCCGCCACCCACTACACTACACTGATTACCCTGCCACCCACTACACTGATTACCCCGCCACCCACTACACTACACTGATTACCCCGCCACCCACTACACTGATTAACCCGCCACCCACTACACTACACTGATTACCCTGCCACCCACTACACTGATTATCCCACCACCCACTACACTACACAGATTACCCTGCCACCCACTACACTGATTACCCCACACTGATTACCCCACCACCCACTACACTACACAGATTACCCTGCCACCCACTACACTACACTGATTACCCCGCCACCCACTACACTAATTACCCCGCCACCCACTACACTACACTGATTACCCCGCCACCCACTACACTGATTACCCCGCCACCCACTACACTGATTACCGCCACCCACTACACCACACTGTGATTACCCCACCACCCACTACACTAATTACCCCGCCACCCACTACACTAATTACCCCGCCACCCACTACACTACACTGATTACCCCGCCACCCACTACACTAATTACCCCGCCACCCACTACACTAATTACCCTGCCACCCACTACACTGATTACCCCCCACCCACTACACTGATTACCCCGCCACCCACTACACTACACTGTGATTACCCCACCACCCACTACACTACACTGTGATTACCCCACCACCCACTACACTAACTACCCCGCCACCCACTACACTAATTACCCCGCCACCCACTACACTACACTGATTACCCCGCCACCTACTACACTGATTACCCCGCCACCCACTACACTGATTACCCCGCCACCCACTACACTGATTACCCCGCCACCCACTACACTAATTACCCCGCCACCCACTACACTGATTACCCCGCCACCCACTACACTGATTACCCCGCCACCCACTACACTACACTGTGATTACCCCACCACCCACTACACTAAATTACCCCGCCACCCACTACACTACACTAATTACCCCACCACCCACTACACTACAATTACCCCACCACCCACTACACTACAGTGCAATAGTACGGTACCTGCGGTGCGTGAGGATGTGCTGGTGGTCCGAGGGGTCTGCCAAATGGAGTGAGCCAGGACCATCACAGTGTCCCCAGCCAGCGGTGCCCCGGTCCTTCCATCAGTGTCCCCACTCGTCGGACACACGGGGGCGGGGCGGAGGGTTGTTGGCAGCGGCGGCGCCGGGTGCTGATAGGCGTCAGTGTCCCCAGCCAGTGGAGCCCCGGTCCTTACATCCGTGTCCCCGCTCCTTGTCGGACACACGGGGGCTGGGCAGAGGGTCGTTAGCGGCGGCGGGTGAAGCATGCTGCTTCCTTGTGCCTCTCCTTGCGTTCAGTGGAGAGCGGGGAGGAGTCGCCAATCCGAAGCCGATTGGCTGCCCCAGGCTCTGCACTGAACACAAGGGGAAAACGTAAACAAATATGGTGGCGGCAGCGGCCATTTTTGTGTAGCCGCTGCCGTTTTTAGCTAAAGCATTCCCGAATTTACCGGGACAAAACGGGACAAAAAGAACTGGGCTTGTCCCGAATCGGGACAAGCCCAATTCGGGACAAGGGTCCAAAAATCGTGCTTGTCCCGGGAAATTCGGGACTGTTGGTAACTATGCTATTCAAATCTAGAGGGATGGCTGAGCCAGTAGTTGGGCTCAGATGGTTGATAATTACATTTAAATTCGCCTCTGTCTCAGTTATGCTTTGCCTGGTAGTGATTTCCCTTTTTTGCCTGTAGGTGGCGTTACCAGAGAATTGCGTCGCCTCGGATTGCGCCTGCGCAGTCGAGCTCGGAACCATATCGATAGGCGGGACCAGCTCGGCAGAACACCGGCTGTAACATCCCCCTCACACAGAGAACAGCTCATGATCTTTATTGCCTTCTCTGAAAGCCGACACCAGAGCTGGAAGGAGGGGGGTGGCTGGATTGCAAGCTGAACTATGCTGAATTAGTGCAGGAGAAATGGCCTGAGCTGAGGTTGTGTACACTGTGCACACTGCCTGCCTCCTCTCTGTAGATGCAAAGCATAGCAGTGTGTATACATACAGGAGCAGGACCGATCCTCCTGGGTTTGCCTGGCTCAGGGCTTGCACAGTGTGAGCAGCAGTAGAGGTGGGCGGAGCAGGCAGAGCAAGTTCATCACACCGCACACTCTGCAGCACCAATCACTGTCCAGCCCAGACGTTACCAGAGCTCTCCCCCAGACCAGCACACAAGCTCTTCATTCACTCCATGAAAGCTGCTAGTAAGGTAAGGTGGTAAGGTGCTAATGTATTTGCAGAACAAGCTGGATTAGTGTAAGAAATACTAGATTTGTAAAACGTCCTGTCTGTGTCAGTCTGCAATCAGTGCTTGCAGATTACTGGTAAATGATCAGTATCCTGCAACTCTGATGAGACCACAGACCAGGAAAACTTCCCACTCCCAGGCTCAGAAAAACTTTACTGGACATTTACTAAAGGCTATGTGCTTTGCTTGCAAGGGAGGTGAGGGTCTGCTAGAATTAAAGGGGTTGTAAAGGTTGTTTTTTTATTTTCTAAATAGGTTCCTTTAAGCTAGTGCATTGTTGGTTCACTTACCTTTTCCTTAGATTTCCCTTCTAAATTATTTTTTTTCTTTGTCTGAATTTCTCACTTCCTGTTCCTCCTCAGTAAGCTGTTCAGTAATCTGTTCTGGCTGACTCCACACCACTCGGATGATGGTGTGAAGTTTAGTGAGGAGAAACAGGAAGTGAGAAATTCAGACAAAGAATAAAAACCTTTAGAAGGTAAATCAAAGGAAAAGGTAAGTGAACCAACAATGCACGAGCTTAAAGGAACCTATTTAGAAAATAAAAAACGAACCTTTACAACCCCTTTAAGTTCTAAGCCTGTGATCAGTGACATATTCAGTTGTAAATGTAAAAAAAAAAACCTTTTTGCAGTGACTCATTATCAATCATTTTGGGATATCAGTATGTAGCTGCTAATCTATAACAAGGAATCTGAATTTTAGGCTGACAATAGAACACAAACTTTAGCACCAGAGCTGCTCTCTCCCTCTGATTGCATCGCTCCGCCTTCACAACTACACAGAGCCGGGGCCGTTTGAAGGAATTTGGGGGCCCCAAGCAACAATTTTAAAGTTGAGAAGCGGGTAGGAAGACTACCACGTGTAGGAAGAATAGCAGAGATATATTTGTTTAGAAGATGTGTTTGAGTTTCGTGACAAATTCCGCCCCCATCTTAACAGCACTGCCCATCATTACAAAATACGCCCCCTTCTATTGCCATCCGCCCCTCACTCGTGCCCATCATGAACAAGTCTGCCCCTTGCAGACTTGCACGAGCATCGGGAGCGTGTGGCACTATGTCGGCTATAGTGCGCAGGCACCGTCTACATCTGATCGTCAATTCGGATGTTCGGAGGCTTTTGGCGGCTCGGTACTGCGCAAACGCTGCGCATGCGCAGTACCGGGCAGGCATTATTAGACAGGGGGCATTTATCGACAGGACACCGGCACCATATTGCATGGCAGGAGTTGTAGTTCTCCACACCACACACTAGACTTGGCCCACCGGTGCCTGCACTCTGCAGAGAACACATCTACCAGAATGGTGCTCAAAGCGAACGTGTCGGCTTCTCCTGCTTCACTGCTTGTAATAGGAACCAAGGAGTGTATAGAGGGATCATCTGTCTGCTCTGCAGCTTGTCTGTGGCGGGATCATCTGTGGCTATGGCTCTAGTGTTTGGTGCCTGTCTGCACAGTCTCTGACCATCTCCTGTAATATGTCCGCACAGTCTCTGACCATCTCCTGTATCATGTCCGCACAGTCTCTGACCATCTCCTGTATCATGTCCGCACAGTCTCTGACCGTCTCCTGTATCATGTCTGCACAGTCTCTGACCGTCTCCTGTATCATGTCTGCACAGTCTCTGACCGTCTCCTGTATCATGTCTGCACAGTCTCTGACCGTCTCCTGTATCATGTCTGCACAGTCTCTGACCATCTCCTGTATCATGTCTGCACAGTCTCTGACCGTCTCCTGTATCATGTCTGCACAGTCTCTGACCGTCTCCTGTATAATGTCCGCACAGTCTCTGACCGTCTCCTGTATCATGTCTGCACAGTCTCTGACCGTCTCCTGTATCATGTCTGCACAGTCTCTGACCATCTCCTGTATCATGTCTGCACAGTCTCTGACCGTCTCCTGTATCATGTCTGCACAGTCTCTGACCATCTCCTGTATCATGTCTGCACAGTCTCTGACCGTCTCCTGTATCATGTCTGCACAGTCTCTGACCGTCTCCTGTATAATGTCCGCACAGTCTCTGACCGTCTCCTGTATCATGTCTGCACAGTCTCTGACCGTCTCCTGTATCATGTCTGCACAGTCTCTGACCGTCTCCTGTATCATGTCTGCACAGTCTCTGACCGTCTCCTGTATCATGTCTGCACAGTCTCTGACCATCTCCTGTATCATGTCTGCACAGTCTCTGACCGTCTCCTGTATCATGTCTGCACAGTCTCTGACCGTCTCCTGTATCATGTCTGCACAGTCTCTGACCATCTCCTGTATCATGTCTGCACAGTCTCTGACCATCTCCTGTATCATGTCTGCACAGTCTCTGACCGTCTCTTGTATCATGTCTGCAGTCTCTGGGGGGGTCTACAGAGGAGTCAAGAGCGGGAGCGCTGCCAGGACGGGGGTCACGTAAGGAGTCAGATGTGTGCAGACTGTGGAGAGGATAATATAGGATGAAACCAGAGCCACCAAGCTGGAGCCTAGAGAGGACCGTCTGACTGAGCCCTGCAAGGTGCACCTGAGAGGAAGTGAGTGACAGCGCTGCAAGGCCAGTCTGAGGGGGATCACTGATGTAAGGGGAGAGTGAATATAGTAAGGTAAATGGGCACTGATTTAAAAGTTCCCCCTGATATCAGAAACCCCCCCCTCTTACCTTAGTGCATTTACTCTGTGGAAGGTGGCCTGTGGTCACCAGAGTCCCCTCCATATCATAGTTCCTGTTTTAGATGCAAGTTGGAACTCTGCGAACTCTGCTGTAAAGGGGAACTCTGATGTAAAGGGGAATGCTGTGCACTCTGATATAAGGTGACCTCTGGTCACCAGAGCCCCCCTTACATCAGAGTTCCCCTTTATACCAGTCTGCAGCATTCCCTCTTACATCATGATCTGCAGTGTTTCCCTTTACATAAAATTCCCCCTTGCACCGTAAGGGGGAATCCTGCAGACTCTGATGTAAGGGGGAACTCTGTGTTGGGTTATATTAACCTGACCTTCATGTAAATGGAGAAATATGTCTTTTGACTTTTGTTATAACCTAAACACATTGCTAGTAGCAGCTGCACAAATTGTATCTATATTTGTGTGGGTGTAATAAAAAAAAAATGATATACACACACACACACACACATACCCTATGTTTAATGATATTTGATTAACCACTTAAGCCCCGGACCATTTGGTAGCTAAAGGACCAGAGGTGAATTCAGAATTTTGCACTGCGCTGCTTTAACTGTAAATTGTGCGGACATGCAATGTTTTACCCAAACGAAATTTGCGTCCTTTTCTTCCCACAAATAGAGCTTTCTTTTAATGGTATTTGATTGCCTCTGCGATTTAAATTTTTTGCGATATAAACGGAAAAAGACCGAAAATTTTGAAAAAAAATGATATTTTCTACTTTTTGTTATAAGAAAAATCGAATAAACTCAATTTTAGTCATACATTTGGGCCAAAATGTATTCAGCCACATGTCTTTAGTAAAAAAAATGTCAATAAGCGTATATCTATCGGTTTGCGCAAAAGTTATAGCGTTTACAAACTAGGGTACATTTTCTGGAATTTACACAGCTTTTAATTTATGACTGCCTATCTCATTTCTTGAGGTGCTAAAATGACAGGGCAGTACAAAACCCCCCCAAATGACCCCATTTTGGAAAGTAGACACCCCAAGGAAATTGCTGAGAGGCATGTTGAGCCCATTGAATATTATTTTTTTTTTGTCCCAAGTGATTGAATAATGACAAAAAAAAAAAAAAATTACAAAAAGTTGTCACTAAATGATATATTGCTCACACATGCCATGGTTATATGTGGAATTGCACCCCAAAATACATTCTGCTGCTTCTCCTGAGTACGGGGATACCACATGTGTGGGACTTTTTAGGAGCCTAGCCACGTACGGGACCCCGGAAACCAAGCACCGCCTCCAGGATTTCTAAGGGCGCAAATTTTTGATTTCACTCCTCACTACCTATCACAGTTTTGAAGGCCATAAAATGCCAAAATAGCACAAAACCCCCCCAAATGACCCCATTTTGGAAAGTAGACACCCCAAGCTGTTTGCTGAGAGGCATGGTGAGTATTTTACAGCTCTCATTTGTTTTTGAAAATGAAGAAAGAACATTTTTTTTTTTTCTTTTTTTTTTTCAATTTTCAAAACTTTGTGACAAAAAGCGAGATCTGCAAAATACTCACAATACCTCTCAGCAAATAGCTTGGGGTGTCTACTTTCCAAAATGGGGTCATTTGGGGGGGTTTTGTGCCATCTGGGCATTCCATGGCCTCCGAAACTGTGATAGGCAGTGAGAAGTGAAATCAAAAATTGACACCCTTAGAAAGCCTGAAGGCGGTGATTGGTTTTTGGGGTCCCGTATGCGGCTAGGCTCCCAAAAAGTCTCACACATGTGGTATCCCCGTACTCAGGAGAAGCAACAGAATGTATTTTGGGGTGTAATTCCACATATGCCCATGGCATGTTTGAGCAATATATCATTTAGTGACAACTTTGTGCAAAAAAAAAAAAAAATTGTATTTTTTCCGCAACTTGTGTCAACATATAAAATATTCCATGGACTCGACATGCCTCTCAGTATATAGCTTGGGGTGTCTACTTTCCAAAATGGGGTCATTTGGGGGGATTTTGAACTGTTCTGGCATTTTATACACAACATTAGGAAGCTTACATCCACTCTTCTAACCACTTGAAGACAAAGCCCTTTTTGACACTTTTTGTTTACATGAAAACATATTTTTTTTTGCAAGAAAATTATCTTGAACCCCCAAACATTATATATATTTTTAAAGCAAAGGCCCTACAGAATAAAATGGTGGGTGTTGCATTTTTTTTTCTACACAGTATTTGCGCAGCGATTTTTCAAACGCATTTTTTTGGGAAAAAATACACTTTTTTAAATTTTAATGCACTAAAACACACTATATTGCCCAAATGTTTGATGAAATAAAAAAGATGATCTTAGGCCGAGTACATAGATACCAAACACGACATGCTTTAAAATTTCGCACAAACGCGCATTGGCGACAAACTACATACATTTTTAAAAGCCTTTAAAAGCATTTACAGGTTACCCCGTTAGATTTACAGATGAGGTCTACTGCTAAAATGACTGCCCTCGATCTGACCTTCGCGGTGATACCTCACATGCATGGTGCAATTGCTGTTTACATATGACGCCAGACCGACGCTTGCGTTCGCCATTGGGCAAGAGCAGGGCAGGACAGGGGTGCTTTTTATTTTATTTTATTTTTTTTTATTATTAATTTTGCTTTTTTATTTTATTTTTAAACTGTTGCTTCCATATTTATTTATTTTTATCACTTTTATTGTTATCTCAGGGAATGTAAATATCCCCTATGATAGCAATAGGTAATGACAGGTACTCTTTTTTGAAAAAAACTGGGGTCTATTGGACCCTAGATCTTTCCTCTGCCCTCAAAGCATCTGACCACACCAAGATCGGTGTGATAAAATGCTTTCCCAATTTCCCAATGGCGCTTTTTATATCCGGGTGGGGGACATTCCCTCCCACTGCTTGTAAAAGCAGTCCAGAGGCTAATTAGCCACTAGGATTGCTTTTACATGAAAGCCGGCCGCTGGCTGAAAAGAATGATACCAAGATGATACCTAAACCCGCAGGCATCATTCTGGTATAAACATTCAAAGTCCAGCAACATACCAGTACGTTGCTGGTCCTTGTTGGACATGTATTGTAATCTTTTTTTTCATGCAGCCTGTTGGCTGAACGAAAAAAAAAGATTGATCGGTGGGTATGCCCACCATTAGAATACCGCCCTTCATCCACCCACTTCTAATGATGGGCATACATGCACCATTTATATATGCCGAAGCATGGGGGCATCTTCTCGCAAAAGTTATGCCGCGTACACATGGTCAGACTTTTCCACGGGCAAGCCTCCGTCGGAATTTCGACCGTATATACGCGGCATTAGGAGCAAAATCGCTCCTCCGCTCCTGCTGCCCCAATGCTTCGGCATATATGCTTTTTTTTTTAACTGTGGTGGTGAAATCACCTCCTACAGCACTGGAGTCGCAGGGATCAGGCCTGTCTCTGCGAACGCTGCAGTTATGTGTGTTGTGTTTTGCAAGTGACAGTGATCGATCGATACTGCACTTCGGTGGCCTGGGCTGGACGGAGGGGCAAAACGCAGGTGCTAGCAGGTATCTGGGCTGATCCCACTAACAGTGCGTTTTTGGGAACCCTAAACTGCTGGGGACGCTAGTATAGATCTGATCAGATCAGATATTGAGCTGATCAGATACTATACCACTAAGGGGGGTGTATGCTTCACGTATGGGTGTTAGCGCTACTGGCACTAACCTGACGCTGCCTGGGGTGTGACGCAGACCCTCTCTGACGCTAAAACCTAACTGATATCACCCGCCGGGCGATCAGGGGGTTAAACCTTTATTGGGTTATATACGGCGGGTGCCCTGACACTATAAAAAGCAAACTAACTAACCAGCGTCACCCGTAACACTTATATGATGATCACTGGTGAAAGGGTTAACTAGGGGCAATTAGGGGGTTAAAACCTTTATTAGGTAATATATGGGGGTACCTGACGCTATATAAAAACCTGACGGCGAACCTAAAAAAAAATTACTGGCTACCTATCGGCATCACCGACACTAAGACAACGATCATAAAAACGATTGCTTAGCGACAGTGGTGATAGGGGGTGAAAGGGTTACCTGGGGGGCGATCAGGGGGTAAACCTTTATTAGATAATATATGGGGGTACCTGACGCTATAAAAACCTGCGGCGAACCTAAAAAAAATTACTGGCTACCGATCAGCATCACCGACGCTAAGACATCGATCAGAAAAATGATCGCATAGTGACGGCGGTGCTAGGGGGTGAAAGGGTTACCTGGGGGGTGATCAAGGGGGTTACACCTTTATTAGGTAATATATGGGGGTACCCGACGCTATAAAAACCTGCGGCGAACCTAAAAAAAATTACTGGCTACCGATCAGCATCGCCGACGCTAAGACATCGATCAGAAAAATTATCGCTTAGTGACAGTGGTGATAGGGGGTGAAAGGGTTACCCTGGGGGGGCGATCAAGGGGGTTAAACCTTTATTAGGTAATATATGGGGGTACCCGACGCTATAAAAACCTGCGGCGAACCTAAAAAAAATTACTGGCTACCGATCAGCATCACCGACGCTAAGACATCGATCAGAAAAATGATCGCATAGCGACGGCGGTGCTAGGGGGTGAAAGGGTTACCTGGGGGGTGATCAAGGGGGTTAAACCTTTATTAGGTAATATATGGGGGTACCCGACGCTATAAAAACCTGCGGCGAACCTAAAAAAAATTACTGGCTACCGATCAGCATCGCCGACGCTAAGACATCGATCAGAAAAATTATCGCTTAGTGACAGTGGTGATAGGGGGTGAAAGGGTTACCTGGGGGCGATCAAGGGGGTTAAACCTTCATTAGGTAATATATGGGGGTACCCGACGCTATAAAAACCTGCGGCGAACCTAAAAAAAATTACTGGCTACCGATCAGCATCACCGACGCTAAGACATCGATCAGAAAAATGATTGCTTAGTGACGGCGGTGCTAGGGGGTGAAAGGGTTATCTGGGGGGTGATCAGGGGGTTAAACCTTTATTAGGGGGGGGGTTAGGGGGCTACACTGGACCTAAAACTAAATGTAGTGACACTTTTACAGTCACAAATGTCACTGATTGCAGTGATCACTAAATAAATGGTCACTGCAATCAGTGACACTGTGACTGGGGGCTGGGGGGGGCTGGGGGGTGATCTGGGGGGGCGATTTATGTGCCTATGTGTCCTGGTGTCAGTGTGCTGTTTTGTGTACTACCCTGCATCTTCTCCTGTACGGCGCTCGGTATATGTGAGCGCCGGAGGAGAGATGACATCACTTCCTCCTTCCTGGCAGGCAGGGGAAGCTCTCTCATTCGCCGGGAGCGATCGAGAGGGGGTGGCCGGAATCGAACGGCCGTCCCCTCATGCCGGATCGCTCCCGAAGGTAAAACGACCACCCACTGTAAAGAAGGGGGGTCCGATCGGACCCCCCAACTATACAAAGGCAATCACGTATATGTACGTGATTCTGCCTGTCGGTGCCATTCTGCCGACGTATATTTACAGTGGGCGGTCGTTAAGTGGTTAAAGAATAATTGGTTAGAGAACATTTTAGAAACTGTGAATTCATAGTTCATAGGATTTAAGGCTCTTAATATAGGCGATTTATACAGTTAATTTTTTATCACTTTAATTATTTTTCCCATTATGGGCGTGAATGGGGCCTCATGTCTAAGTTTTGCCTAAGGCCTCACAAAGCCTAGAGCCGCCTCTGGAGGAGGAAATAGAACTGTCAATGGCGGCTCTGTGCTGTTCCATGAGATAGACACCGTCAGCTTAGAGCCGTGCGACTAGCAACCTTGCTGGGGCCCCCAACAGTGGCAGAATGCCAAGGCCCTGATGCAAGTGCAACTGTTGTGACCCTGGTAGTTCCGCCACTGGTACAATGACATTATGTACACACGCTTTGTTGCATTTTTTTTTTCTATGTATATTATTTCAGCTATATCAGCCTTTCTCAACCGGGGTGTCCCGCCAGAGGTCCTTAGAGGTGTCAGGAGATCATGGTAGAGAAAGGCTGTCAGGTGAGCCTAGCTCCCGATCCCCAGCAATCTGTACATCAGCACTGTGAGGGAGTGTGCTGTGCTCTCTGCTTCCCCCTACAGTGCAGTACCCGGCCGTGTGAAAAGGATTGCACTAGAACGTTTTAAAGGGCTTTATACATGTACAGCCGATACAACTGTAAGGGACCCCGTGGCCCGAGGGGCCCACCCGGGCCAGAAGAAGGCAGGACGGGTGAAGGAGAGCCGTGTTGTTCACTATAGAATCGATCTCGCAGCTTCTGCTGCTCTCTGTGTCATTGAGCTCAGACATCAAGCTCTTTACTGTCACCTCTGGCTACTATGTGCATGTGTACCCCTCGTGTGAGCTGCCTGTACTGTGCTCCTCTGTGCCAGCAACATGTCAGCTTTTTGAAAACAAACTGCCTGGAACTGGGTAGGAAGACCTTCTTATTTACAAGTAGGGGCTGTGAAGGAAAGGGAGGGGGCTGTTTGTGTACAGGGAGGGGCCAGAGGCTTGTATGTTTACATATTTGTGTATGCGTGGGGCTGAGATATATACAGGTGTGAGAGGGACTGGCATAGATATATACATGTGTGGGGGGCTGACATATATATATATATATTGTGAGGGGGTTAGCTCGGTAGCGGGTGTGTGTGACCCCCTGGATGGGCTCCCCACACAAAAACAGGCCCAGCAGACGGAGGTTGTGGTTTTCAAGATCAAAAGGTGCGGTTTATTTCTCTATTTACAGTGACAAAAACACAGCAAAGCAAAAAGAAACATAAACAAAATAAATCCTGGTCAGCTTGACCTCTGACTAAACATGCAGGTTTCCCTAACTAACAACTGGGATCAGCCTGGTGCTGTCCTAGTCCCTAAGTCCCTGGTTTAGTAAATGTCCAAACAAATAGCCACACAGGCTTTGTCTCACCGCACAGGGGTTCACTCTCCCTAGACAGTCCACACAGGTCTGGTTCCAGGCATGAGCAAACACCTAATGAAGCTGGGAGTTTTTATAGAGGCCTTAAACGAGCTGACAAGCTTCAGCTGGTCTCATCAACTCCCTGCCTGCACGACGCCCAGCACTCTCCCTAGAGGTATGAATCATCCATGAGCCCACTAGCCTCAGCTGGGCTTCATCAACTCTCTCCCTAGTTGTATAAGTCGGCATAAAGCCTGAATCTGGGAGAAATATACCTACCCCCCTGGATGCAACCAGGTGACTTTACCTTCCTGCTGTCACAATATATATATATATATATATATATAGTGGGGCTAAAAAGTATTTAGCCAGCCACCAATTCTGCAAGTTCTCCCACTTAAAAAGATGAGAGAGGCCTGTAATTGTCATCATAGGTAAACCTCAACTATGAGAGACAAAATGTGGAAACAAATCCAGACAATCACATTGTCTGATTTGCAAAGATTTTTTTTTGCAAATTATGGTGGAAAATAAGTATTTGGTCAATATCAAAAGTTCATCTCAATACTTTGTTATATATCCTTTGTTGGCAATGACAGAGGTCAAACGTTTTCTGTAAGTCTTCACAAGGTTGTCACACACTGTTGCTGGTATGTTGGCCCATTCCTCCATGCAGATCTCCTCTAGAGCAGTGATGTTTTGGGGCTGTCGCTGGGCAACACAGACTTTTAACTCCCTCCAAAGGTTTTCTATGGGGTTGAGATCTGGAGACTGGCTAGGCCACTCCAGGACCTTGAAATGCTTCTTACGAAGCCACTCCTTCGTTGCCCGGGCGGTGTGTTTGGGATCATTGTCATGCTGAAAGACCCAGCTACGTTTCATCTTCAATGCCCTTGTTGATGGGAGGAGGTTTGCACTCAAAATCTCACGATACATGGCCCCATTCATTCTTTCATGTACACGGGTCCGTCGTCCTGTTCCCTTTGCATAGAAACAGCCCCAAAGCATGATGTTGCCATCCCCATGCTTCACAGTAGGTATGGTGCTCTTTGGTGGCAACTCAGCATTCTCTCTCCTCCAAACACGACGAGTTGTGTTTCTACCAAACAGTTCTACTTTGGTTTCATCTGACCATATGACATTCTCCCAATCCTCTTCTGGATCATCCAAATGCTCTCTAGCAAACCTCAGACGGGCCCGGACATGTACTGGCTTAAGCAGGGGGACACGTCTGCCACTGCAGGATCTGAGTCCCTGGCGGCGTAGTGTGTTACTGATGGTAGCCTTTGTTACGTTGGTCCCAGGTCTCTGCAGGTCATTTACTAGGTCCCCCCGTGTGGTTCTGGGATTTTTGCTCACCGTTCTTGTGATCATTTTGACGCCACGGGGTGAGATCTTGCGTGGAGCCCCAGATCGAGGGAGATTATCAGTGGTCTTGTATGTCTTCCATTTTCTAATTATTGCTCCCACAGTTGATTTCTTCACACCAAGCTGCTTGCCTATTGCAGATTCAGTCTTCCCAGCCTGGTGCAGGTCTACAATTTGGATGCAACCAGGTGACTTTACCTTCCTGCTGTCACATACCCCCCCTCTTGTTTTAACCTTGGGGTTGGAACACCAGCAATCAGGCATTCATGTACTCGAGACAAAGCATCCACATTCCCCATTTGAACGCCAGGGCGATGCTTTACTGTGAAGTTGAATTCCTGTAGGGCCAGGAACCACCTATTTACTCTTCTATTTGTCTCCTTGTTTTGAGCCATCCACTTTAACGGAGCGTGATCCGTAACCATGTCAAAGTGCCTACCTAGCAGATAGTACCGAAGGGAATCTAGAGCCCACTTCACCGCTAAACACTCCTTTTCAACCGTGGCGTAATTTACCTCATGGGACTTCAACTTCCTGCTGAGGTAAATGACTGGGTGCTCTTCCCCGTTCCAGACCTGGGACAATACTGCTCCTAACCCCACATCTGACGCATCACTTTGTACGACAAAGTCTTTAGAGAAGTCGGGTGAGTACAACACTGGCTGGCTACATAAGGCTTGTTTCAAGAATTGGAATGCTGCCTCAGCCTCGGGGGTCCATTTAATCATGACCGACCCTTTCCCTTTCGTCAGGTTGGTTAGGGGCACAGCCTTAGAAGCAAAGTGGGGAATGAAGCGCCGATAATAACCCGCGATTCCCAGAAAGGCTCGTACCTGCTTCTTGCTGTTGGGACGTGGCCAACTCTGGATGGCCTCGAATTTGTTGAGTTGGGGTTTTATTACTCCCCTGCCAATGGTGTACCCAAGATATTTGGCCTCCTCCTGCCCAATGGTACACTTCTTGGGGTTAGCCGTAAACCCCGCTTCCCGGATAGAGTCTAGGACTGCTTGCACTTTTGGCAGATGTGAGGCCCAATCTGTGCTATGGACAATTACGTCATCCAGGTAAGCCGCAGCATACTTCCGATGGGGCCTCAGTATCTGGTCCATTTTCCGCTGGAATGTGGCCGGCGCATTCTGTAACCCGAACGGCATTCTCTTATATTGAAACGCCCCGTCTGGGGTTACAAATGCGGTTTTCTCTTTGGCCGACTTGGCCAGGGGAATTTGCCAATACCCTTTTGTGAGGTCAAGAGTCGTCATGTATCGGGCTGTTCCCAGCCGGTCGATCAACTCATCTATACGTGGCATGGGGTAGGTGTCAAATTTTGTAACTTTGTTCAACTGACGAAAATCGTTACAAAATCGCCAGCTCCCATCCGGTTTAGGCACCAACACAATGGGACTAGACCAATCACTTTGGGACTCCTCTATCACCCCTAAGTTCAGCATTTTCTGTACTTCCTCCCGTATTGCCTCCCGTCGGGCCTCTGGGATCCGATAGGGTTTTAACTTCACCCTTTCACCGGGCGGGGTAATAATATCATGCTCTACCCCAGATGTTTGTCCCGGCAGCTCAGAGAACACCTCCTTGTTGCGAAGCACAAACTCCTTAACCTCCTGTTGTTGGGGTTGTGACAAGGTGGCTGCTATTCCAACCTCCGGAATCACGCAACCAGTTTGAGCTGGTGACCAAGTTTCTGCGACTAGGGACTCTCTATCCCTCCAGGCTTTCAACAGATTAACGTGATAGATCTGTTCGGGCTTTCACCTTCCTGGTTGTCTGACCTTGTAATTCACTTCGCTCACTTTTTCCATTATCTCGTAGGGGCCTTGCCATTTGGCAAGGAATTTACTTTCAACCGTAGGGACAAGTACCAATATCCTATCCCCCGGGGAAAAGGTACGGGTCTTGGCTCCACGGTTGTACACTCTCTGCTGTGCCAACTGCACTTGGGCCAAATGTTCCTTCACGATGGGCATTACCTGTGCAATTCGATCTTGCATCAGGGCGACATGCTCAATCACACTCCTGTGGGGAGAACTCTCACTTTCCCAAGTTTCCTTGGCAATATCCAACAGCCCTCTTGGGTGTCTCCCATACAGTAACTCAAAGGGGGAGAATCCCGTAGAGGATTGGGGCACCTCCCTAATAGCAAACATCAAATAAGGAAGTAGACAGTCCCAATCCTTTCCATCTCTATCCACCACTTTCTTCAACATTTGTTTTAGGGTTTTGTTGAATCTTTCAACCAGCCCATCGGTTTGGGGGTGATACACAGACGTACGCAATTGCGTCACTTTGAACAATTTACACAGCTCTTTCATAACCCGGGACATAAAGGGTGTACCTTGGTCCGTAAGCAGTTCTTTACAAATACCCACCCGGCTAAAAACAAGAGATAGCTCTTTGGCTATGGTTTTGGCCGAGGTATTTCGGAGAGGGATCGCTTCTGGATAACGGGTGGCATAGTCCATTATAACTAATATGTACTGGTGCCCCCTAGCGGACTTGATTATAGGACCTACCAAATCCATTGCGATCCTCTCAAACGGGACCTCAATGATGGGTAGAGGGACCAGCGGGCTACGGAAATGTGGCATCGGGGCCGACCTCTGACACACAGGGCAGGAGGAACAATAATTTTCTATGTCCTTCATCACCCCAGGCCAATAGAATCTCTGTAATACCCTCTCTCGGGTTTTCTCTGTCCCCAGATGACCTCCAAGAATGTGCCCATGGGCCAACTCCAACACCAACTTCCTGTAAGGTTTGGGCACCACAAGCTGCTCAACGGTTTCTTCTGCCCTTTTTGCCACCCGATACAGTAGGTCCTTCTCTACGCTGAAGTATGGGTAAGTGCAGGTATTATCTGGGTTCACTAACTCGCCATCTATTTCCACTACGTTTTCCCGTGCCTTTATTAAGGCGGGGTCTTTTAACTGTTCTGTGGCAAAATTTTCCCTGTGAACCTCAAGATCAGAAAACTCCACAGACGGTAGGTTTTCGCCTGAGGAGGTGGGCTCCTCTCCAGTTTCTTGAGTCTCGCCTGCCAATACTGACAAGGGAAATTCTGGAGAGTCCTCACCACTCTCAGAGGAGTTCTGGCTATCACCTTCCTGGTACATAGGGGCACCAGTGGGGGGCTCAGGATCATCCCACAGTTCCCAGAACTTCGGAAAATCCCTTCCCACAATGGCATCATGCGGTAATTGAGATACTAACCCCACTGGATGAGAGAGGGTACCTTTGGGGGTCTTGAAACACACTGTAGTCACTGGATACTCTCGGGTGTCCCCATGCACACAAATAACAGCTACCTTGCTATTCCCAGAGACCTCTGTTTTAACTAATTCAGCCTTTATCAGGGTCACAAGGCTACCTGAATCCAGTAATACCACAACATTTCTACCATTAATACACATTTTGCATAAATGTTTCTCAGTTCCCCGAATGGCAGTGCATGCGACTGTCGCACACAGCGACTGACGTCTGTCCGTCAGGAAGTCACATTGCATGGGTTCCTCCACAACCGGGCAATTTGCTGCAATATGTCCCGCTTGCCGGCAGCGGTAGCAAACAATCCTTTTGGCTGCCTCTTGAGCCCCCGACTTCCCAGGCTGTTCTCGCCAAACCCTGGGCAGAGCTCCCACCCTCTCACTCTCTCCACCCTCACCCCTTGGAATCATCTTATCCGCCCCTGGGGATGGTCTGGTCTTAGGGTGGAAAGTCCGAGAGTCTCTGGAAGAGGCCGTCAGGTTCTCTGCAGCCAAGTATCTCTCTACACGATCCACAAGTTTACCGGCCGTTTCTGGGTCTCCATGGCTTACCCACTTTTGAATGGCGGTAGGAAGAGCTCTCAAGAAACGATCCATCACAACACGTTCCACAATCTCCGGTGCGGACAAAGTCTCTGGCTGTAGCCACTTCCTGCTCAGGTGAATGAGACCATACATTTGAGACCTGGGGGGTTTTCCAAGCTGGAAAGTCCAGTTATGCACACGCTGAGCCCGGACAGCCAGGGTGACACCCAGCCTTGCCAATATTTCAGCTTTTAGCATCACATAGTCTTTTGCTTGGTCAGGCTCTAGGTCATAGTAAGCTTTCTGCGATTCACCAGTTAACAGAGGAGCCAGCAGTCCAGCCCACTGCTCCTCAGGCCTCTTTTCTCTTTCAGCAGTCCTTTCAAATGTGGTCAAAAATACCTCTGGATCATCCTCTCCAGTCATTTTTGTCAATAAACGACTCACCCCAAAGGACGCGGTATTAGTGGGACGGCTTTCCTCACTGGTCTGCGGACGTTGCTGCATTACTGCTTCCATCTGTTGTTGTAGTCTCTGCTCTTGCTTCTGCAACAGGTCTATGAAGCGGGCCTCAGATTGCTACTGGGCTTGTTGCTGGGCTGCGAAGCTCTGTTGTTGAGCTGCAAGGCTCTTTTGCAAACCTGAATTTGTCTGCTGTTGATTGGCATTTGCTAGAGCCAGCTGTTTCAGTATCTCCTCCATGCTGGCTTAAAAAAAAACTGCCCGCATTCTCCACCAACTGTGAGGGGGTTAGCTCGGTAGCGGGTGTGTGTGACCCCCTGGATGGGCTCCCCACACAAAAACAGGCCCAGCAGACGGAGGTTGTGGTTTTCAAGATCAAAAGGTGCGGTTTATTTCTCTATTTACAGTGACAAAAACACAGCAAAGCAAAAAGAAACATAAACAAAATAAATCCTGGTCAGCTTGACCTCTGACTAAACATGCAGGTTTCCCTAACTAACAACTGGGATCAGCCTGGTGCTGTCCTAGTCCCTAAGTCCCTGGTTTAGTAAATGTCCAAACAAATAGCCACACAGGCTTTGTCTCACCGCACAGGGGTTCACTCTCCCTAGACAGTCCACACAGGTCTGGTTCCAGGCATGAGCAAACACCTAATGAAGCTGGGAGTTTTTATAGAGGCCTTAAACGAGCTGACAAGCTTCAGCTGGTCTCATCAACTCCCTGCCTGCACGACGCCCAGCACTCTCCCTAGAGGTATGAATCATCCATGAGCCCACTAGCCTCAGCTGGGCTTCATCAACTCTCTCCCTAGTTGTATAAGTCGGCATAAAGCCTGAATCTGGGAGAAATATACCTACCCCCCTGGATGCAACCAGGTGACTTTACCTTCCTGCTGTCACAATATATATATATATATATATATATATAGTGGGGCTAAAAAGTATTTAGCCAGCCACCAATTCTGCAAGTTCTCCCACTTAAAAAGATGAGAGAGGCCTGTAATTGTCATCATAGGTAAACCTCAACTATGAGAGACAAAATGTGGAAACAAATCCAGACAATCACATTGTCTGATTTGCAAAGATTTTTTTTTGCAAATTATGGTGGAAAATAAGTATTTGGTCAATATCAAAAGTTCATCTCAATACTTTGTTATATATCCTTTGTTGGCAATGACAGAGGTCAAACGTTTTCTGTAAGTCTTCACAAGGTTGTCACACACTGTTGCTGGTATGTTGGCCCATTCCTCCATGCAGATCTCCTCTAGAGCAGTGATGTTTTGGGGCTGTCGCTGGGCAACACAGACTTTTAACTCCCTCCAAAGGTTTTCTATGGGGTTGAGATCTGGAGACTGGCTAGGCCACTCCAGGACCTTGAAATGCTTCTTACAAAGCCACTCCTTTGTTGCCCGGGCGGTGTGTTTGGGATCATTGTCATGCTGAAAGACCCAGCTACGTTTCATCTTCAATGCCCTTGTTGATGGGAGGAGGTTTGCACTCAAAATCTCACGATACATGGCCCCATTCATTCTTTCATGTACACGGGTCCGTCGTCCTGTTCCCTTTGCATAGAAACAGCCCCAAAGCATGATGTTGCCACCCCCATGCTTCACAGTAGGTATGGTGCTCTTTGGTGGCAACTCAGCATTCTCTCTCCTCCAAACACGACGAGTTGTGTTTCTACCAAACAGTTCTACTTTGGTTTCATCTGACCATATGACATTCTCCCAATCCTCTTCTGGATCATCCAAATGCTCTCTAGCAAACCTCAGACGGGCCCGGACATGTACTGGCTTAAGCAGGGGGACACGTCTGCCACTGCAGGATCTGAGTCCCTGGCGGCGTAGTGTGTTACTGATGGTAGCCTTTGTTACGTTGGTCCCAGGTCTCTGCAGGTCATTTACTAGGTCCCCCCGTGTGGTTCTGGGATTTTTGCTCACCGTTCTTGTGATCATTTTGACGCCACGGGGTGAGATCTTGCGTGGAGCCCCAGATCGAGGGAGATTATCAGTGGTCTTGTATGTCTTCCATTTTCTAATTATTGCTCCCACAGTTGATTTCTTCACACCAAGCTGCTTGCCTATTGCAGATTCAGTCTTCCCAGCCTGGTGCAGGTCTACAATTTTGTTTCTGGTGTCCTTCACAGCTCTTTAGTCTTCACCATAGTGGAGTTTGGAGTGTGACTGTTTGAGGTTGTGGACAGGTGTCTTTTATACTAATAACAAGTTCAAACAGGTGCCATTAATACAGGTAATGAGTGGAGGACAGAGGAGCCTATTAACCACTTAACGACCGCCCACTGTAGTTATACGTCGGCAGAATGGCACCGACAGGCAAAGTCAGGTATATCTACGTGAGTGCCTTTGTATAGTTGGGGGGTCCGATCGGACCCTCCTCCTATACAGTGAGCGGTCGTTTTCCGTTGGGGAGTGATCCGAGATGAGGGGACGGCCGTTAGATTCCGGCCACCCCCTCGCGATCGCTCCTGGCGAATGAGAAAGCTTCCTCTGCTGTGTAATGTTTACACAGGCAGAGGAAGTGATGTCATCTCTCATGCGGCGCTCACATATACCGAGCGCCGTACAAGAGAAAACATCAGGTCAGTGCACAAAACACTACACTGACACCAGGACACATAGGCACATAAATCGCCCCCCCAGACACCCCCAGATCACCCCCCAGCCCCCAGTCACAGTGTCACTGATTGCAGTGACCATTTATTTACTGATCACTGCAATCAGTGACATTTGTGACTGTAAAAGTGTCACTACAGTTTAGTTTTAGGTCCAGTGTAGCCCCCTAACCCCCCCTAATAAAGGTTTAACCCCCTGATTGCCCCCCAGATATCCCTTTCACCCCCTAGCACCGCCGTCGCTAAGCGATCGTTTTTCTGATCGCTGTTTTATTGTCAGTGATGCCGATCGGTAGCCAGTTATTTTTTTTAGGTTCGCCACAGGTTTTTATAGCGTCAGGTACCCCCATATATTACCTAATAAAGGTTTAACCCCCTTGATCGCCCCCCCAGGTAACCCTTTCACCTCCTATCACCACTGTCGCTAAGCGATCGTTTTTCTGATTGCTGTCTTATTGTCGGTGATGCCGATCGGTAGCCAGTTATTTTTTTTAGGTTCGCCGCAGGTTTTTATAGCGTCAGGTACCCCCATATATTACCTAATAAAGGTTTAACCCCCTTGATTGCCCCCCAGGTAACCCTTTCACCCCCTATCACCACTGTCGCTAAGCGATCGTTTTTCTGATCGCTGTCTTATTGTCGGTGATGCCGATAGGTAGCCAGTTATTTTTTTTAGGTTCGCCGCATGTTTTTATAGCGTCGGGTACCCCCATATATTACCTAATAAAGGTTTAACCCCTTGATCGCCCCCCCAGGTAACCCTTTCACCCCCTTTTGCCAGTGTCACTAAGCAATCGTTTTTCTAAACGCTGTATTAGTTATGCTGGTGCCGATAGATAGCCAGTTATTTTTTTTAGGTTCGCCGCAGGTTTTTATAGCGTCAGGTACCCCCATATATTATATAATTAAGGTTTTAACCCCCTAATTGCCCCTAGTTAATCCTGCGTCACACCCCAGGCAGCGTCAGGTTAGTGCCAGTAATGCCAACACCCACGCGTGAAGCATACACCTCCCTTAGTGGTATAGTATCTGATCTGATCAGATCTATACTAGCGTCCCCAGCAGTTTAGGGTTCCCAAAATCGCACTGTTAGCGGGATCAGCCCAGATACCTGCTAGCACCTGCGTTTTGCCCCTCCGTCCAGCCCAGGCCACCCAAGTGCAGTATCGATCGATCACTGTCACTTGCAAAACACAACACACATAACTGCAGCGTTCGCAGAGACAGGCCTGATCCCTGCGACTCCAGTGCTGTAGGAGGTGATTTCACCACCACAGTTAAAAAAAAAAAGCATATATGCCGAAGCATTGGAGCAGCAGGGGCGGAGGAACGATTTTGCTCCTAATGCCGCGTACATACGGTCGAAATTCCGACGGAGGCTTGCCCGTGGAAAAGTTTGACCATGTGTACGCGGCATAACTTTTGCGGGAAGATGCCCCCATGCTTCAGCATATATAAATGGTGCATGTATGCCCATCATTAGAAGTGGGTGGATGAAGGGCGGTATTCTAATGGTGGGCATACCCACCGATCAATCTTTTTTTTTCGTTCAGCCAACAGGCTGCATGAAAAAAAAGATTACAATACATGTCCAACAAGGACCAGCAACGTACTGGTATGTTGCTGGACTTTGAATGTTTATACCAGAACGATGCCTGAGGGTTTAGGTATCATCTTGGCATCATTCTTTTCAGCCAGCGGCCGGCTTTGATGTAAAAGCAATCCTAGTGGCTAATTAGCCTCTGGACTGCTTTTACAAGCAGTGGGAGGGAATGTCCCCCCCTGGATATAAAAAGCGCCATTGGAAAATTGGGAAAGCATTTTATCACACCGATCTTGGTGTGGTCAGATGCTTTGAGGGCAGAGGAAAGATCTAGGGTCTAATAGACCCCAGTTTAAAAAAAAAAAGAGTACCTGTCACTACCTATTGCTATCATAGGGGATATTTACATTCCCTGAGATAACAATAAAAATGATAAAAAAATAAATATGGAAGGAACAGTTTAAAAATAAAATAAAAAAGCAAAATTAATAATAATAAAAAAAAAAAAAAGCACCCCTGTCCTGCCCTGCTCTTGCGCAATGGCGAACGCAAGCGTGGGTCTGGCGTCATATGTAAACAGCAATTGCACCATGCATGTGAGGTATCACCGCGAAGGTCAGATCGAGGGCAGTCATTTTGGCAGTAGACCTCCTCTGTAAATCTAACGTGGTAACCTGTAAAGGCTTTTAAAGGCTTTTAAAAATGTATGTAGTTTGTCGCCAATGCGCGTTTGTGCGAAATTTTAAAGCATGTCGTGTTTGGTATCTATGTACTCGGCCTAAGATCATCTTTTTTATTTCATCAAACATTTAGGCAATATAGTGTGTTTTAGTGCATTAAAATAAAAAAAAAGTTATTTTTTCCCCCAAAAAATGCGTTTGAAAAATCGCTGCGCAAATACTGTGTGGAAAAAAAATGCAACACCCACCATTTTAATCTGTAGGGCCTTTGCTTTAAAAAAATATATAATGTTTGGGGGTTCAACATAATTTTCTTGCAAAAAAAATAAAAAATGTTTTCATGTAAACAAAAAGTGTCAGAAAGGGCTTTGTCTTCAAGTGGTTAGAAGAGTGGATGTAAGCTTCCTAATGTTGTGTATAAAATGCCAGGACAGTTCAAAAGCCCCCCAAATGACCCCATTTTGGAAAGTAGACACCCCAAGCTGTATACTGAGAGGCATGTCGAGTCCATGGAATATTTTATATGTTGACACAAGTTGCGGAAAAAAGACAATTTATTTTATTTATTTTGCACAAAGTTGTCACTAAATGATATATTGCTCAAACATGCCATGGGCATATGTGGAATTACACCCCAAAATACATTCTGTTGCTTCTCCTGAGTACGGGGATACCACATGTGTGAGACTTTTTGGGAGCCTAGCCGCGTACGGGACCCCAAAAACCAATCACCGCCTTCAGGCTTTCTAAGGCCTCGTACACACGGCCGAGATTCTCGTTGAAAAAAACATGTCGTTTTTTTCGACGAGATTCTTGGACAAGAAACTTGTCCCGGCCGAGTGTACACACGCTTGATTCAAAGAACCCGCGGTTCTTTGAAAGGAGTGTACGCGGTGACGTCATCGACTACGTCGAGCATGCGCTCGTCACATTCGATGCCGTCGCCGCCATCTTGGTATACCCTACGTATGCCTAGGAAGCTACCGCGCATGCGTCAAATTCATTTCGAACATGCGCGGGCTTCCGGGAGGACAGGTAAGTGTACACACACTCACTTTTCTCGTCGAGAAACATGCCGAGGAGAATCTCGACGAGAAAATAGAGAGCAGGTTCTCTATTTTCTCGTCGAGGTTTCTTGTCGGTTTTCTCGACGAGAAACCCGATAGCAGCGTACACACGACCGATTTACTCGGCAAAACCTCTCTGCCAGCAAGTTTCTTGCTGGTTCTTGCCGAGAAAATCGGTCGTGTGTGCGAGGCCTAAGGGTGTAAATTTTTGATTTCACTTCTCACTGCCTATCACAGTTTCGGAGGCCATGGAATGCCCAGATGGCACAAAACCCCCCCAAATGACCCCATTTTGGAAAGTAGACACCCCAAGCTATTTGCTGAGAAGTATGGTGAGTATGTTGCAGATCTCGCTTTTTGTCAAAAAGTTTTGAAAATTGGAAAAAAAAAAAAAAAAAAGATTTTCTTTCTTCATTTCCAAAAATAAATTAGAGCTGTAAAATACTCACCATGCCTCTCAGCAAATAGCTTGGGGTGTCTATATTCCAAAATGGGGTCATTTGGGGGGGTTTGTGCTATTTTGGCATTTTATGGCCTTCGAAACTGTGATAGGTAGTGAGGAGTGAAATCAAAAATTTGCGCCCTTAGAAATCCTGAAGGCGGTGCTTGGTTTCCGGGGTCCCGTACGCGGCTAGGCTCCCAAAAAGTCCCACACATGTGGTATTCCCGTACTCAGGAGAAGCAGAAAATTTTATTTTGGGGTGCAATTCCACATATAACCATGGCATGTGTGAGCAATATATCATTTAGTGACAACTTTTTGTAATTTTTTTTTTTTTTAGTCATTATTCAATCACTTGAGACAAAAAATATAAATATTCAATGGGCTCAACATGCCTCTCAGCAATTTCCTTGGGATGTCTACTTTCCAAAATGGGGTCATTTTGGGGGGGGGGGGTTTGTACTGCCCTGCCATTTTAGCACCTCAAGAAATGAGATAGGCAGTCATAAATTAAAAGCTGTGTAAATTCCAGAAAATGTACCCTAGTTTGTAGATGCTATAACTATAACGCTTATTGACATTTTTTTTACTAAAGACATGTGGCTGAATACATTCTGGCCCAAATGTATGACTAAAATTGAGTTTATTCGATTTTTCTTATAACAAAAAGTAGAAAATATCATTTTTTTTAAAAATTTTCAGTCTTTTTCCGTTTATATCGCAAAAAATAAAAATCGCAGAGGCAATCAAATACCATTAAAAGAAAGCTCTATTTGTGGGAAGAAAAGGACGCAAATTTTGTTTGGGTACAACATTGCATGTCCGCACAATTTCCAGTTAAAGCAACGCAGTGCCAAATTCTGAAAACACCTCTGGTCCTTTAGCTACAAAATGGTCCGGGGCTTAAGTGGTTAAAGAAGAAGATACAGGTCTGTGAGAGCCAGAAATCTTGCTTGTTTGTAGGTGACCAAATACCGTATATACTCGAGTATAAGCCGACTCGAGTATAAGCCGAGGTACCTAATGTTGCCCAAAAAACTGGGAAACCTCACTGACCCGAGTATAAGCCGATGCCCCACTGTTCCCTGTAAAAAGAAATTTTTACATTGTAATTATTACCTGTAAAGAAGTTGCGGCTGCGGCGTCCATCGTTCAAATTCCGCGGCGTCCATCGTTCAAATTCCGCGGCGTCTATCGTTCAAATTCCGCGGCGTCCATCGTTCGAATTCCACGGTCTCTTCCTGTTCCTTACTTGATAGGCGAGTCTCAGCAGACACTCTCCGCCTATCACGATCATTCTCTCATCCTTAGTTTTCCCAGCAGACACTGTGTTGGGTATTCCGCCAATCACAGACGTCTGCTGGAAAACTGAGGATGAGAGAACGTTCGTGATAGGCGGAGAGTGTCTGCTGAGACTCGCCTATCAAGGAAGGAACAGGAAGAGACCGCGGAATTTTGAATGATGGATGCCGCGGAATTCGAACGATGGACGCCGCAGCCGCAACTTCTTTACAGGTAATATTTACAATGTAAAATTTATATGACTCAAGTATAAGCCGAGGGGGGGGGACTTTCAGCCCCAAAAAAAGGGCTGAAAATCTCGGCTTATACTCGAGTATATACGGTACTTATTTTCCACCATAATTTGCAAATAAATTATTTCCAAATCAGACAATGTGATTGTCTGGATTTGTTTCCACATTTTGTCTCTCATAGTTGAGGTATACCTATGATGACAATTACAGGCCTCTCATCTTTTTAAGTGGGAGAACTTGCACAATTGGTGGCTGACTAAATACTTTTTTGCCCCACTGTGTGTATATATATATAAATAAATGTGTGTGTGTGTGTGTGTGTGGGGGGGGGGGGGGGGGGCTGGCAGATATACAGGTGTTGGGGCTGGCATTGATACAGGTGTGGGGGGGCTGACATATATACAGGTGTGTGTGTGGGGGGGCTTACATATATACAGGTGTATGGGGGGGGGGGCTGACATATATACAGGTGTATGGGGGGGGCTGACATATATATGCAGGTGTGTGGGGGGCTGATATATACAGGCGTGAGGGGGCTGGCATATATACAGGTGTGTGTGTGGGGGGGCTGACATATATACAGGATTAAGGGAGGGGGCTGAGTGCGTACATGTGAGGTGGCCGGTGTGTGAATTCCATTGGATGGCCCATGGGTAAGCCCTGAGGAGTGTTGGTGGTCAGGCGCGGGGGGGGGGGTGTACATGTGTATGTGTCTGTATGTACATGTGTATGTGTCTGTATGTGTGTGCATGTGCCCTTTTTTTAGGGTGTTTGTAATGAGAAATAAACAGATGCAGCGCTGTGAAATATGTGAAACCCTAAAAACGTGATTACAGGGTTAATGATGTAAGATATGTGTATCCTGTGCAAACTACACATCAATATAATAGTACAATACTGATAGGATGGAACTTATACTCTCACCCGATCGCAAAAATCGAAATACCCTGCAGGTGTATGTGATAAAAAGTGAGAGTAAAAACATAGATAAGAGAAATACAGTAAATAACCCACAGAAATGGAAATAAAAGACTGTATGTATAAAGTCCATAAAACAATACTGTATATCAAGGATCGTTGATCAGGAAAAAATAAGCACCCCTAATAAGTTCATATAAACATTTGAAGCGCACAGACCCCTTTCTTTATCTGCATTAACTTTGGCTCCTCGCAGGAAGAGAGAGGCACACCGAACTTACAGCCCGTACCCTCCTGTAATAAGAGGTTGAGCGGTGTTGTTTTTGGGTCTTGTGCCGCCAGATCCAGAGAATGGTTCTCACCTCTAGTTTAAGTAAAGGCAAGTCCTTATATCCTCCAGTAACTTCAAGGTCCACACCAGCTGCAACTCCAACGTAGAGTTTATTTTCATTAAACACAGTCTCTGATAGGAAAAGGTTGGAGTAAGGAAACAGGACAGCTTAAGGTGTGGAGGAGGTCCAGGCACAAACGTTGCAATTCACTTCACTGCTCCGACTCTCAAGCAGACTCAGCCTTTTCTGGATAGTCTCCCTTGTTTGGGACTAGCAGCCAGAATAGTGCTCTAACCTAACCCAAAGTCTCTGCCACAGACTTGGTGACTTGGTCTCTGCCACAGACCTGGTGAACTTGGTCTCTGCCACAGACCTGGTGAACTTGGTCTCTGCCACAGACCTGGTGAACTTGGCCTCTGCCACAGACCTGGTGAACTTGGTCTCTGCCACAGACCTGGTGAACTTGGTCTCTGCCACAGACCTGGTGCACTTGGTCTCTGCCACAGACCTGGTGAACTTGGTCTCTGCCACAGACCTGGTGAACTTGGCCTCTGCCACAGACCTGATGAACTTGGCCTCTGCCACAGACTTGGTGACTTGGTCTCTGCCACAGACCTGGTGAACTTGGTCTCTGCCACAGACCTGGTGAACTTGGTCTCTGCCACAGACCTGGTGAACTTAGTCTCTGCCACAGACCTGGTGAACTTGGTCTCTGCCACAGACCTGGTGAACTTGGTCTCTGCCACAGACCTGGTGAACTTGGCCTCTGCCACAGACCTGGTGAACTTGGCCTCTGCCACAGACTTGGTGAACTTGGCCTCTGCCACAGACTTGGTGAACTTGGTCTCTGCCACAGACCTGGTGAACTTGGTCTCTGCCACAGACCTGTGAACTTGGTCTCTGCCACAGACCTGGTGAACTTGGCCTCTGCCACAGACCCGGTGAACTTGGCCCTTGGTTAAGGAGAAGACATCCCTCCAGAGAGTTACCGGGACCCTTCCTTCACTGTGACTTCCGCATCAGTCCTTTGGAACGGTTCCTTCCCCGGCCTCCTCATCTAAGACGCGGGTCCCCTCGCAAGGCGGCACCCTGAGATTCCTCGATCCTTGGTAAGCTCCAGCCGAAGGTGCTGGGCCCAGGCCTTTGCTGCAGTTCCAGGGCTAAAGGTGCCTGGAACTGATTCACCGACCTCCGCCCCTGGGCCTAAGGTGCCCAGGGCAGACTGGAACACACTCCCTGGGGTAGGACCCCCGACAACGAACGAACCCAACAGGCAGCGTCTGCCCCTTTTGTACCCTCTTCCAGCATGCACAGCAGGTAGACCACACCCACTGTAAAATTGGCGAGAGGGGACACACAAGGCACAGCACTGTATCAGCGGTTCAATCCTAGCCTACTATGGCAGCACCCCCCATAGGCCACAGGGAACTGTACACCGATACTCTCCCTGCGGACAAAATGGTTGCAAAAACCCTGACAAATTAGGGTGTTTGAGTATAAGCTACCACTCAAACACTTCCCCGAAATTTAGCACCCCGCTACACATTCATTGTTCTAATTTTCCAATATGAAACAATGTGAAGTTATCACTCTTGTAGACATGGGAGGTGGTCAGCAAACACTTGCATGTTCAGGAAGGGAGAACTTCAGCAGGAAAAAAAATGCTGAAAGCACAAAAAGCTTGCAAACGTGCCTAAATGCTAGAGTTCTGCTCTATCAGGATTTGTGACGTCACAGCTCCCAACATTTGCCTTGTTTGACGTGGATACAGGAAGCTTTCCTTCACAGGAGTTCCAACCATCATGTGTGCCTTTGAGGATCAGTCGTTGCCTATTTGACCCACCGCCGCTGGCGTGTGTCCACGATACGGGGTAGGAGAATTAACCCCCCCCCCTGGTGTTGGAGTCACTGCCCTGGGTGTTGTTTGCTGACCACCTCCCATGTCTACAAGAGTGATAACTTCACATTGTTTAATAAAAAGAAAAATCGCGCTAAAGAGTCCCCATGAAATTATAAATATATATAATGAATAAAGTCCAATGTGGCAGGCTGGTATAAAAACGCAAAGACTTCTAAATGCTAGATGGATCTTAAGAAATTCATGCTTACCAGATGAGTAAGCCAATAAAGCAGATGGCTATAGCCCAGCCAAGCCCTTTGGTTGGCACCAAGATACCCACTTTACCAGGAAAATATGAATACGATAGCTGGAACTATGACTCCACTATATTTGATATTAATCAGATGAACACCACTTTAAGGCTTGATATATATGGGCGAAGGATATAGATCAGGATCCTAC
This sequence comes from Rana muscosa, assembly GCA_029206835.1. Taxonomy (NCBI): domain Eukaryota; kingdom Metazoa; phylum Chordata; class Amphibia; order Anura; family Ranidae; genus Rana; species Rana muscosa. The sequence goes on from CM055118.1 coordinate 303,371,634, forward strand.
AGACAACTGCAAGCTCAAATGTAGAAGGGATGAATGTAGACTCTCCCAGCTGGGACCGTAACTCCGTGTATACGGTATTAACATCAGGTACCCAAGAGGAAATGAAGAGACTGGATAGTGTAATACCATCAATATATTTAATTAAAAAAAGGCAATTACACTTACATATAGTCGTTAAAATTCAAGCAAAAAAATTAAGCCGGCCGGCTACACTGCAAAACTCCCGTCCTGCGAACGCGGTGACGTCAGCACGTACCCCCTCAGACGCGTTTCGTCATCAAAGACATTCTCAATTGAACTCTTTAGCGCGATTTTTCTTTTTATTTCTATTTGTGTCTATCCCACTTTTATTGCTGCTATAAGGAGTCCTTTTTAGTTGGATATTTAATTTTTCATTTTCACAGCAAGCGCGTTTTTTTTCCTTTTATCACATTGTTTAATATTGGTGTAGCACCACGGTCATCTCTCACCTGCCCTTGGCTCACTAGCAGGAAATGACACACCAGGCCACCACGCCTGTACCCTCTTGTGTGAAGAGGTTAAGCATACTTTAACTTACAGGTCCTGCAGTAAGGTTCTCCATGAAGCTGGTTCTCCTCCCATAAGATGCAGGGACAAGTTTTTTTTTATTCCCAATAACTCCAAGGTCCACACCAGTAGTAAACTCCAACGTAGAGTTTATTTTTTTATATGCAAAGTCATTAAGTAGAAAAGGTTGGATTGAGAATAGGACAGCATGAGTTTGGATACAAGTCCAGGCACAAAACAGATTAAGCATTCACTACTCGTTTCCTGAAGTAGGCTTAGCTCACCCGGATAGTTCCCTATGAAAGCAGATCCTAGCAGCCGAAGTGACGCTCGGACGTTTCTTTAGTTTTCCCTTTTAATGCGATTGGGAGATTCTCTGCCACAGAACCGTTGTTCCCAATCCTTTTCGTGTTGGTTGGATCTAATCCCTCCAGAGAGTTACCAGGCCCTTCTTTCTCCGTGAACTTTTCACCGGTCCTTTAGAAGGGTCCTCCCCCGGCCTCCTCATCTTAGAAACGGGTCCCCATGCAAGAGGCACCCTGGGATTTTCTCCTTCCAGGACTCGGGCCCCAGCTAAAGGTGCTGGGCCCAAAGCTGTTGCTGCAGCCCCAGGGCTAAAGGTGCCTGGGACTGGTGTAAACGTGGGCCCCTGGCCAGGAGGGCCAGGTAACACACTCCATGGTGGCCCCCTGGGCTCGAACCGGAACCCACCCAGCTCGACCTTGACCTTGACTCCCACCCCCTACAGGCATCGTCTGCCCCTTTTATATCTCCTCCTGGCATGCACAGCAGGTTTACCACGCCTACTGTACCACCGCCGAGAGGGGACACCTAAGGCACAGCACTATACCAGCGGTTCAACCCTGGCCCATTATGGCAGCGCCACCTACAGGCCACAGGGAACTATACACCAGTATACTACCTGCGGTGTAAAATAGAATGCCCTCACAATTAAGGTGGTTTGAGCCCAACTACAGCTCAAACCTTCCCCTAAATTTGGGTACATAGCGCCCCTAAAAATGGAATGGGCGCTACATTGGAAAATTAGAACAATCAGTATTGGATGTACTATTATATTGATGTGTAGTTTGCACAGGATACACATATCTTATATCCTGACCCTGTAATCACGTTTTTAGGGTTTCACATATTTCACACCGCTGCATCTGTTTGTTTCTTATTTTTTGTTCACAATATGTCTTATTGTTGATGCTGGCTGCTATCAGACTTTTTTATTAGTAGCACAACTTTTTCCTATATATGTTGTTTGTAATAGCAGCAAGGAATGCTGCTCCTCTCAAAAGCAATCCATGCTCTGATCACTTTTTTGGGGCATTTGACAGGCAGTAAATAGGCAATAAAGGGTGAGCAGTTCGGGGGTGGTAAAAACTGCTCAACCGGGTTTTTTTTTCACCCCTCCAACCTCACATGTGAACAAACCCTTGATTCACATCTGTGTGGACGTGTGCAGGGCAGTCCATTCATTTCAATAGGCTTCATGGGCTGCATGGAAAGGGTCTTGGGAACCTGTTCTTGGTCTTAAAAGTGAGGCATTCGTGGTCTGTTTAGACCCCTAATATTTCACCAAAGCCCCCCCCCCCTCCTAAAAATAAATAAATGATAAAACAATAAAAATAAAAAAATATTACTGACACTGTCAACTGCCCTACTGACACCAACCTTCGCCCTTCTGATACTGTCCTCTTTGCCACTGCTAAAGGGTATTATTTCTGACTTTATAGGGATGAGAAATCCCTTGGCAACAATACAGCCATATTTTCTCTCTCCCACCCAGGCTGCCCCACAGTCGCCTCTCTTTGAGTAGCTGGATGAAGTAGTTCCAGAAATGGAGTCTCTCTCTGCCTCTCTCTCTCGCGCTCTCTCTCTGCCTCGCACACTCTCTCTCTGCCTCGCACACTCTCTCTCTGCCTCGCACACTCTCTCTCTGCCTCGCGCTCTCTCTCTCGGGCTCTCGCTCTCTCTCTCTGCCTCGCGCGCTCTCTCTCTGCCTCGCCCGCTCTCTCTGCCTCGCGCGCTCTCTCTCTCTGCCTTGCGCGCTCTCTCTCTCTGCCTTGCGCGCTCTCTCTCTCTGCCTCGTGCGCTCGCTCTCTGCCTCGCGTGCTCTCTCTCTGCCTCGCGCGCTCTCTCTCTCTCTGCCTTGCGCGCGCTCTCTCTCTCTGCCTCGCGCGCTCTCTCTCTGCCTCGTGCGCGCTCTCTCTCTGCCTCGCGCGCTCTCTCTCTCTCTGCCTCGCCCGCTCTCTCTCTGCCTCGCCCGCTCTCTCTCTCTGCCTCGCCCGCTCTCTCTCTCTGCCTCGCTCGCTCTCTCTCTCTGCCTCGCGCGCTCGCTCTCTCTCTCTGCCTCGCGCGCTCTCTGCCTCGCGCGCTCTCTCTGCCTCGCGCGTGCTCTCTCTCTCTGCCTCGCGCGCGTGCTCTCTCTGCCTCGCGCGCGTGCTCTCTCTCTCTGCCTTGCGCGCGCGCTCTCTCTCTGCCTCGCGCGCGCTCTCTCTCTCTGCCTCGCGCGCGCTCTCTCTCTCTCTGCCTCGCGCGCTCTCTCTCTCTCTCTCTGCCTCGCGCGCACTCTCTTTCTCAGCCTCGCTCTCTCGCTCGGCCTCGCTCTCTCTTTCTCTCTCGGCCTCGCTCTCTCTCTCGGCCTCGCTCTTTCTCGGCCTCGCTCTCTCTCGGCCTCGCTCTCTCTTCTCTGCCTCGCTCTCTCTCTCTCTCTGCCTCGCGCTCTCTCTCTCTGCCTCTCTCTCTCTCTCGGCCTCGCTCTCTCTCTCGGCCTCGCTCTCTCTCTCTCGGCCTCTCTCTCTCTCTCGGCCTCGCTCTCTCTCTCGGCCTCGCTCTCTCTCTCTCGGCCTCTCTCTCTCTCGGCCTCGCTCTCTCTGCATCGCGCTCTCTCTCTCTGCCTCGCTATCGCGCTCTTGCTCTCTCGCTCGCTCTCTCGGCCTCGCTCTCTCGCTCTCCTCTCTACTCCAGGGGCAGAGCACCAAGTACAGGGATTTCCTCCAGATGGCTGGAGTCTGCTCCCTGCCTGTTAGACCTCTGAATGTTTATGAACCCCCCCCGACCACCTACTGGACCACCCCTTCCAGGGATTGGCTAGGAATCCATGAATATTCAGACTGCTTGTAGATATGACAAAACAGCAGTCTATGAGATGCTGCACAGCCCAGCACAATTACCCCTCTGCTCCTCTGCCTACAAAGGCAAACAAAATTTACCTAGCAGCCTACCAAACTAGGAGGGTGCTACATAGAGATTAAAAATGGACTTGTGGGTTTAATTATTCATTTTTGTACATTGGTTCCTCATGTCCGCTAAAATAGGGAGGTGTTCCTGTTTGAGAGCTGAGAAAGGTTGGAGGTATGGAGGAGTTCTCTGAATGAAGACTTGATGAGTCAGATTACTTTCTATATTTGTGGTTTATCAGAAGTCAACTTACATTCACTTTCATTTTTGGCTTCTTTACAGGATGACATCTACTGACCTGAGACAGGAGCTGAACTGCTCCATCTGCCTGGATGTTTATAGGGATCCTGTAACCCTGATGTGTGGACACAGTTTTTGCCTGGGCTGTATCCATCACCCAATTAGTATTCGTAATAGGTCCAAAGCCTATACCTGTCCACAATGCAGACAACCATCAAAATCACCACTTAAGAAGAACATTGTCCTCAGTAGGTTAGCAGAGAGATTCCATAGTGGTCAACCAGACGAGGGCAGGAAGGTCATCTTCTGCATCTACTGTGACTTCCCTGTTCCGGCCGTGAAGTCTTGTCATCAATGTGAGACCTCCCTGTGTGCCGATCACCTGAGGAAACACAACGAGACGGTGGAGCACACTTTACTGCCACCAATGGCTGAGCTCAGAAAGAGAAGGTGTCCTGTCCATGGGAAGATCTTGGAATATTTTTGCACTGAGGATTCAGTGTGTGTCTGCGCATCTTGCAGGTTGGATGGAGAACACAGAGGACACCAGGCCGAGTCGGTGGAGGAGGTCTCCAAGAAGAAAATAAGACCTCTACTTGAGAAGGTAACTTTGGAGCGAGAAAAAATTGAGAAGAAAGTCCAGAGTCTGCAGGAACGCAGGACAAAAGCTCAAGAAGTGGCCACCAAAGCAACACAGAGAGCCACTGCCAAGCTTAGCAACATAAAGAAGCAGCTGGAAGATCTGGAGAAGATGGTCCCAGATGAGATCTCCAGGTGGGAAATGCAGATTTCACAGACGGTCTCCGATCGAAACCAACAGTTGGAAACAAAAAAGAACGATCTGTCTAGGAAGATAAGTCACTTAGAGGAGCTGCATGACCTGGCCGACCCAATAGCTGTCTTACAAAACCAGGAATTAGACAAAGACTTGTGTGACACTGAGGAGGCATTGCCCGATGTACCAGAATTTCCTGATCTCCATGAGGATCTGATCTCAGGCTCGTTATACAAATTATCTGACATAGTTACAAGTGCAAAGATGTGGATACAAAAACCTGCAGACATAATACTGGACGTCTGCACGGTAGCCAATAACCTCTGGATATCAGACGACTTAAAAAGTGTCTTCAGGTCCCACACAGAACTGCCTTATCCAAAAACACCAGAGAGATTTAAGAACTGTGCGGTTCTAAGCCTAAACAGCTTCTCCTCTTGGCGGCATTACTGGGAGGTGGACACCAGCAAGTCGGATAGCTGGAAAGTCGGAATGTGTTACCCCAGTATCAACCGGAAAACCCGTATCAGTATAGTTGGCCAGGACAAGGACTCCTGGTGCTTGCGGAGGTGCAACGATAACTATACAATGATGTATGATGCTGAACATATCTGTTTATCTGACAAGACTTCCAGCCATAAATTCCAGATCTATCTGGATTACGAGGCTGGTCAGCTCTCTTTCTTTGAAGTAGGAGACCCAATGAGACATTTGCACACATTCGAAGCAACCTTCTCCGAGCCCCTCCATGCTGTGCTTGGAGTCTTTCAAGGGTCTATTACAATTTGTAACTAAAAGTGTAGATATGATGCCTTATAATACAGTATGTTCTGGTATAGGATGTCCTGTTGTTCTCTAAAAAATAGCTACATTTGTATGTGAGAGATCATGGGGACCTGATCCATCTGCTATGACGGTGCCCCATGCTTCATTTATTCTGGAAAGGGGTTTTGTCCCTTTTTTCCTTCTTATGCCGCGTACACACGATCAAATTCCGCTCAAGCTTGGCTTGCATACACACGTTTACACAAAAGTTCTCTGAACTTTCGACCGTCAAGAACGCGGTGACATACAACACTACGATGAGCCGAGAAAATTAAGTTCAATGCTTCCGAGTAAGCGTCAAATTGTTTCCAAGCATGCGTCAGAATTTTTCACGTTGGAATTGCTACAGACGATCGGAATTTTCGAACTGATTTTTTTCCGTCTGAAAAATATAGAACCTGCTCTCAATCTTTTGCTGGCAGAAATTCCGACAGCAAAAGTCCGATGGAGCATACACACGGTCGGAATTTTCGACCAAAAGCTCACATTGGACTTTTGCTGGCGGAATTTCCGACTGTGTGTACGCGGCAATAGTTGTCCTTTCTTGCCTGATGTTTGGATCTCTTATAAATAAATGTATTGTTTAGTAAGAGTTGTATACAGCAATAAACTTTTCATCCATCCTATATGTAGCGCCCATCCCAAATGGTTGGGACGCTATTCCATAGTTGCCAACATTGCAAAAAAAACATCTGGGACACTTTTTTTGTATTGAGGCGGAGCCTTGCTATAATTAGGGGGCGGGGCATTCGTTTGTAGGCGTGTCATGTTGTAATGAAAAATGGGCGTGGTTTACGCCCGATAGTGGGTGTGGCTTAAATGGGCGTGTTTCAAAGGGGTGTGGCTAGAGTCCGAGGTGAGAGAAAGAGAGAGAAAGAAATAGAAAGAAAGAAGCCAGATCCTACACCACAATAGAAATGTGTAACAAAATTGGCAGATAAGGATACTCCAAAACACCTGTTGGCGCTTCAATCATCCCGGCACCATGGTTGTTACGGTGTCAGGATGATTGAAGTGCATTATTTCTATTATTACATTGTAATATAAAATGAAATCATTCAACTCACCATAATGCCGAATCAGTGGAAGCCCTGAGCGTGTTACCTGCCACGTCGCCTGCCACCAGATGGCCTCCCCAGCAGTCCGTCCTTGCATCAGGTGCCTCCCCAGCAGTCCGTCCTTGCATCAGGTGCCTCCCCAGCAGTCCGTCCTTGCATCAGGTGCCTCCCCAGCAGAGCCCCCTCCACACTTGTGGACAAGGGTCCAAAAATCATGATTGTCCCGGGAAATTCGGGACTGTTTGGCAACTATGCACTACACTGATTACCCCGCCACCCACTACACTGATTACCCCGTCACCCACTACACTGATTACCCCGCCACCCACTACACTGATTACCCCGCCACCCACTACACTGATTACCCCGCCACCCACTACACTGATTACCCCGCCACCCACTACACTACACTGATTACCCTGCCACCCACTACACTGATTACCCCGCCACCCACTACACTACACTGATTACCCCGCCACCCACTACACTGATTAACCCGCCACCCACTACACTACACTGATTACCCTGCCACCCACTACACTGATTATCCCACCACCCACTACACTACACAGATTACCCTGCCACCCACTACACTGATTACCCCACACTGATTACCCCACCACCCACTACACTACACAGATTACCCTGCCACCCACTACACTACACTGATTACCCCGCCACCCACTACACTAATTACCCCGCCACCCACTACACTACACTGATTACCCCGCCACCCACTACACTGATTACCCCGCCACCCACTACACTGATTACCGCCACCCACTACACCACACTGTGATTACCCCACCACCCACTACACTAATTACCCCGCCACCCACTACACTAATTACCCCGCCACCCACTACACTACACTGATTACCCCGCCACCCACTACACTAATTACCCCGCCACCCACTACACTAATTACCCTGCCACCCACTACACTGATTACCCCCCACCCACTACACTGATTACCCCGCCACCCACTACACTACACTGTGATTACCCCACCACCCACTACACTACACTGTGATTACCCCACCACCCACTACACTAACTACCCCGCCACCCACTACACTAATTACCCCGCCACCCACTACACTACACTGATTACCCCGCCACCTACTACACTGATTACCCCGCCACCCACTACACTGATTACCCCGCCACCCACTACACTGATTACCCCGCCACCCACTACACTAATTACCCCGCCACCCACTACACTGATTACCCCGCCACCCACTACACTGATTACCCCGCCACCCACTACACTACACTGTGATTACCCCACCACCCACTACACTAAATTACCCCGCCACCCACTACACTACACTAATTACCCCACCACCCACTACACTACACTAATTACCCCACCACCCACTACACTACAATTACCCCACCACCCACTACACTACAGTGCAATAGTACGGTACCTGCGGTGCGTGAGGATGTGCTGGTGGTCCGAGGGGTCTGCCAAATGGAGTGAGCCAGGACCATCACAGTGTCCCCAGCCAGCGGTGCCCCGGTCCTTCCATCAGTGTCCCCACTCGTCGGACACACGGGGGCGGGGCGGAGGGTTGTTGGCAGCGGCGGCGCCGGGTGCTGATAGGCGTCAGTGTCCCCAGCCAGTGGAGCCCCGGTCCTTACATCCGTGTCCCCGCTCCTTGTCGGACACACGGGGGCTGGGCAGAGGGTCGTTAGCGGCGGCGGGTGAAGCATGCTGCTTCCTTGTGCCTCTCCTTGCGTTCAGTGGAGAGCGGGGAGGAGTCGCCAATCCGAAGCCGATTGGCTGCCCCAGGCTCTGCACTGAACACAAGGGGAAAACGTAAACAAATATGGTGGCGGCAGCGGCCATTTTTGTGTAGCCGCTGCCGTTTTTAGCTAAAGCATTCCCGAATTTACCGGGACAAAACGGGACAAAAAGAACTGGGCTTGTCCCGAATCGGGACAAGCCCAATTCGGGACAAGGGTCCAAAAATCGTGCTTGTCCCGGGAAATTCGGGACTGTTGGTAACTATGCTATTCAAATCTAGAGGGATGGCTGAGCCAGTAGTTGGGCTCAGATGGTTGATAATTACATTTAAATTCGCCTCTGTCTCAGTTATGCTTTGCCTGGTAGTGATTTCCCTTTTTTGCCTGTAGGTGGCGTTACCAGAGAATTCCGTCGCCTCGGATTGCGCCTGCGCAGTCGAGCTCGGAACCATATCAATAGGCGGGACCAGCTCGGCAGAACACCGGCTGTAATATCCCCCTCACACAGAGAACAGCTCATGATCTTTATTGCCTTCTCTGAAAGCCGACACCAGAGCTGGAAGGAGGGGGGTGGCTGGATTGCAAGCTGAACTATGCTGAATTAGTGCAGGAGAAATGGCCTGAGCTGAGGTTGTGTACACTGTGCACACTGCCTGCCTCCTCTCTGTAGATGCAAAGCATAGCAGTGTGTATACATACAGGAGCAGGACCGATCCTCCTGGGTTTGCCTGGCTCAGGGCTTGCACAGTGTGAGCAGCAGTAGAGGTGGGCGGAGCAGGCAGAGCAAGTTCATCACACCGCACACTCTGCAGCACCAATCACTGTCCAGCCCAGACGTTACCAGAGCTCTCCCCCAGACCAGCACACAAGCTCTTCATTCACTCCATGAAAGCTGCTAGTAAGGTAAGGTGGTAAGGTGCTAATGTATTTGCAGAACAAGCTGGATTAGTGTAAGAAATACTAGATTTGTAAAACGTCCTGTCTGTGTCAGTCTGCAATCAGTGCTTGCAGATTACTGGTAAATGATCAGTATCCTGCAACTCTGATGAGACCACAGACCAGGAAAACTTCCCACTCCCAGGCTCAGAAAAACTTTACTGGACATTTACTAAAGGCTATGTGCTTTGCTTGCAAGGGAGGTGAGGGTCTGCTAGAATTAAAGGGGTTGTAAAGGTTGTTTTTTTATTTTCTAAATAGGTTCCTTTAAGCTAGTGCATTGTTGGTTCACTTACCTTTTCCTTAGATTTCCCTTCTAAATTATTTTTTTTCTTTGTCTGAATTTCTCACTTCCTGTTCCTCCTCAGTAAGCTGTTCAGTAATCTGTTCTGGCTGACTCAACACCACTCGGATGATGGTGTGAAGTTTAGTGAGGAGAAACAGGAAGTGAGAAATTCAGACAAAGAAAAAAAACCTTTAGAAGGTAAATCAAAGGAAAAGGTAAGTGAACCAACAATGCACGAGCTTAAAGGAACCTATTTAGAAAATAAAAAACGAACCTTTACAACCCCTTTAAGTTCTAAGCCTGTGATCAGTGACATATTCAGTTGTAAATGTAAAAAAAAAAACCTTTCTGCAGTGACTCATTATCAATCATTTTGGGATATCAGTATGTAGCTGCTAATCTATAACAAGGAATCTGAATTTTAGGCTGACAATAGAACACAAACTTTAGCACCAGAGCTGCTCTCTCCCTCTGATTGCATCGCTCCGCCTTCACAACTACACAGAGCCGGGGCCGTTTGAAGGAATTTGGGGGCCCCAAGCAACAATTTTAAAGTTGAGAAGCGGGTAGGAAGACTACCACGTGTAGGAAGAATAGCAGAGATATATTTGTTTAGAAGATGTGTTTGAGTTTCGTGACAAATTCCGCCCCCATCTTAACAGCACTGCCCATCATTACAAAATACGCCCCCTTCTATTGCCATCCGCCCCTCACTCGTGCCCATCATGAACAAGTCTGCCCCTTGCAGACTTGCACGAGCATCGGGAGCGTGTGGCACTATGTCGGCTATAGTGCGCAGGCACCGTCTACATCTGATCGTCAATTCGGATGTTCGGAGGCTTTTGGCGGCTCGGTACTGCGCAAACGCTGCGCATGCGCAGTACCGGGCAGGCATTATTAGACAGGGGGCATTTATCGACAGGACACCGGCACCATATTGCATGGCAGGAGTTGTAGTTCTCCACACCACACACTAGACTTGGCCCACCGGTGCCTGCACTCTGCAGAGAACACATCTACCAGAATGGTGCTCAAAGCGAACGTGTCGGCTTCTCCTGCTTCACTGCTTGTAATAGGAACCAAGGAGTGTATAGAGGGATCATCTGTCTGCTCTGCAGCTTGTCTGTGGCGGGATCATCTGTGGCTATGGCTCTAGTGTTTGGTGCCTGTCTGCACAGTCTCTGACCATCTCCTGTAATATGTCCGCACAGTCTCTGACCATCTCCTGTATCATGTCCGCACAGTCTCTGACCATCTCCTGTATCATGTCCGCACAGTCTCTGACCGTCTCCTGTATCATGTCTGCACAGTCTCTGACCGTCTCCTGTATCATGTCTGCACAGTCTCTGACCGTCTCCTGTATCATGTCTGCACAGTCTCTGACCGTCTCCTGTATCATGTCTGCACAGTCTCTGACCATCTCCTGTATCATGTCTGCACAGTCTCTGACCGTCTCCTGTATCATGTCTGCACAGTCTCTGACCGTCTCCTGTATAATGTCCGCACAGTCTCTGACCGTCTCCTGTATCATGTCTGCACAGTCTCTGACCGTCTCCTGTATCATGTCTGCACAGTCTCTGACCATCTCCTGTATCATGTCTGCACAGTCTCTGACCGTCTCCTGTATCATGTCTGCACAGTCTCTGACCATCTCCTGTATCATGTCTGCACAGTCTCTGACCGTCTCCTGTATCATGTCTGCACAGTCTCTGACCGTCTCCTGTATAATGTCCGCACAGTCTCTGACCGTCTCCTGTATCATGTCTGCACAGTCTCTGACCGTCTCCTGTATCATGTCTGCACAGTCTCTGACCGTCTCCTGTATCATGTCTGCACAGTCTCTGACCGTCTCCTGTATCATGTCTGCACAGTCTCTGACCATCTCCTGTATCATGTCTGCACAGTCTCTGACCGTCTCCTGTATCATGTCTGCACAGTCTCTGACCGTCTCCTGTATCATGTCTGCACAGTCTCTGACCATCTCCTGTATCATGTCTGCACAGTCTCTGACCATCTCCTGTATCATGTCTGCACAGTCTCTGACCGTCTCTTGTATCATGTCTGCAGTCTCTGGGGGGGTCTACAGAGGAGTCAAGAGCGGGAGCGCTGCCAGGACGGGGGTCACGTAAGGAGTCAGATGTGTGCAGACTGTGGAGAGGATAATATAGGATGAAACCAGAGCCACCAAGCTGGAGCCTAGAGAGGACCGTCTGACTGAGCCCTGCAAGGTGCACCTGAGAGGAAGTGAGTGACAGCGCTGCAAGGCCAGTCTGAGGGGGATCACTGATGTAAGGGGAGAGTGAATATAGTAAGGTAAATGGGCACTGATTTAAAAGTTCCCCCTGATATCAGAAACCCCCCCCTCTTACCTTAGTGCATTTACTCTGTGGAAGGTGGCCTGTGGTCACCAGAGTCCCCTCCATATCATAGTTCCTGTTTTAGATGCAAGTTGGAACTCTGCGAACTCTGCTGTAAAGGGGAACTCTGATGTAAAGGGGAATGCTGTGCACTCTGATATAAGGTGACCTCTGGTCACCAGAGCCCCCCTTACATCAGAGTTCCCCTTTATACCAGTCTGCAGCATTCCCTCTTACATCATGATCTGCAGTGTTTCGCTTTACATAAAATTCCCCCTTGCACCGTAAGGGGGAATCCTGCAGACTCTGATGTAAGGGGGAACTCTGTGTTGGGTTATATTAACCTGACCTTCATGTAAATGGAGAAATATGTCTTTTGACTTTTGTTATAACCTAAACACATTGCTAGTAGCAGCTGCACAAATTGTATCTATATTTGTGTGGGTGTAATAAAAAAAAAATGATATACACACACACACACATACCCTATGTTTAATGATATTTGATTAACCACTTAAGCCCCGGACCATTTGGTAGCTAAAGGACCAGAGGTGAATTCAGAATTTTGCACTGCGCTGCTTTAACTGTAAATTGTGCGGACATGCAATGTTTTACCCAAACGAAATTTGCGTCCTTTTCTTCCCACAAATAGAGCTTTCTTTTAATGGTATTTGATTGCCTCTGCGATTTAAATTTTTTGCGATATAAACGGAAAAAGACCGAAAATTTTGAAAAAAAATGATATTTTCTACTTTTTGTTATAAGAAAAATCGAATAAACTCAATTTTAGTCATACATTTGGGCCAAAATGTATTCAGCCACATGTCTTTAGTAAAAAAAATGTCAATAAGCGTATATCTATCGGTTTGCGCAAAAGTTATAGCGTTTACAAACTAGGGTACATTTTCTGGAATTTACACAGCTTTTAATTTATGACTGCCTATCTCATTTCTTGAGGTGCTAAAATGACAGGGCAGTACAAAACCCCCCCAAATGACCCCATTTTGGAAAGTAGACACCCCAAGGAAATTGCTGAGAGGCATGTTGAGCCCATTGAATATTATTTTTTTTTTGTCCCAAGTGATTGAATAATGACAAAAAAAAAAAAAAATTACAAAAAGTTGTCACTAAATGATATATTGCTCACACATGCCATGGTTATATGTGGAATTGCACCCCAAAATACATTCTGCTGCTTCTCCTGAGTACGGGGATACCACATGTGTGGGACTTTTTAGGAGCCTAGCCACGTACGGGACCCCGGAAACCAAGCACCGCCTCCAGGATTTCTAAGGGCGCAAATTTTTGATTTCACTCCTCACTACCTATCACAGTTTTGAAGGCCATAAAATGCCAAAATAGCACAAAACCCCCCCAAATGACCCCATTTTGGAAAGTAGACACCCCAAGCTGTTTGCTGAGAGGCATGGTGAGTATTTTACAGCTCTCATTTGTTTTTGAAAATGAAGAAAGAACATTTTTTTTTTTTCTTTTTTTTTTTCAATTTTCAAAACTTTGTGACAAAAAGCGAGATCTGCAAAATACTCACAATACCTCTCAGCAAATAGCTTGGGGTGTCTACTTTCCAAAATGGGGTCATTTGGGGGGGTTTTGTGCCATCTGGGCATTCCATGGCCTCCGAAACTGTGATAGGCAGTGAGAAGTGAAATCAAAAATTGACACCCTTAGAAAGCCTGAAGGCGGTGATTGGTTTTTGGGGTCCCGTATGCGGCTAGGCTCCCAAAAAGTCTCACACATGTGGTATCCCCGTACTCAGGAGAAGCAACAGAATGTATTTTGGGGTGTAATTCCACATATGCCCATGGCATGTTTGAGCAATATATCATTTAGTGACAACTTTGGGCAAAAAAAAAAAAAAATTGTATTTTTTCCGCAACTTGTGTCAACATATAAAATATTCCATGGACTCGACATGCCTCTCAGTATATAGCTTGGGGTGTCTACTTTCCAAAATGGGGTCATTTGGGGGGATTTTGAACTGTTCTGGCATTTTATACACAACATTAGGAAGCTTACATCCACTCTTCTAACCACTTGAAGACAAAGCCCTTTTTGACACTTTTTGTTTACATGAAAACATATTTTTTTTTGCAAGAAAATTATCTTGAACCCCCAAACATTATATATATTTTTAAAGCAAAGGCCCTACAGAATAAAATGGTGGGTGTTGCATTTTTTTTTCTACACAGTATTTGCGCAGCGATTTTTCAAACGCATTTTTTTGGGAAAAAATACACTTTTTTAAATTTTAATGCACTAAAACACACTATATTGCCCAAATGTTTGATGAAATAAAAAAGATGATCTTAGGCCGAGTACATAGATACCAAACACGACATGCTTTAAAATTTCGCACAAACGCGCATTGGCGACAAACTACATACATTTTTAAAAGCCTTTAAAAGCATTTACAGGTTACCCCGTTAGATTTACAGATGAGGTCTACTGCTAAAATGACTGCCCTCGATCTGACCTTCGCGGTGATACCTCACATGCATGGTGCAATTGCTGTTTACATATGACGCCAGACCGACGCTTGCGTTCGCCATTGGGCAAGAGCAGGGCAGGACAGGGGTGCTTTTTATTTTATTTTATTTTTTTTTATTATTAATTTTGCTTTTTTATTTTATTTTTAAACTGTTGCTTCCATATTTATTTATTTTTATCACTTTTATTGTTATCTCAGGGAATGTAAATATCCCCTATGATAGCAATAGGTAATGACAGGTACTCTTTTTTGAAAAAAACTGGGGTCTATTGGACCCTAGATCTTTCCTCTGCCCTCAAAGCATCTGACCACACCAAGATCGGTGTGATAAAATGCTTTCCCAATTTCCCAATGGCGCTTTTTATATCCGGGTGGGGGACATTCCCTCCCACTGCTTGTAAAAGCAGTCCAGAGGCTAATTAGCCACTAGGATTGCTTTTACATGAAAGCCGGCCGCTGGCTGAAAAGAATGATACCAAGATGATACCTAAACCCGCAGGCATCATTCTGGTATAAACATTCAAAGTCCAGCAACATACCAGTACGTTGCTGGTCCTTGTTGGACATGTATTGTAATCTTTTTTTTCATGCAGCCTGTTGGCTGAACGAAAAAAAAAGATTGATCGGTGGGTATGCCCACCATTAGAATACCGCCCTTCATCCACCCACTTCTAATGATGGGCATACATGCACCATTTATATATGCCGAAGCATGGGGGCATCTTCTCGCAAAAGTTATGCCGCGTACACATGGTCAGACTTTTCCACGGGCAAGCCTCCGTCGGAATTTCGACCGTATATACGCGGCATTAGGAGCAAAATCGCTCCTCCGCTCCTGCTGCCCCAATGCTTCGGCATATATGCTTTTTTTTTTTAACTGTGGTGGTGAAATCACCTCCTACAGCACTGGAGTCGCAGGGATCAGGCCTGTCTCTGCGAACGCTGCAGTTATGTGTGTTGTGTTTTGCAAGTGACAGTGATCGATCGATACTGCACTTCGGTGGCCTGGGCTGGACGGAGGGGCAAAACGCAGGTGCTAGCAGGTATCTGGGCTGATCCCACTAACAGTGCGTTTTTGGGAACCCTAAACTGCTGGGGACGCTAGTATAGATCTGATCAGATCAGATATTGAGCTGATCAGATACTATACCACTAAGGGGGGTGTATGCTTCACGTATGGGTGTTAGCGCTACTGGCACTAACCTGACGCTGCCTGGGGTGTGACGCAGACCCTCTCTGACGCTAAAACCTAACTGATATCACCCGCCGGGCGATCAGGGGGTTAAACCTTTATTGGGTTATATACGGCGGGTGCCCTGACACTATAAAAAGCAAACTAACTAACCAGCGTCACCCGTAACACTTATATGATGATCACTGGTGAAAGGGTTAACTAGGGGCAATTAGGGGGTTAAAACCTTTATTAGGTAATATATGGGGGTACCTGACGCTATATAAAAACCTGACGGCGAACCTAAAAAAAAATTACTGGCTACCTATCGGCATCACCGACACTAAGACAACGATCATAAAAACGATTGCTTAGCGACAGTGGTGATAGGGGGTGAAAGGGTTACCTGGGGGGCGATCAGGGGGTAAACCTTTATTAGATAATATGGGGGTACCTGACGCTATAAAAACCTGCGGCGAACCTAAAAAAAATTACTGGCTACCGATCAGCATCACCGACGCTAAGACATCGATCAGAAAAATGATCGCATAGTGACGGCGGTGCTAGGGGGTGAAAGGGTTACCTGGGGGGTGATCAAGGGGGTTACACCTTTATTAGGTAATATATGGGGGTACCCGACGCTATAAAAACCTGCGGCGAACCTAAAAAAAATTACTGGCTACCGATCAGCATCGCCGACGCTAAGACATCGATCAGAAAAATTATCGCTTAGTGACAGTGGTGATAGGGGGTGAAAGGGTTACCTGGGGGGGCGATCAAGGGGGTTAAACCTTTATTAGGTAATATATGGGGGTACCCGACGCTATAAAAACCTGCGGCGAACCTAAAAAAAATTACTGGCTACCGATCAGCATCACCGACGCTAAGACATCGATCAGAAAAATGATCGCATAGCGACGGCGGTGCTAGGGGGTGAAAGGGTTACCTGGGGGGTGATCAAGGGGGTTAAACCTTTATTAGGTAATATATGGGGGTACCCGACGCTATAAAAACCTGCGGCGAACCTAAAAAAAATTACTGGCTACCGATCAGCATCGCCGACGCTAAGACATCGATCAGAAAAATTATCGCTTAGTGACAGTGGTGATAGGGGGTGAAAGGGTTACCTGGGGGCGATCAAGGGGGTTAAACCTTCATTAGGTAATATATGGGGGTACCCGACGCTATAAAAACCTGCGGCGAACCTAAAAAAAATTACTGGCTACCGATCAGCATCACCGACGCTAAGACATCGATCAGAAAAATGATTGCTTAGTGACGGTGGTGCTAGGGGGTGAAAGGGTTATCTGGGGGGTGATCAGGGGGTTAAACCTTTATTAGGGGGGGGGTTAGGGGGCTACACTGGACCTAAAACTAAATGTAGTGACACTTTTACAGTCACAAATGTCACTGATTGCAGTGATCACTAAATAAATGGTCACTGCAATCAGTGACACTGTGACTGGGGGCTGGGGGGTGATCTGGGGGGGCGATTTATGTGCCTATGTGTCCTGGTGTCAGTGTGCTGTTTTGTGTACTACCCTGCATCTTCTCCTGTACGGCGCTCGGTATATGTGAGCGCCGGAGGAGAGATGACATCACTTCCTCCTTCCTGGCAGGCAGGGGAAGCTCTCTCATTCGCCGGGAGCGATCGAGAGGGGGTGGCCGGAATCGAACGGCCGTCCCCTCATGCCGGATCGCTCCCGAAGGTAAAACGACCACCCACTGTAAAGAAGGGGGGTCCGATCGGACCCCCCAACTATACAAAGGCAATCACGTATATGTACGTGATTCTGCCTGTCGGTGCCATTCTGCCGACGTATATTTACAGTGGGCGGTCGTTAAGTGGTTAAAGAATAATTGGTTAGAGAACATTTTAGAAACTGTGAATTCATAGTTCATAGGATTTAAGGCTCTTAATATAGGCGATTTATACAGTTAATTTTTTATCACTTTAATTATTTTTCCCATTATGGGCGTGAATGGGGCCTCATGTCTAAGTTTTGCCTAAGGCCTCACAAAGCCTAGAGCCGCCTCTGGAGGAGGAAATAGAACTGTCAATGGCGGCTCTGTGCTGTTCCATGAGATAGACACCGTCAGCTTAGAGCCGTGCGACTAGCAACCTTGCTGGGGCCCCCAACAGTGGCAGAATGCCAAGGCCCTGATGCAAGTGCAACTGTTGTGACCCTGGTAGTTCCGCCACTGGTACAATGACATTATGTACACACGCTTTGTTGCATTTTTTTTTTCTATGTATATTATTTCAGCTATATCAGCCTTTCTCAACCGGGGTGTCCCGCCAGAGGTCCTTAGAGGTGTCAGGAGATCATGGTAGAGAAAGGCTGTCAGGTGAGCCTAGCTCCCGATCCCCAGCAATCTGTACATCAGCACTGTGAGGGAGTGTGCTGTGCTCTCTGCTTCCCCCTACAGTGCAGTACCCGGCCGTGTGAAAAGGATTGCACTAGAACGTTTTAAAGGGCTTTATACATGTACAGCCGATACAACTGTAAGGGACCCCGTGGCCCGAGGGGCCCACCCGGGCCAGAAGAAGGCAGGACGGGTGAAGGAGAGCCGTGTTGTTCACTATAGAATCGATCTCGCAGCTTCTGCTGCTCTCTGTGTCATTGAGCTCAGACATCAAGCTCTTTACTGTCACCTCTGGCTACTATGTGCATGTGTACCCCTCGTGTGAGCTGCCTGTACTGTGCTCCTCTGTGCCAGCAACATGTCAGCTTTTTGAAAACAAACTGCCTGGAACTGGGTAGGAAGACCTTCTTATTTACAAGTAGGGGCTGTGAAGGAAAGGGAGGGGGCTGTTTGTGTACAGGGAGGGGCCAGAGGCTTGTATGTTTACATATTTGTGTATGCGTGGGGCTGAGATATATACAGGTGTGAGAGGGACTGGCATAGATATATACATGTGTGGGGGGCTGACATATATATATATATATTGTGAGGGGGTTAGCTCGGTAGCGGGTGTGTGTGACCCCCTGGATGGGCTCCCCACACAAAAACAGGCCCAGCAGACGGAGGTTGTGGTTTTCAAGATCAAAAGGTGCGGTTTATTTCTCTATTTACAGTGACAAAAACACAGCAAAGCAAAAAGAAACATAAACAAAATAAATCCTGGTCAGCTTGACCTCTGACTAAACATGCAGGTTTCCCTAACTAACAACTGGGATCAGCCTGGTGCTGTCCTAGTCCCTAAGTCCCTGGTTTAGTAAATGTCCAAACAAATAGCCACACAGGCTTTGTCTCACCGCACAGGGGTTCACTCTCCCTAGACAGTCCACACAGGTCTGGTTCCAGGCATGAGCAAACACCTAATGAAGCTGGGAGTTTTTATAGAGGCCTTAAACGAGCTGACAAGCTTCAGCTGGTCTCATCAACTCCCTGCCTGCACGACGCCCAGCACTCTCCCTAGAGGTATGAATCATCCATGAGCCCACTAGCCTCAGCTGGGCTTCATCAACTCTCTCCCTAGTTGTATAAGTCGGCATAAAGCCTGAATCTGGGAGAAATATACCTACCCCCCTGGATGCAACCAGGTGACTTTACCTTCCTGCTGTCACAATATATATATATATATATATATATATATATAGTGGGGCTAAAAAGTATTTAGCCAGCCACCAATTCTGCAAGTTCTCCCACTTAAAAAGATGAGAGAGGCCTGTAATTGTCATCATAGGTAAACCTCAACTATGAGAGACAAAATGTGGAAACAAATCCAGACAATCACATTGTCTGATTTGCAAAGATTTTTTTTTGCAAATTATGGTGGAAAATAAGTATTTGGTCAATATCAAAAGTTCATCTCAATACTTTGTTATATATCCTTTGTTGGCAATGACAGAGGTCAAACGTTTTCTGTAAGTCTTCACAAGGTTGTCACACACTGTTGCTGGTATGTTGGCCCATTCCTCCATGCAGATCTCCTCTAGAGCAGTGATGTTTTGGGGCTGTCGCTGGGCAACACAGACTTTTAACTCCCTCCAAAGGTTTTCTATGGGGTTGAGATCTGGAGACTGGCTAGGCCACTCCAGGACCTTGAAATGCTTCTTACGAAGCCACTCCTTCGTTGCCCGGGCGGTGTGTTTGGGATCATTGTCATGCTGAAAGACCCAGCTACGTTTCATCTTCAATGCCCTTGTTGATGGGAGGAGGTTTGCACTCAAAATCTCACGATACATGGCCCCATTCATTCTTTCATGTACACGGGTCCGTCGTCCTGTTCCCTTTGCATAGAAACAGCCCCAAAGCATGATGTTGCCATCCCCATGCTTCACAGTAGGTATGGTGCTCTTTGGTGGCAACTCAGCATTCTCTCTCCTCCAAACACGACGAGTTGTGTTTCTACCAAACAGTTCTACTTTGGTTTCATCTGACCATATGACATTCTCCCAATCCTCTTCTGGATCATCCAAATGCTCTCTAGCAAACCTCAGACGGGCCCGGACATGTACTGGCTTAAGCAGGGGGACACGTCTGCCACTGCAGGATCTGAGTCCCTGGCGGCGTAGTGTGTTACTGATGGTAGCCTTTGTTACGTTGGTCCCAGGTCTCTGCAGGTCATTTACTAGGTCCCCCCGTGTGGTTCTGGGATTTTTGCTCACCGTTCTTGTGATCATTTTGACGCCACGGGGTGAGATCTTGCGTGGAGCCCCAGATCGAGGGAGATTATCAGTGGTCTTGTATGTCTTCCATTTTCTAATTATTGCTCCCACAGTTGATTTCTTCACACCAAGCTGCTTGCCTATTGCAGATTCAGTCTTCCCAGCCTGGTGCAGGTCTACAATTTGGATGCAACCAGGTGACTTTACCTTCCTGCTGTCACATACCCCCCCTCTTGTTTTAACCTTGGGGTTGGAACACCAGCAATCAGGCATTCATGTACTCGAGACAAAGCATCCACATTCCCCATTTGAACGCCAGGGCGATGCTTTACTGTGAAGTTGAATTCCTGTAGGGCCAGGAACCACCTATTTACTCTTCTATTTGTCTCCTTGTTTTGAGCCATCCACTTTAACGGAGCGTGATCCGTAACCATGTCAAAGTGCCTACCTAGCAGATAGTACCGAAGGGAATCTAGAGCCCACTTCACCGCTAAACACTCCTTTTCAACCGTGGCGTAATTTACCTCATGGGACTTCAACTTCCTGCTGAGGTAAATGACTGGGTGCTCTTCCCCGTTCCAGACCTGGGACAATACTGCTCCTAACCCCACATCTGACGCATCACTTTGTACGACAAAGTCTTTAGAGAAGTCGGGTGAGTACAACACTGGCTGGCTACATAAGGCTTGTTTCAAGAATTGGAATGCTGCCTCAGCCTCGGGGGTCCATTTAATCATGACCGACCCTTTCCCTTTCGTCAGGTTGGTTAGGGGCACAGCCTTAGAAGCAAAGTGGGGAATGAAGCGCCGATAATAACCCGCGATTCCCAGAAAGGCTCGTACCTGCTTCTTGCTGTTGGGACGTGGCCAACTCTGGATGGCCTCGACTTTGTTGAGTTGGGGTTTTATTACTCCCCTGCCAATGGTGTACCCAAGATATTTGGCCTCCTCCTGCCCAATGGTACACTTCTTGGGGTTAGCCGTAAACCCCGCTTCCCGGATAGAGTCTAGGACTGCTTGCACTTTTGGCAGATGTGAGGCCCAATCTGTGCTATGGACAATTACGTCATCCAGGTAAGCCGCAGCATACTTCCGATGGGGCCTCAGTATCTGGTCCATTTTCCGCTGGAATGTGGCCGGCGCATTCTGTAACCCGAACGGCATTCTCTTATATTGAAACGCCCCGTCTGGGGTTACAAATGCGGTTTTCTCTTTGGCCGACTTGGCCAGGGGAATTTGCCAATACCCTTTTGTGAGGTCAAGAGTCGTCATGTATCGGGCTGTTCCCAGCCGGTCGATCAACTCATCTATACGTGGCATGGGGTAGGTGTCAAATTTTGTAACTTTGTTCAACTGACGAAAATCGTTACAAAATCGCCAGCTCCCATCCGGTTTAGGCACCAACACAATGGGACTAGACCAATCACTTTGGGACTCCTCTATCACCCCTAAGTTCAGCATTTTCTGTACTTCCTCCCGTATTGCCTCCCGTCGGGCCTCTGGGATCCGATAGGGTTTTAACTTCACCCTTTCACCGGGCGGGGTAATAATATCATGCTCTACCCCAGATGTTTGTCCCGGCAGCTCAGAGAACACCTCCTTGTTGCGAAGCACAAACTCCTTAACCTCCTGTTGTTGGGGTTGTGACAAGGTGGCTGCTATTCCAACCTCCGGAATCACGCAACCAGTTTGAGCTGGTGACCAAGTTTCTGCGACTAGGGACTCTCTATCCCTCCAGGCTTTCAACAGATTAACGTGATAGATCTGTTCGGGCTTTCGCCTTCCTGGTTGTCTGACCTTGTAATTCACTTCGCTCACTTTTTCCATTATCTCGTAGGGGCCTTGCCATTTGGCAAGGAATTTACTTTCAACCGTAGGGACAAGTACCAATATCCTATCCCCCGGGGAAAAGGTACGGGTCTTGGCTCCACGGTTGTACACTCTCTGCTGTGCCAACTGCACTTGGGCCAAATGTTCCTTCACGATGGGCATTACCTGTGCAATTCGATCTTGCATCAGGGCGACATGCTCAATCACACTCCTGTGGGGAGAACTCTCACTTTCCCAAGTTTCCTTGGCAATATCCAACAGCCCTCTTGGGTGTCTCCCATACAGTAACTCAAAGGGGGAGAATCCCGTAGAGGATTGGGGCACCTCCCTAATAGCAAACATCAAATAAGGAAGTAGACAGTCCCAATCCTTTCCATCTCTATCCACCACTTTCTTCAACATTTGTTTTAGGGTTTTGTTGAATCTTTCAACCAGCCCATCGGTTTGGGGGTGATACACAGACGTACGCAATTGCGTCACTTTGAACAATTTACACAGCTCTTTCATAACCCGGGACATAAAGGGTGTACCTTGGTCCGTAAGCAGTTCTTTACAAATACCCACCCGGCTAAAAACAAGAGATAGCTCTTTGGCTATGGTTTTGGCCGAGGTATTTCGGAGAGGGATCGCTTCTGGATAACGGGTGGCATAGTCCATTATAACTAATATGTACTGGTGCCCCCTAGCGGACTTGATTATAGGACCTACCAAATCCATTGCGATCCTCTCAAACGGGACCTCAATGATGGGTAGAGGGACCAGCGGGCTACGGAAATGTGGCATCGGGGCCGACCTCTGACACACAGGGCAGGAGGAACAATAATTTTCTATGTCCTTCATCACCCCAGGCCAATAGAATCTCTGTAATACCCTCTCTCGGGTTTTCTCTGTCCCCAGATGACCTCCAAGAATGTGCCCATGGGCCAACTCCAACACCAACTTCCTGTAAGGTTTGGGCACCACAAGCTGCTCAACGGTTTCTTCTGCCCTTTTTGCCACCCGATACAGTAGGTCCTTCTCTACGCTGAAGTATGGGTAAGTGCAGGTATTATCTGGGTTCACTAACTCGCCATCTATTTCCACTACGTTTTCCCGTGCCTTTATTAAGGCGGGGTCTTTTAACTGTTCTGTGGCAAAATTTTCCCTGTGAACCTCAAGATCAGAAAACTCCACAGACGGTAGGTTTTCGCCTGAGGAGGTGGGCTCCTCTCCAGTTTCTTGAGTCTCGCCTGCCAATACTGACAAGGGAAATTCTGGAGAGTCCTCACCACTCTCAGAGGAGTTCTGGCTATCACCTTCCTGGTACATAGGGGCACCAGTGGGGGGCTCAGGATCATCCCACAGTTCCCAGAACTTCGGAAAATCCCTTCCCACAATGGCATCATGCGGTAATTGAGATACTAACCCCACTGGATGAGAGAGGGTACCTTTGGGGGTCTTGAAACACACTGTAGTCACTGGATACTCTCGGGTGTCCCCATGCACACAAATAACAGCTACCTTGCTATTCCCAGAGACCTCTGTTTTAACTAATTCAGCCTTTATCAGGGTCACAAGGCTACCTGAATCCAGTAATACCACAACATTTCTACCATTAATACACATTTTGCATAAATGTTTCTCAGTTCCCCGAATGGCAGTGCATGCGACTGTCGCACACAGCGACTGACGTCTGTCCGTCAGAAAGTCACATTGCATGGGTTCCTCCACAACCGGGCAATTTGCTGCAATATGTCCCGCTTGCCGGCAGCGGTAGCAAACAATCCTTTTGGCTGCCTCTTGAGCCCCCGACTTCCCAGGCTGTTCTCGCCAAACCCTGGGCAGAGCTCCCACCCTCTCACTCTCTCCACCCTCACCCCTTGGAATCATCTTATCCGCCCCTGGGGATGGTCTGGTCTTAGGGTGGAAAGTCCGAGAGTCTCTGGAAGAGGCCGTCAGGTTCTCTGCAGCCAAGTATCTCTCTACACGATCCACAAGTTTACCGGCCGTTTCTGGGTCTCCATGGCTTACCCACTTTTGAATGGCGGTAGGAAGAGCTCTCAAGAAACGATCCATCACAACACGTTCCACAATCTCCGGTGCGGACAAAGTCTCTGGCTGTAGCCACTTCCTGCTCAGGTGAATGAGACCATACATTTGAGACCTGGGGGGTTTTCCAAGCTGGAAAGTCCAGTTATGCACACGCTGAGCCCGGACAGCCAGGGTGACACCCAGCCTTGCCAATATTTCAGCTTTTAGCATCACATAGTCTTTTGCTTGGTCAGGCTCTAGGTCATAGTAAGCTTTCTGCGATTCACCAGTTAACAGAGGAGCCAGCAGTCCAGCCCACTGCTCCTCAGGCCTCTTTTCTCTTTCAGCAGTCCTTTCAAATGTGGTCAAAAATACCTCTGGATCATCCTCTCCAGTCATTTTTGTCAATAAACGACTCACCCCAAAGGACGCGGTATTAGTGGGACGGCTTTCCTCACTGGTCTGCGGACGTTGCTGCATTACTGCTTCCATCTGTTGTTGTAGTCTCTGCTCTTGCTTCTGCAACAGGTCTATGAAGCGGGCCTCAGATTGCTACTGGGCTTGTTGCTGGGCTGCGAAGCTCTGTTGTTGAGCTGCAAGGCTCTTTTGCAAACCTGAATTTGTCTGCTGTTGATTGGCATTTGCTAGAGCCAGCTGTTTCAGTATCTCCTCCATGCTGGCTTAAAAAAAAACTGCCCGCATTCTCCACCAACTGTGAGGGGGTTAGCTCGGTAGCGGGTGTGTGTGACCCCCTGGATGGGCTCCCCACACAAAAACAGGCCCAGCAGACGGAGGTTGTGGTTTTCAAGATCAAAAGGTGCGGTTTATTTCTCTATTTACAGTGACAAAAACACAGCAAAGCAAAAAGAAACATAAACAAAATAAATCCTGGTCAGCTTGACCTCTGACTAAACATGCAGGTTTCCCTAACTAACAACTGGGATCAGCCTGGTGCTGTCCTAGTCCCTAAGTCCCTGGTTTAGTAAATGTCCAAACAAATAGCCACACAGGCTTTGTCTCACCGCACAGGGGTTCACTCTCCCTAGACAGTCCACACAGGTCTGGTTCCAGGCATGAGCAAACACCTAATGAAGCTGGGAGTTTTTATAGAGGCCTTAAACGAGCTGACAAGCTTCAGCTGGTCTCATCAACTCCCTGCCTGCACGACGCCCAGCACTCTCCCTAGAGGTATGAATCATCCATGAGCCCACTAGCCTCAGCTGGGCTTCATCAACTCTCTCCCTAGTTGTATAAGTCGGCATAAAGCCTGAATCTGGGAGAAATATACCTACCCCCCTGGATGCAACCAGGTGACTTTACCTTCCTGCTGTCACAATATATATATATATATATATATAGTGGGGCTAAAAAGTATTTAGCCAGCCACCAATTCTGCAAGTTCTCCCACTTAAAAAGATGAGAGAGGCCTGTAATTGTCATCATAGGTAAACCTCAACTATGAGAGACAAAATGTGGAAACAAATCCAGACAATCACATTGTCTGATTTGCAAAGATTTTTTTTTGCAAATTATGGTGGAAAATAAGTATTTGGTCAATATCAAAAGTTCATCTCAATACTTTGTTATATATCCTTTGTTGGCAATGACAGAGGTCAAACGTTTTCTGTAAGTCTTCACAAGGTTGTCACACACTGTTGCTGTTATGTTGGCCCATTCCTCCATGCAGATCTCCTCTAGAGCAGTGATGTTTTGGGGCTGTCGCTGGGCAACACAGACTTTTAACTCCCTCCAAAGGTTTTCTATGGGGTTGAGATCTGGAGACTGGCTAGGCCACTCCAGGACCTTGAAATGCTTCTTACAAAGCCACTCCTTTGTTGCCCGGGCGGTGTGTTTGGGATCATTGTCATGCTGAAAGACCCAGCTACGTTTCATCTTCAATGCCCTTGTTGATGGGAGGAGGTTTGCACTCAAAATCTCACGATACATGGCCCCATTCATTCTTTCATGTACACGGGTCCGTCGTCCTGTTCCCTTTGCATAGAAACAGCCCCAAAGCATGATGTTGCCACCCCCATGCTTCACAGTAGGTATGGTGCTCTTTGGTGGCAACTCAGCATTCTCTCTCCTCCAAACACGACGAGTTGTGTTTCTACCAAACAGTTCTACTTTGGTTTCATCTGACCATATGACATTCTCCCAATCCTCTTCTGGATCATCCAAATGCTCTCTAGCAAACCTCAGACGGGCCCGGACATGTACTGGCTTAAGCAGGGGGACACGTCTGCCACTGCAGGATCTGAGTCCCTGGCGGCGTAGTGTGTTACTGATGGTAGCCTTTGTTACGTTGGTCCCAGGTCTCTGCAGGTCATTTACTAGGTCCCCCCGTGTGGTTCTGGGATTTTTGCTCACCGTTCTTGTGATCATTTTGACGCCACGGGGTGAGATCTTGCGTGGAGCCCCAGATCGAGGGAGATTATCAGTGGTCTTGTATGTCTTCCATTTTCTAATTATTGCTCCCACAGTTGATTTCTTCACACCAAGCTGCTTGCCTATTGCAGATTCAGTCTTCCCAGCCTGGTGCAGGTCTACAATTTTGTTTCTGGTGTCCTTCACAGCTCTTTAGTCTTCACCATAGTGGAGTTTGGAGTGTGACTGTTTGAGGTTGTGGACAGGTGTCTTTTATACTAATAACAAGTTCAAACAGGTGCCATTAATACAGGTAATGAGTGGAGGACAGAGGAGCCTATTAACCACTTAACGACCGCCCACTGTAGTTATACGTCGGCAGAATGGCACCGACAGGCAAAGTCAGGTATATCTACGTGAGTGCCTTTGTATAGTTGGGGGGTCCGATCGGACCCTCCTCCTATACAGTGAGCGGTCGTTTTCCGTTGGGGAGTGATCCGAGATGAGGGGACGGCCGTTAGATTCCGGCCACCCCCTCGCGATCGCTCCTGGCGAATGAGAAAGCTTCCTCTGCTGTGTAATGTTTACACAGGCAGAGGAAGTGATGTCATCTCTCATGCGGCGCTCACATATACCGAGCGCCGTACAAGAGAAAACATCAGGTCAGTGCACAAAACACTACACTGACACCAGGACACATAGGCACATAAATCGCCCCCCCAGACACCCCCAGATCACCCCCCAGCCCCCAGTCACAGTGTCACTGATTGCAGTGACCATTTATTTACTGATCACTGCAATCAGTGACATTTGTGACTGTAAAAGTGTCACTACAGTTTAGTTTTAGGTCCAGTGTAGCCCCCTAACCCCCCCTAATAAAGGTTTAACCCCCTGATTGCCCCCCAGATATCCCTTTCACCCCCTAGCACCGCCGTCGCTAAGCGATCGTTTTTCTGATCGCTGTTTTATTGTCAGTGATGCCGATCGGTAGCCAGTTATTTTTTTTAGGTTCGCCACAGGTTTTTATAGCGTCAGGTACCCCCATATATTACCTAATAAAGGTTTAACCCCCTTGATCGCCCCCCCAGGTAACCCTTTCACCTCCTATCACCACTGTCGCTAAGCGATCGTTTTTCTGATTGCTGTCTTATTGTCGGTGATGCCGATCGGTAGCCAGTTATTTTTTTTAGGTTCGCCGCAGGTTTTTATAGCGTCAGGTACCCCCATATATTACCTAATAAAGGTTTAACCCCCTTGATTGCCCCCAGGTAACCCTTTCACCCCCTATCACCACTGTCGCTAAGCGATCGTTTTTCTGATCGCTGTCTTATTGTCGGTGATGCCGATAGGTAGCCAGTTATTTTTTTTAGGTTCGCCGCATGTTTTTATAGCGTCGGGTACCCCCATATATTACCTAATAAAGGTTTAACCCCTTGATCGCCCCCCCAGGTAACCCTTTCACCCCCTTTTGCCAGTGTCACTAAGCAATCGTTTTTCTAAACGCTGTATTAGTTATGCTGGTGCCGATAGATAGCCAGTTATTTTTTTTAGGTTCGCCGCAGGTTTTTATAGCGTCAGGTACCCCCATATATTATATAATTAAGGTTTTAACCCCCTAATTGCCCCTAGTTAATCCTGCGTCACACCCCAGGCAGCGTCAGGTTAGTGCCAGTAATGCCAACACCCACGCGTGAAGCATACACCTCCCTTAGTGGTATAGTATCTGATCTGATCAGATCTATACTAGCGTCCCCAGCAGTTTAGGGTTCCCAAAATCGCACTGTTAGCGGGATCAGCCCAGATACCTGCTAGCACCTGCGTTTTGCCCCTCCGTCCAGCCCAGGCCACCCAAGTGCAGTATCGATCGATCACTGTCACTTGCAAAACACAACACACATAACTGCAGCGTTCGCAGAGACAGGCCTGATCCCTGCGACTCCAGTGCTGTAGGAGGTGATTTCACCACCACAGTTAAAAAAAAAAAGCATATATGCCGAAGCATTGGAGCAGCAGGGGCGGAGGAACGATTTTGCTCCTAATGCCGCGTACATACGGTCGAAATTCCGACGGAGGCTTGCCCGTGGAAAAGTTTGACCATGTGTACGCGGCATAACTTTTGCGGGAAGATGCCCCCATGCTTCAGCATATATAAATGGTGCATGTATGCCCATCATTAGAAGTGGGTGGATGAAGGGCGGTATTCTAATGGTGGGCATACCCACCGATCAATCTTTTTTTTTCGTTCAGCCAACAGGCTGCATGAAAAAAAAGATTACAATACATGTCCAACAAGGACCAGCAACGTACTGGTATGTTGCTGGACTTTGAATGTTTATACCAGAACGATGCCTGAGGGTTTAGGTATCATCTTGGCATCATTCTTTTCAGCCAGCGGCCGGCTTTGATGTAAAAGCAATCCTAGTGGCTAATTAGCCTCTGGACTGCTTTTACAAGCAGTGGGAGGGAATGTCCCCCCCTGGATATAAAAAGCGCCATTGGAAAATTGGGAAAGCATTTTATCACACCGATCTTGGTGTGGTCAGATGCTTTGAGGGCAGAGGAAAGATCTAGGGTCTAATAGACCCCAGTTTAAAAAAAAAAAGAGTACCTGTCACTACCTATTGCTATCATAGGGGATATTTACATTCCCTGAGATAACAATAAAAATGATAAAAAAATAAATATGGAAGGAACAGTTTAAAAATAAAATAAAAAAGCAAAATTAATAATAATAAAAAAAAAAAAAAGCACCCCTGTCCTGCCCTGCTCTTGCGCAATGGCGAACGCAAGCGTGGGTCTGGCGTCATATGTAAACAGCAATTGCACCATGCATGTGAGGTATCACCGCGAAGGTCAGATCGAGGGCAGTCATTTTGGCAGTAGACCTCCTCTGTAAATCTAACGTGGTAACCTGTAAAGGCTTTTAAAGGCTTTTAAAAATGTATGTAGTTTGTCGCCAATGCGCGTTTGTGCGAAATTTTAAAGCATGTCGTGTTTGGTATCTATGTACTCGGCCTAAGATCATCTTTTTTATTTCATCAAACATTTAGGCAATATAGTGTGTTTTAGTGCATTAAAATAAAAAAAAAGTTATTTTTTCCCCCAAAAAATGCGTTTGAAAAATCGCTGCGCAAATACTGTGTGGAAAAAAAATGCAACACCCACCATTTTAATCTGTAGGGCCTTTGCTTTAAAAAAATATATAATGTTTGGGGGTTCAACATAATTTTCTTGCAAAAAAAATAAAAAATGTTTTCATGTAAACAAAAAGTGTCAGAAAGGGCTTTGTCTTCAAGTGGTTAGAAGAGTGGATGTAAGCTTCCTAATGTTGTGTATAAAATGCCAGGACAGTTCAAAAGCCCCCCAAATGACCCCATTTTGGAAAGTAGACACCCCAAGCTGTATACTGAGAGGCATGTCGAGTCCATGGAATATTTTATATGTTGACACAAGTTGCGGAAAAAAGACAATTTATTTTATTTATTTTGCACAAAGTTGTCACTAAATGATATATTGCTCAAACATGCCATGGGCATATGTGGAATTACACCCCAAAATACATTCTGTTGCTTCTCCTGAGTACGGGGATACCACATGTGTGAGACTTTTTGGGAGCCTAGCCGCGTACGGGACCCCAAAAACCAATCACCGCCTTCAGGCTTTCTAAGGCCTCGTACACACGGCCGAGATTCTCGTTGAAAAAAACATGTCGTTTTTTTCGACGAGATTCTTGGACAAGAAACTTGTCCCGGCCGAGTGTACACACGCTTGATTCAAAGAACCCGCGGTTCTTTGAAAGGAGTGTACGCGGTGACGTCATCGACTACGTCGAGCATGCGCTCGTCACATTCGATGCCGTCGCCGCCATCTTGGTATACCCTACGTATGCCTAGGAAGCTACCGCGCATGCGTCAAATTCATTTCGAACATGCGCGGGCTTCCGGGAGGACAGGTAAGTGTACACACACTCACTTTTCTCGTCGAGAAACATGCCGAGGAGAATCTCGACGAGAAAATAGAGAGCAGGTTCTCTATTTTCTCGTCGAGGTTTCTTGTCGGTTTTCTCGACGAGAAACCCGATAGCAGCGTACACACGACCGATTTACTCGGCAAAACCTCTCTGCCAGCAAGTTTCTTGCTGGTTCTTGCCGAGAAAATCGGTCGTGTGTACGAGGCCTAAGGGTGTAAATTTTTGATTTCACTTCTCACTGCCTATCACAGTTTCGGAGGCCATGGAATGCCCAGATGGCACAAAACCCCCCCAAATGACCCCATTTTGGAAAGTAGACACCCCAAGCTATTTGCTGAGAAGTATGGTGAGTATGTTGCAGATCTCGCTTTTTGTCAAAAAGTTTTGAAAATTGGAAAAAAAAAAAAAAAAAAGATTTTCTTTCTTCATTTCCAAAAATAAATTAGAGCTGTAAAATACTCACCATGCCTCTCAGCAAATAGCTTGGGGTGTCTATATTCCAAAATGGGGTCATTTGGGGGGGTTTGTGCTATTTTGGCATTTTATGGCCTTCGAAACTGTGATAGGTAGTGAGGAGTGAAATCAAAAATTTGCGCCCTTAGAAATCCTGAAGGCGGTGCTTGGTTTCCGGGGTCCCGTACGCGGCTAGGCTCCCAAAAAGTCCCACACATGTGGTATTCCCGTACTCAGGAGAAGCAGAAAATTTTATTTTGGGGTGCAATTCCACATATAACCATGGCATGTGTGAGCAATATATCATTTAGTGACAACTTTTTGTAATTTTTTTTTTTTTTTAGTCATTATTCAATCACTTGAGACAAAAAATATAAATATTCAATGGGCTCAACATGCCTCTCAGCAATTTCCTTGGGATGTCTACTTTCCAAAATGGGGTCATTTTGGGGGGGGGGGGTTTGTACTGCCCTGCCATTTTAGCACCTCAAGAAATGAGATAGGCAGTCATAAATTAAAAGCTGTGTAAATTCCAGAAAATGTACCCTAGTTTGTAGATGCTATAACTATAACGCTTATTGACATTTTTTTTACTAAAGACATGTGGCTGAATACATTCTGGCCCAAATGTATGACTAAAATTGAGTTTATTCGATTTTTCTTATAACAAAAAGTAGAAAATATCATTTTTTTTAAAAATTTTCAGTCTTTTTCCGTTTATATCGCAAAAAATAAAAATCGCAGAGGCAATCAAATACCATTAAAAGAAAGCTCTATTTGTGGGAAGAAAAGGACGCAAATTTTGTTTGGGTACAACATTGCATGTCCGCACAATTTCCAGTTAAAGCAACGCAGTGCCAAATTCTGAAAACACCTCTGGTCCTTTAGCTACAAAATGGTCCGGGGCTTAAGTGGTTAAAGAAGAAGATACAGGTCTGTGAGAGCCAGAAATCTTGCTTGTTTGTAGGTGACCAAATACCGTATATACTCGAGTATAAGCCGACTCGAGTATAAGCCGAGGTACCTAATGTTGCCCAAAAAACTGGGAAACCTCACTGACCCGAGTATAAGCCGATGCCCCACTGTTCCCTGTAAAAAGAAATTTTTACATTGTAATTATTACCTGTAAAGAAGTTGCGGCTGCGGCGTCCATCGTTCAAATTCCGCGGCGTCCATCGTTCAAATTCCGCGGCGTCTATCGTTCAAATTCCGCGGCGTCCATCGTTCGAATTCCACGGTCTCTTCCTGTTCCTTACTTGATAGGCGAGTCTCAGCAGACACTCTCCGCCTATCACGATCATTCTCTCATCCTTAGTTTTCCCAGCAGACACTGTGTTGGGTATTCCGCCAATCACAGACGTCTGCTGGAAAACTGAGGATGAGAGAACGTTCGTGATAGGCGGAGAGTGTCTGCTGAGACTCGCCTATCAAGGAAGGAACAGGAAGAGACCGCGGAATTTTGAATGATGGATGCCGCGGAATTCGAACGATGGACGCCGCAGCCGCAACTTCTTTACAGGTAATATTTACAATGTAAAATTTATATGACTCAAGTATAAGCCGAGGGGGGGGGGGGGACTTTCAGCCCCAAAAAAAGGGCTGAAAATCTCGGCTTATACTCGAGTATATACGGTACTTATTTTCCACCATAATTTGCAAATAAATTATTTCCAAATCAGACAATGTGATTGTCTGGATTTGTTTCCACATTTTGTCTCTCATAGTTGAGGTATACCTATGATGACAATTACAGGCCTCTCATCTTTTTAAGTGGGAGAACTTGCACAATTGGTGGCTGACTAAATACTTTTTTGCCCCACTGTGTGTATATATATATAAATAAATGTGTGTGTGTGTGTGTGTGGGGGGGGGGGGGGGGGGGGGCTGGCAGATATACAGGTGTTGGGGCTGGCATTGATACAGGTGTGGGGGGGCTGACATATATACAGGTGTGTGTGTGGGGGGGCTTACATATATACAGGTGTATGGGGGGGGGGGCTGACATATATACAGGTGTATGGGGGGGGCTGACATATATATGCAGGTGTGTGGGGGGCTGATATATACAGGCGTGAGGGGGCTGGCATATATACAGGTGTGTGTGTGGGGGGGCTGACATATATACAGGATTAAGGGAGGGGGCTGAGTGCGTACATGTGAGGTGGCCGGTGTGTGAATTCCATTGGATGGCCCATGGGTAAGCCCTGAGGAGTGTTGGTGGTCAGGCGCGGGGGGGGGGGGGGTGTACATGTGTATGTGTCTGTATGTACATGTGTATGTGTGTGCATGTGCCCTTTTTTTAGGGTGTTTGTAATGAGAAATAAACAGATGCAGCGCTGTGAAATATGTGAAACCCTAAAAACGTGATTACAGGGTTAATGATATAAGATATGTGTATCCTGTGCAAACTACACATCAATATAATAGTACAATACTGATAGGATGGAACTTATACTCTCACCCGATCGGAAAAATCAAAATACCCTGCAGGTGTATGTGATAAAAAGTGAGAGTAAAAACATAGATAAGAGAAATACAGTAAATAACCCACAGAAATGGAAATAAAAGACTGTATGTATAAAGTCCATAAAACAATACTGTATATCAAGGATCGTTGATCAGGAAAAAATAAGCACCCCTAATAAGTTCATATAAACATTTGAAGCGCACAGACCCCTTTCTTTATCTGCATTAACTTTGGCTCCTCGCAGGAAGAGAGAGGCACACCGAACTTACAGCCCGTACCCTCCTGTAATAAGAGGTTGAGCGGTGTTGTTTTTGGGTCTTGTGCCGCCAGATCCAGAGAATGGTTCTCACCTCTAGTTTAAGTAAAGGCAAGTCCTTATATCCTCCAGTAACTTCAAGGTCCACACCAGCTGCAACTCCAACGTAGAGTTTATTTTCATTAAACACAGTCTCTGATAGGAAAAGGTTGGAGTAAGGAAACAGGACAGCTTAAGGTGTGGAGGAGGTCCAGGCACAAACGTTGCAATTCACTTCACTGCTCCGACTCTCAAGCAGACTCAGCCTTTTCTGGATAGTCTCCCTTGTTTGGGACTAGCAGCCAGAATAGTGCTCTAACCTAACCCAAAGTCTCTGCCACAGACTTGGTGAACTTGGTCTCTGCCACAGACCTGGTGAACTTGGTCTCTGCCACAGACCTGGTGAACTTGGTCTCTGCCACAGACCTGGTGAACTTGGCCTCTGCCACAGACCTGGTGAACTTGGTCTCTGCCACAGACCTGGTGAACTTGGTCTCTGCCACAGACCTGGTGCACTTGGTCTCTGCCACAGACCTGGTGAACTTGGTCTCTGCCACAGACCTGGTGAACTTGGCCTCTGCCACAGACCTGATGAACTTGGCCTCTGCCACAGACTTGGTGACTTGGTCTCTGCCACAGACCTGGTGAACTTGGTCTCTGCCACAGACCTGGTGAACTTGGTCTCTGCCACAGACCTGGTGAACTTAGTCTCTGCCACAGACCTGGTGAACTTGGTCTCTGCCACAGACCTGGTGAACTTGGTCTCTGCCACAGACCTGGTGAACTTGGCCTCTGCCACAGACCTGGTGAACTTGGCCTCTGCCACAGACTTGGTGAACTTGGCCTCTGCCACAGACTTGGTGAACTTGGTCTCTGCCACAGACCTGGTGAACTTGGTCTCTGCCACAGACCTGTGAACTTGGTCTCTGCCACAGACCTGGTGAACTTGGCCTCTGCCACAGACCCGGTGAACTTGGCCCTTGGTTAAGGAGAAGACATCCCTCCAGAGAGTTACCGGGACCCTTCCTTCACTGTGACTTCCGCATCAGTCCTTTGGAACGGTTCCTTCCCCGGCCTCCTCATCTAAGACGCGGGTCCCCTCGCAAGGCGGCACCCTGAGATTCCTCGATCCTTGGTAAGCTCCAGCCGAAGGTGCTGGGCCCAGGCCTTTGCTGCAGTTCCAGGGCTAAAGGTGCCTGGAACTGATTCACCGACCTCCGCCCCTGGGCCTAAGGTGCCCAGGGCAGACTGGAACACACTCCCTGGGGTAGGACCCCCGACAACGAACGAACCCAACAGGCAGCGTCTGCCCCTTTTGTACCCTCTTCCAGCATGCACAGCAGGTAGACCACACCCACTGTAAAATTGGCGAGAGGGGACACACAAGGCACAGCACTGTATCAGCGGTTCAATCCTAGCCTACTATGGCAGCACCCCCCATAGGCCACAGGGAACTGTACACCGATACTCTCCCTGCGGACAAAATGGTTGCAAAAACCCTGACAAATTAGGGTGTTTGAGTATAAGCTACCACTCAAACACTTCCCCTAAATTTAGCACCCCGCTACACATTCATTGTTCTAATTTTCCAATATGAAACAATGTGAAGTTATCACTCTTGTAGACATGGGAGGTGGTCAGCAAACACTTGCATGTTCAGGAAGGGAGAACTTCAGCAGGAAAAAAAATGCTGAAAGCACAAAAAGCTTGCAAACGTGCCTAAATGCTAGAGTTCTGCTCTATCAGGATTTGTGACGTCACAGCTCCCAACATTTGCCTTGTTTGACGTGGATACAGGAAGCTTTCCTTCACAGGAGTTCCAACCATCATGTGTGCCTTTGAGGATCAGTCGTTGCCTATTTGACCCACCGCCGCTGGCGTGTGTCCACGATACGGGGTAGGAGAATTAACCCCCCCCCCTGGTGTTGGAGTCACTGCCCTGGGTGTTGTTTGCTGACCACCTCCCATGTCTACAAGAGTGATAACTTCACATTGTTTAATAAAAAGAAAAATCGCGCTAAAGAGTCCCCATGAAATTATAAATATATATAATGAATAAAGTCCAATGTGGCAGGCTGGTATAAAAACGCAAAGACTTCTAAATGCTAGATGGATCTTAAGAAATTCATGCTTACCAGATGAGTAAGCCAATAAAGCAGATGGCTATAGCCCAGCCAAGCCCTTTGGTTGGCACCAAGATACCCACTTTACCAGGAAAATATGAATACGATAGCTGGAACTATGACTCCACTATATTTGATATTAATCAGATGAACACCACTTTAAGGCTTGATATATATGGGCGAAGGATATAGATCAGGATCCTACAGACAACTGCAAGCTCAAATGTAGAAGGGATGAATGTAGACTCTCCCAGCTGGGACCGTAACTCCGTGTATACGGTATTAACATCAGGTACCCAAGAGGAAATGAAGAGACTGGATAGTGTAATACCATCAATATATTTAATTAAAAAAAGGCAATTACACTTACATATAGTCGTTAAAATTCAAGCAAAAAAATTAAGCCGGCCGGCTACACTGCAAAACTCCCGTCCTGCGAACGCGGTGACGTCAGCACGTACCCCCTCAGACGCGTTTCGTCATCAAAGACATTCTCAATTGAACTCTTTAGCGCGATTTTTCTTTTTATTTCTATTTGTGTCTATCCCACTTTTATTGCTGCTATAAGGAGTCCTTTTTAGTTGGATATTTAATTTTTCATTTTCACAGCAAGCGCGTTTTTTTTCCTTTTATCACATTGTTTAATATTGGTGTAGCACCACGGTCATCTCTCACCTGCCCTTGGCTCACTAGCAGGAAATGACACACCAGGCCACCACGCCTGTACCCTCTTGTGTGAAGAGGTTAAGCATACTTTAACTTACAGGTCCTGCAGTAAGGTTCTCCATGAAGCTGGTTCTCCTCCCATAAGATGCAGGGACAAGTTTTTTTTTATTCCCAATAACTCCAAGGTCCACACCAGTAGTAAACTCCAACGTAGAGTTTATTTTTTTATATGCAAAGTCATTAAGTAGAAAAGGTTGGATTGAGAATAGGACAGCATGAGTTTGGATACAAGTCCAGGCACAAAACAGATTAAGCATTCACTACTCGTTTCCTGAAGTAGGCTTAGCTCACCCGGATAGTTCCCTATGAAAGCAGATCCTAGCAGCCGAAGTGACGCTCGGACGTTTCTTTAGTTTTCCCTTTTAATGCGATTGGGAGATTCTCTGCCACAGAACCGTTGTTCCCAATCCTTTTCGTGTTGGTTGGATCTAATCCCTCCAGAGAGTTACCAGGCCCTTCTTTCTCCGTGAACTTTTCACCGGTCCTTTAGAAGGGTCCTCCCCCGGCCTCCTCATCTTAGAAACGGGTCCCCATGCAAGAGGCACCCTGGGATTTTCTCCTTCCAGGACTCGGGCCCCAGCTAAAGGTGCTGGGCCCAAAGCTGTTGCTGCAGCCCCAGGGCTAAAGGTGCCTGGGACTGGTGTAAACGTGGGCCCCTGGCCAGGAGGGCCAGGTAACACACTCCATGGTGGCCCCCTGGGCTCGAACCGGAACCCACCCAGCTCGACCTTGACCTTGACTCCCACCCCCTACAGGCATCGTCTGCCCCTTTTATATCCCCTCCTGGCATGCACAGCAGGTTTACCACGCCTACTGTACCACCGCCGAGAGGGGACACCTAAGGCACAGCACTATACCAGCGGTTCAACCCTGGCCCATTATGGCAGCGCCACCTACAGGCCACAGGGAACTATACACCAGTATACTACCTGCGGTGTAAAATAGAATGCCCTCACAATTAAGGTGGTTTGAGCCCAACTACAGCTCAAACCTTCCCCTAAATTTGGGTACATAGCGCCCCTAAAAATGGAATGGGCGCTACATTGGAAAATTAGAACAATCAGTATTGGATGTACTATTATATTGATGTGTAGTTTGCACAGGATACACATATCTTATATCCTGACCCTGTAATCACGTTTTTAGGGTTTCACATATTTCACACCGCTGCATCTGTTTGTTTCTTATTTTTTGTTCACAATATGTCTTATTGTTGATGCTGGCTGCTATCAGACTTTTTTATTAGTAGCACAACTTTTTCCTATATATGTTGTTTGTAATAGCAGCAAGGAATGCTGCTCCTCTCAAAAGCAATCCATGCTCTGATCACTTTTTTGGGGCATTTGACAGGCAGTAAATAGGCAATAAAGGGTGAGCAGTTCGGGGGTGGTAAAAACTGCTCAACCGGGTTTTTTTTTCACCCCTCCAACCTCACATGTGAACAAACCCTTGATTCACATCTGTGTGGACGTGTGCAGGGCAGTCCATTCATTTCAATAGGCTTCATGGGCTGCATGGAAAGGGTCTTGGGAACCTGTTCTTGGTCTTAAAAGTGAGGCATTCGTGGTCTGTTTAGACCCCTAATATTTCACCAAAGCCCCCCCCCCCCTCCTAAAAATAAATAAATGATAAAACAATAAAAATAAAAAAATATTACTGACACTGTCAACTGCCCTACTGACACCAACCTTCGCCCTTCTGATACTGTCCTCTTTGCCACTGCTAAAGGGTATTATTTCTGACTTTATAGGGATGAGAAATCCCTTGGCAACAATACAGCCATATTTTCTCTCTCCCACCCAGGCTGCCCCACAGTCGCCTCTCTTTGAGTAGCTGGATGAAGTAGTTCCAGAAATGGAGTCTCTCTCTCGCGCTCTCTGCCTCTCTCTCTCGCGCTCTCTCTCTGCCTCGCACACTCTCTCTCTGCCTCGCACACTCTCTCTCTGCCTCGCACACTCTCTCTCTGCCTCGCGCTCTCTCTCGGGCTCTCGCTCTCTCTCTCTGCCTCGCGCGCTCTCTCTCTGCCTCGCCCGCTCTCTCTGCCTCGCGCGCTCTCTCTCTCTGCCTTGCGCGCTCTCTCTCTCTGCCTTGCGCGCTCTCTCTCTCTCTCTGCCTCGTGCGCTCGCTCTCTGCCTCGCGTGCTCTCTCTCTGCCTCGCGCGCTCTCTCTCTCTCTGCCTTGCGCGCGCTCTCTCTCTCTGCCTCGCGCGCTCTCTCTCTGCCTCGTGCGCGCTCTCTCTCTGCCTCGCGCGCTCTCTCTCTCTCTGCCTCGCCCGCTCTCTCTCTGCCTCGCCCGCTCTCTCTCTCTGCCTCGCCCGCTCTCTCTCTCTGCCTCGCCCGCTCTCTCTCTCTGCCTCGCTCGCTCTCTCTCTCTGCCTCGCGCGCTCGCTCTCTCTCTCTGCCTCGCGCGCTCTCTGCCTCGCGCGCTCTCTCTGCCTCGCGCGTGCTCTCTCTCTCTGCCTCGCGCGCGTGCTCTCTCTCTCTGCCTCGCGCGCGTGCTCTCTCTCTCTGCCTTGCGCGCGCGCTCTCTCTCTGCCTCGCGCGCGCTCTCTCTCTCTGCCTCGCGCGCGCTCTCTCTCTCTCTGCCTCGCGCGCTCTCTCTCTCTCTCTCTGCCTCGCGCGCACTCTCTTTCTCAGCCTCGCTCTCTCGCTCGGCCTCGCTCTCTCTTTCTCTCTCGGCCTCGCTCTCTCTCTCGGCCTCGCTCTTTCTCGGCCTCGCTCTCTCTCGGCCTCGCTCTCTCTCTCTCTGCCTCGCTCTCTCTCTCTCTCTGCCTCGCGCTCTCTCTCTCTGCCTCTCTCTCTCTCTCGGCCTCGCTCTCTCTCTCGGCCTCGCTCTCTCTCTCTCGGCCTCTCTCTCTCTCTCGGCCTCACTCTCTCTCTCGGCCTCGCTCTCTCTCTCTCGGCCTCTCTCTCTCTCTGCCTCGCTCTCTCTGCATCGCGCTCTCTCTCTCTGCCTCGCTATCGCGCTCTTGCTCTCTCGCTCGCTCTCTCGGCCTCGCTCTCTCGCTCTCCTCTCTACTCCAGGGGCAGAGCACCAAGTACAGGGATTTCCTCCAGATGGCTGGAGTCTGCTCCCTGCCTGTTAGACCTCTGAATGTTTATGAACCCCCCCCGACCACCTACTGGACCACCCCTTCCAGGGATTGGCTAGGAATCCATGAATATTCAGACTGCTTGTAGATATGACAAAACAGCAGTCTATGAGATGCTGCACAGCCCAGCACAATTACCCCTCTGCTCCTCTGCCTACAAAGGCAAACAAAATTTACCTAGCAGCCTACCAAACTAGGAGGGTGCTACATAGAGATTAAAAATGGACTTGTGGGTTTAATTATTCATTTTTGTACATTGGTTCCTCATGGTCCGCTAAAATAGGGAGGTGTTCCTGTTTGAGAGCTGAGAAAGGTTGGAGGTATGGAGGAGTTCTCTGAATGAAGACTTGATGAGTCAGATTACTTTCTATATTTGTGGTTTATCAGAAGTCAACTTACATTCACTTTCATTTTTGGCTTCTTTACAGGATGACATCTACTGACCTGAGACAGGAGCTGAACTGCTCCATCTGCCTGGATGTTTATAGGGATCCTGTAACCCTGATGTGTGGACACAGTTTTTGCCTGGGCTGTATCCATCACCCAATTAGTATTCGTAATAGGTCCAAAGCCTATACCTGTCCACAATGCAGACAACCATCAAAATCACCACTTAAGAAGAACATTGTCCTCAGTAGGTTAGCAGAGAGATTCCATAGTGGTCAACCAGACGAGGGCAGGAAGGTCATCTTCTGCATCTACTGTGACTTCCCTGTTCCGGCCGTGAAGTCTTGTCATCAATGTGAGACCTCCCTGTGTGCCGATCACCTGAGGAAACACAACGAGACGGTGGAGCACACTTTACTGCCACCAATGGCTGAGCTCAGAAAGAGAAGGTGTCCTGTCCATGGGAAGATCTTGGAATATTTTTGCACTGAGGATTCAGTGTGTGTCTGCGCATCTTGCAGGTTGGATGGAGAACACAGAGGACACCAGGCCGAGTCGGTGGAGGAGGTCTCCAAGAAGAAAATAAGACCTCTACTTGAGAAGGTAACTTTGGAGCGAGAAAAAATTGAGAAGAAAGTCCAGAGTCTGCAGGAACGCAGGACAAAAGCTCAAGAAGTGGCCACCAAAGCAACACAGAGAGCCACTGCCAAGCTTAGCAACATAAAGAAGCAGCTGGAAGATCTGGAGAAGATGGTCCCAGATGAGATCTCCAGGTGGGAAATGCAGATTTCACAGACGGTCTCCGATCTAAACCAACAGTTGGAAACAAAAAAGAACGATCTGTCTAGGAAGATAAGTCACTTAGAGGAGCTGCATGACCTGGCCGACCCAATAGCTGTCTTACAAAACCAGGAATTAGACAAAGACTTGTGTGACACTGAGGAGGCATTGCCCGATGTACCAGAATTTCCTGATCTCCATGAGGATCTGATCTCAGGCTCGTTATACAAATTATCTGACATAGTTACAAGTGCAAAGATGTGGATACAAAAACCTGCAGACATAATACTGGACGTCTGCACGGTAGCCAATAACCTCTGGATATCAGACGACTTAAAAAGTGTCTTCAGGTCCCACACAGAACTGCCTTATCCAAAAACACCAGAGAGATTTAAGAACTGTGCGGTTCTAAGCCTAAACAGCTTCTCCTCTTGGCGGCATTACTGGGAGGTGGACACCAGCAAGTCGGATAGCTGGAAAGTCGGAATGTGTTACCCCAGTATCAACCGGAAAACCCGTATCAGTATAGTTGGCCAGGACAAGGACTCCTGGTGCTTGCGGAGGTGCAACGATAACTATACAATGATGTATGATGCTGAACATATCTGTTTATCTGACAAGACTTCCAGCCATAAATTCCAGATCTATCTGGATTACGAGGCTGGTCAGCTCTCTTTCTTTGAAGTAGGAGACCCAATGAGACATTTGCACACGTTCGAAGCAACCTTCTCCGAGCCCCTCCATGCTGTGCTTGGAGTCTTTCAAGGGTCTATTACAATTTGTAACTAAAAGTGTAGATATGATGCCTTATAATACAGTATGTTCTGGTATAGGATGTCCTGTTGTTCTCTAAAAAATAGCTACATTTGTATGTGAGAGATCATGGGGACCTGATCCATCTGCTATGACGGTGCCCCATGCTTCATTTATTCTGGAAAGGGGTTTTGTCCCTTTTTTCCTTCTTATGCCGCGTACACACGATGAAATTCCGCTCAAGCTTGGCTTGCATACACACGTTTACACAAAAGTTCTCTGAACTTTCGACCGTCAAGAACGCGGTGACATACAACACTACGATGAGCCGAGAAAATTAAGTTCAATGCTTCCGAGTAAGCGTCAAATTGTTTCCAAGCATGCGTCAGAATTTTTCACGTTGGAATTGCTACAGACGATCGGAATTTTCGAACTGATTTTTTTCCGTCTGAAAAATATAGAACCTGCTCTCAATCTTTTGCTGGCAGAAATTCCGACAGCAAAAGTCCGATGGAGCATACACACGGTCGGAATTTTCGACCAAAAGCTCACATTGGACTTTTGCTGGCGGAATTTCCGACTGTGTGTACGCGGCAATAGTTGTCCTTTCTTGCCTGATGTTTGGATCTCTTATAAATAAATGTATTGTTTAGTAAGAGTTGTATACAGCAATAAACTTTTCATCCATCCTATATGTAGCGCCCATCCCAAATGGTTGGGACGCTATTCCATAGTTGCCAACATTGCAAAAAAAACATCTGGGACACTTTTTTTGTATTGAGGCGGAGCCTTGCTATAATTAGGGGGCGGGGCATTCGTTTGTAGGCGTGTCATGTTGTAATGAAAAATGGGCGTGGTTTACGCCCGATAGTGGGTGTGGCTTAAATGGGCGTGTTTCAAAGGGGTGTGGCTAGAGTCCGAGGTGAGAGAAAGAGAGAGAAAGAAATAGAAAGAAAGAAGCCAGATCCTACACCACAATAGAAATGTGTAACAAAATTGGCAGATAAGGATACTCCAAAACACCTGTTGGCGCTTCAATCATCCCGACACCATGGTTGTTACGGTGTCAGGATGATTGAAGTGCATTATTTCTATTATTACATTGTAATATAAAATGAAATCATTCAACTCACCATAATGCCGAATCAGTGGAAGCCCTGAGCGTGTTACCTGCCACGTCGCCTGCCACCAGATGGCCTCCCCAGCAGTCCGTCCTTGCATCAGGTGCCTCCC
The DNA here is from genome assembly GCA_029206835.1 of Rana muscosa. Taxonomy (NCBI): domain Eukaryota; kingdom Metazoa; phylum Chordata; class Amphibia; order Anura; family Ranidae; genus Rana; species Rana muscosa. The sequence continues at coordinate 303,414,363 of CM055118.1, forward strand.
CAGCAGTCCGTCCTTGCATCAGGTGCCTCCCCAGCAGTCCGTCCTTGCATCAGGTGCCTCCCCAGCAGAGCCCCCTCCACACTTGTGGACAAGGGTCCAAAAATCATGATTGTCCCGGGAAATTCGGGACTGTTTGGCAACTATGCACTACACTGATTACCCCGCCACCCACTACACTGATTACCCCGTCACCCACTACACTGATTACCCCGCCACCCACTACACTGATTACCCCGCCACCCACTACACTGATTACCCCGCCACCCACTACACTGATTACCCCGCCACCCACTACACTACACTGATTACCCTGCCACCCACTACACTGATTACCCCGCCACCCACTACACTACACTGATTACCCCGCCACCCACTACACTGATTAACCCGCCACCCACTACACTACACTGATTACCCTGCCACCCACTACACTGATTATCCCACCACCCACTACACTACACAGATTACCCTGCCACCCACTACACTGATTACCCCACACTGATTACCCCACCACCCACTACACTACACAGATTACCCTGCCACCCACTACACTACACTGATTACCCCGCCACCCACTACACTAATTACCCCGCCACCCACTACACTACACTGATTACCCCGCCACCCACTACACTGATTACCCCGCCACCCACTACACTGATTACCGCCACCCACTACACCACACTGTGATTACCCCACCACCCACTACACTAATTACCCCGCCACCCACTACACTAATTACCCCGCCACCCACTACACTACACTGATTACCCCGCCACCCACTACACTAATTACCCCGCCACCCACTACACTAATTACCCTGCCACCCACTACACTGATTACCCCCCACCCACTACACTGATTACCCCGCCACCCACTACACTACACTGTGATTACCCCACCACCCACTACACTACACTGTGATTACCCCACCACCCACTACACTAACTACCCCGCCACCCACTACACTAATTACCCCGCCACCCACTACACTACACTGATTACCCCGCCACCTACTACACTGATTACCCCGCCACCCACTACACTGATTACCCCGCCACCCACTACACTGATTACCCCGCCACCCACTACACTAATTACCCCGCCACCCACTACACTGATTACCCCGCCACCCACTACACTGATTACCCCGCCACCCACTACACTACACTGTGATTACCCCACCACCCACTACACTAAATTACCCCGCCACCCACTACACTACACTAATTACCCCACCACCCACTACACTACACTAATTACCCCACCACCCACTACACTACACTAATTACCCCACCACCCACTACACTACAATTACCCCACCACCCACTACACTACAGTGCAATAGTACGGTACCTGCGGTGCGTGAGGATGTGCTGGTGGTCCGAGGGGTCTGCCAAATGGAGTGAGCCAGGACCATCACAGTGTCCCCAGCCAGCGGTGCCCCGGTCCTTCCATCAGTGTCCCCACTCGTCGGACACACGGGGGCGGGGCGGAGGGTTGTTGGCAGCGGCGGCGCCGGGTGCTGATAGGCGTCAGTGTCCCCAGCCAGTGGAGCCCCGGTCCTTACATCCGTGTCCCCGCTCCTTGTCGGACACACGGGGGCTGGGCAGAGGGTCGTTAGCGGCGGCGGGTGAAGCATGCTGCTTCCTTGTGCCTCTCCTTGCGTTCAGTGGAGAGCGGGGAGGAGTCGCCAATCCGAAGCCGATTGGCTGCCCCAGGCTCTGCACTGAACACAAGGGGAAAACGTAAACAAATATGGTGGCGGCAGCGGGCATTTTTGTGTAGCCGCTGCCGTTTTTAGCTAAAGCATTCCCGAATTTACCGGGACAAAACGGGACAAAAAGAACTGGGCTTGTCCCGAATCGGGACAAGCCCAATTCGGGACAAGGGTCCAAAAATCGTGCTTGTCCCGGGAAATTCGGGACTGTTGGTAACTATGCTATTCAAATCTAGAGGGATGGCTGAGCCGGTAGTTGGGCTCAGATGGTTGATAATTACATTTAAATTCGCCTCTGTCTCAGTTATGCTTTGCCTGGTAGTGATTTCCCTTTTTTGCCTGTAGGTGGCGTTACCAGAGAATTCCGTCGCCTCGGATTGCGCCTGCGCAGTCGAGCTCGGAACCATATCGATAGGCGGGACCAGCTCGGCAGAACACCGGCTGTAACATCCCCCTCACACAGAGAACAGCTCATGATCTTTATTGCCTTCTCTGAAAGCCGACACCAGAGCTGGAAGGAGGGGGGTGGCTGGATTGCAAGCTGAACTATGCTGAATTAGTGCAGGAGAAATGGCCTGAGCTGAGGTTGTGTACACTGTGCACACTGCCTGCCTCCTCTCTGTAGATGCAAAGCATAGCAGTGTGTATACATACAGGAGCAGGACCGATCCTCCTGGGTTTGCCTGGCTCAGGGCTTGCACAGTGTGAGCAGCAGTAGAGGTGGGCGGAGCAGGCAGAGCAAGTTCATCACACCGCACACTCTGCAGCACCAATCACTGTCCAGCCCAGACGTTACCAGAGCTCTCCCCCAGACCAGCACACAAGCTCTTCATTCACTCCATGAAAGCTGCTAGTAAGGTAAGGTGGTAAGGTGCTAATGTATTTGCAGAACAAGCTGGATTAGTGTAAGAAATACTAGATTTGTAAAACGTCCTGTCTGTGTCAGTCTGCAATCAGTGCTTGCAGATTACTGGTAAATGATCAGTATCCTGCAACTCTGATGAGACCACAGACCAGGAAAACTTCCCACTCCCAGGCTCAGAAAAACTTTACTGGACATTTACTAAAGGCTATGTGCTTTGCTTGCAAGGGAGGTGAGGGTCTGCTAGAATTAAAGGGGTTGTAAAGGTTTGTTTTTTATTTTCTAAATAGGTTCCTTTAAGCTAGTGCATTGTTGGTTCACTTACCTTTTCCTTAGATTTCACTTCTAAATAATTTTTTTCTTTGTCTGAATTTCTCACTTCCTGTTTCTCCTCAGTAAGCTGTTCAGTAATCTGTTCTGGCTGACTCCACACCACTCGGATGATGGTGTGAAGTTTAGTGAGGAGAAACAGGAAGTGAGAAATTCAGACAAAGAATAAAAACCTTTAGAAGGTAAATCAAAGGAAAAGGTAAGTGAACCAACAATGCACGAGCTTAAAGGAACCTATTTAGAAAATAAAAAACGAACCTTTACAACCCCTTTAAGTTCTAAGCCTGTGATCAGTGACATATTCAGTTGTAAATGTAAAAAAAAAAAACCTTTTTGCAGTGACTCATTATCAATCATTTTGGGATATCAGTATGTAGCTGCTAATCTATAACAAGGAATCTGAATTTTAGGCTGACAATAGAACACAAACTTTAGCACCAGAGCTGCTCTCTCCCTCTGATTGCATCGCTCCGCCTTCACAACTACACAGAGCCGGGGCCGTTTGAAGGAATTTGGGGGCCCCAAGCAACAATTTTAAAGTTGAGAAGCGGGTAGGAAGACTACCACGTGTAGGAAGAATAGCAGAGATATATTTGTTTAGAAGATGTGTTTGAGTTTCGTGACAAATTCCGCCCCCATCTTAACAGCACTGCCCATCATTACAAAATACGCCCCCTTCTATTGCCATCCACCCCTCACTCGTGCCCATCATGAACAAGTCCGCCCCTTGCAGACTTGCACGAGCATCAGGAGCGTGTGGCACTATGTCGGCTATAGTGCGCAGGCACCGTCTACATCTGATCGTCAATTCGGATGTTCGGAGGCTTTTGGCGGCTCGGTACTGCGCAAACGCTCGCATGCGCAGTACCGGGCAGGCATTATTAGACAGGGGGCATTTATCGACAGGACACCGGCACCATATTGCATGGCAGGAGTTGTAGTTCTCCACACCACACACTAGACTTGGCCCACCGGTGCCTGCACTCTGCAGAGAACACATCTACCAGAATGGTGCTCAAAGCGAACGTGTCGGCTTCTCCTGCTTCACTGCTTGTAATAGGAACCAAGGAGTGTATAGAGGGATCATCTGTCTGCTCTGCAGCTTGTCTGTGGCGGGATCATCTGTGGCTATGGCTCTAGTGTTTGGTGCCTGTCTGCACAGTCTCTGACCATCTCCTGTAATATGTCCGCACAGTCTCTGACCATCTCCTGTATCATGTCCGCACAGTCTCTGACCATCTCCTGTATCATGTCCGCACAGTCTCTGACCGTCTCCTGTATCATGTCTGCACAGTCTCTGACCGTCTCCTGTATCATGTCTGCACAGTCTCTGACCGTCTCCTGTATCATGTCTGCACAGTCTCTGACCGTCTCCTGTATCATGTCTGCACAGTCTCTGACCATCTCCTGTATCATGTCTGCACAGTCTCTGACCGTCTCCTGTATCATGTCTGCACAGTCTCTGACCGTCTCCTGTATAATGTCCGCACAGTCTCTGACCGTCTCCTGTATCATGTCTGCACAGTCTCTGACCGTCTCCTGTATCATGTCTGCACAGTCTCTGACCATCTCCTGTATCATGTCTGCACAGTCTCTGACCGTCTCCTGTATCATGTCTGCACAGTCTCTGACCATCTCCTGTATCATGTCTGCACAGTCTCTGACCGTCTCCTGTATCATGTCTGCACAGTCTCTGACCGTCTCCTGTATAATGTCCGCACAGTCTCTGACCGTCTCCTGTATCATGTCTGCACAGTCTCTGACCGTCTCCTGTATCATGTCTGCACAGTCTCTGACCGTCTCCTGTATCATGTCTGCACAGTCTCTGACCGTCTCCTGTATCATGTCTGCACAGTCTCTGACCATCTCCTGTATCATGTCTGCACAGTCTCTGACCGTCTCCTGTATCATGTCTGCACAGTCTCTGACCGTCTCCTGTATCATGTCTGCACAGTCTCTGACCATCTCCTGTATCATGTCTGCACAGTCTCTGACCATCTCCTGTATCATGTCTGCACAGTCTCTGACCGTCTCTTGTATCATGTCTGCAGTCTCTGGGGGGGTCTACAGAGGAGTCAAGAGCGGGAGCGCTGCCAGGACGGGGGTCACGTAAGGAGTCAGATGTGTGCAGACTGTGGAGAGGATAATATAGGATGAAACCAGAGCCACCAAGCTGGAGCCTAGAGAGGACCGTCTGACTGAGCCCTGCAAGGTGCACCTGAGAGGAAGTGAGTGACAGCGCTGCAAGGCCAGTCTGAGGGGGATCACTGATGTAAGGGGAGAGTGAATATAGTAAGGTAAATGGGCACTGATTTAAAAGTTCCCCCTGATATCAGAAACCCCCCCCCTCTTACCTTAGTGCATTTACTCTGTGGAAGGTGGCCTGTGGTCACCAGAGTCCCCTCCATATCATAGTTCCTGTTTTAGATGCAAGTTGGAACTCTGCGAACTCTGCTGTAAAGGGGAACTCTGATGTAAAGGGGAATGCTGTGCACTCTGATATAAGGTGACCTCTGGTCACCAGAGCCCCCCTTACATCAGAGTTCCCCTTTATACCAGTCTGCAGCATTCCCTCTTACATCATGATCTGCAGTGTTTCCCTTTACATAAAATTCCCCCTTGCACCGTAAGGGGGAATCCTGCAGACTCTGATGTAAGGGGGAACTCTGTGTTGGGTTATATTAACCTGACCTTCATGTAAATGGAGAAATATGTCTTTTGACTTTTGTTATAACCTAAACACATTGCTAGTAGCAGCTGCACAAATTGTATCTATATTTGTGTGGGTGTAATAAAAAAAAAAATGATATACACACACACACACACACACATACCCTATGTTTAATGATATTTGATTAACCACTTAAGCCCCGGACCATTTGGTAGCTAAAGGACCAGAGGTGAATTCAGAATTTTGCACTGCGCTGCTTTAACTGTAAATTGTGCGGACATGCAATGTTTTACCCAAACGAAATTTGCGTCCTTTTCTTCCCACAAATAGAGCTTTCTTTTAATGGTATTTGATTGCCTCTGCGATTTAAATTTTTTGCGATATAAACGGAAAAAGACCGAAAATTTTGAAAAAAAATGATATTTTCTACTTTTTGTTATAAGAAAAATCGAATAAACTCAATTTTAGTCATACATTTGGGCCAAAATGTATTCAGCCACATGTCTTTAGTAAAAAAAATGTCAATAAGCGTATATCTATCGGTTTGCGCAAAAGTTATAGCGTTTACAAACTAGGGTACATTTTCTGGAATTTACACAGCTTTTAATTTATGACTGCCTATCTCATTTCTTGAGGTGCTAAAATGACAGGGCAGTACAAAACCCCCCCAAATGACCCCATTTTGGAAAGTAGACACCCCAAGGAAATTGCTGAGAGGCATGTTGAGCCCATTGAATATTATTTTTTTTTTGTCCCAAGTGATTGAATAATGACAAAAAAAAAAAAAAATTACAAAAAGTTGTCACTAAATGATATATTGCTCACACATGCCATGGTTATATGTGGAATTGCACCCCAAAATACATTCTGCTGCTTCTCCTGAGTACGGGGATACCACATGTGTGGGACTTTTTAGGAGCCTAGCCACGTACGGGACCCCGGAAACCAAGCACCGCCTCCAGGATTTCTAAGGGCGCAAATTTTTGATTTCACTCCTCACTACCTATCACAGTTTTGAAGGCCATAAAATGCCAAAATAGCACAAAACCCCCCCAAATGACCCCATTTTGGAAAGTAGACACCCCAAGCTGTTTGCTGAGAGGCATGGTGAGTATTTTACAGCTCTCATTTGTTTTTGAAAATGAAGAAAGAACATTTTTTTTTTTTCTTTTTTTTTTTCAATTTTCAAAACTTTGTGACAAAAAGCGAGATCTGCAAAATACTCACAATACCTCTCAGCAAATAGCTTGGGGTGTCTACTTTCCAAAATGGGGTCATTTGGGGGGGTTTTGTGCCATCTGGGCATTCCATGGCCTCCGAAACTGTGATAGGCAGTGAGAAGTGAAATCAAAAATTGACACCCTTAGAAAGCCTGAAGGCGGTGATTGGTTTTTGGGGTCCCGTATGCGGCTAGGCTCCCAAAAAGTCTCACACATGTGGTATCCCCGTACTCAGGAGAAGCAACAGAATGTATTTTGGGGTGTAATTCCACATATGCCCATGGCATGTTTGAGCAATATATCATTTAGTGACAACTTTGTGCAAAAAAAAATAAAAATTGTATTTTTTCCGCAACTTGTGTCAACATATAAAATATTCCATGGACTCGACATGCCTCTCAGTATATAGCTTGGGGTGTCTACTTTCCAAAATGGGGTCATTTGGGGGGATTTTGAACTGTTCTGGCATTTTATACACAACATTAGGAAGCTTACATCCACTCTTCTAACCACTTGAAGACAAAGCCCTTTTTGACACTTTTTGTTTACATGAAAACATATTTTTTTTTGCAAGAAAATTATCTTGAACCCCCAAACATTATATATATTTTTAAAGCAAAGGCCCTACAGAATAAAATGGTGGGTGTTGCATTTTTTTTTCTACACAGTATTTGCGCAGCGATTTTTCAAACGCATTTTTTTGGGAAAAAATACACTTTTTTAAATTTTAATGCACTAAAACACACTATATTGCCCAAATGTTTGATGAAATAAAAAAGATGATCTTAGGCCGAGTACATAGATACCAAACACGACATGCTTTAAAATTTCGCACAAACGCGCATTGGCGACAAACTACATACATTTTTAAAAGCCTTTAAAAGCATTTACAGGTTACCCCGTTAGATTTACAGATGAGGTCTACTGCTAAAATGACTGCCCTCGATCTGACCTTCGCGGTGATACCTCACATGCATGGTGCAATTGCTGTTTACATATGACGCCAGACCGACGCTTGCGTTCGCCATTGGGCAAGAGCAGGGCAGGACAGGGGTGCTTTTTATTTTATTTTTATTTTTTTTATTATTAATTTTGCTTTTTTATTTTATTTTTAAACTGTTGCTTCCATATTTATTTATTTTTATCACTTTTATTGTTATCTCAGGGAATGTAAATATCCCCTATGATAGCAATAGGTAATGACAGGTACTCTTTTTTGAAAAAACTGGGGTCTATTGGACCCTAGATCTTTCCTCTGCCCTCAAAGCATCTGACCACACCAAGATCGGTGTGATAAAATGCTTTCCCAATTTCCCAATGGCGCTTTTTATATCCGGGTGGGGGACATTCCCTCCCACTGCTTGTAAAAGCAGTCCAGAGGCTAATTAGCCACTAGGATTGCTTTTACATGAAAGCCGGCCGCTGGCTGAAAAGAATGATACCAAGATGATACCTAAACCCGCAGGCATCATTCTGGTATAAACATTCAAAGTCCAGCAACATACCAGTACGTTGCTGGTCCTTGTTGGACATGTATTGTAATCTTTTTTTTCATGCAGCCTGTTGGCTGAACGAAAAAAAAAGATTGATCGGTGGGTATGCCCACCATTAGAATACCGCCCTTCATCCACCCACTTCTAATGATGGGCATACATGCACCATTTATATATGCCGAAGCATGGGGGCATCTTCTCGCAAAAGTTATGCCGCGTACACATGGTCAGACTTTTCCACGGGCAAGCCTCCGTCGGAATTTCGACCGTATATACGCGGCATTAGGAGCAAAATCGCTCCTCCGCTCCTGCTGCCCCAATGCTTCGGCATATATGCTTTTTTTTTTAACTGTGGTGGTGAAATCACCTCCTACAGCACTGGAGTCGCAGGGATCAGGCCTGTCTCTGCGAACGCTGCAGTTATGTGTGTTGTGTTTTGCAAGTGACAGTGATCGATCGATACTGCACTTCGGTGGCCTGGGCTGGACGGAGGGGCAAAACGCAGGTGCTAGCAGGTATCTGGGCTGATCCCACTAACAGTGCGTTTTTGGGAACCCTAAACTGCTGGGGACGCTAGTATAGATCTGATCAGATCAGATATTGAGCTGATCAGATACTATACCACTAAGGGGGGTGTATGCTTCACGTATGGGTGTTAGCGCTACTGGCACTAACCTGACGCTGCCTGGGGTGTGACGCAGACCCTCTCTGACGCTAAAACCTAACTGATATCACCCGCCGGGCGATCAGGGGGTTAAACCTTTATTGGGTTATATACGGCGGGTGCCCTGACACTATAAAAAGCAAACTAACTAACCAGCGTCACCCGTAACACTTATATGATGATCACTGGTGAAAGGGTTAACTAGGGGCAATTAGGGGGTTAAAACCTTTATTAGGTAATATATGGGGGTACCTGACGCTATATAAAAACCTGACGGCGAACCTAAAAAGAAAATTACTGGCTACCTATCGGCATCACCGACACTAAGACAACGATCATAAAAACGATTGCTTAGCGACAGTGGTGATAGGGGGTGAAAGGGTTACCTGGGGGGCGATCAGGGGGTAAACCTTTATTAGATAATATATGGGGGTACCTGACGCTATAAAAACCTGCGGCGAACCTAAAAAAAATTACTGGCTACCGATCAGCATCACCGACGCTAAGACATCGATCAGAAAAATGATCGCATAGTGACGGCGGTGCTAGGGGGTGAAAGGGTTACCTGGGGGGTGATCAAGGGGGTTACACCTTTATTAGGTAATATATGGGGGTACCCGACGCTATAAAAACCTGCGGCGAACCTAAAAAAAATTACTGGCTACCGATCAGCATCGCCGACGCTAAGACATCGATCAGAAAAATTATCGCTTAGTGACAGTGGTGATAGGGGGTGAAAGGGTTACCTGGGGGGGCGATCAAGGGGGTTAAACCTTTATTAGGTAATATATGGGGGTACCCGACGCTATAAAAACCTGCGGCGAACCTAAAAAAAATTACTGGCTACCGATCAGCATCACCGACGCTAAGACATCGATCAGAAAAATTATCGCATAGCGACGGCGGTGCTAGGGGGTGAAAGGGTTACCTGGGGGGTGATCAAGGGGGTTAAACCTTTATTAGGTAATATATGGGGGTACCCGACGCTATAAAAACCTGCGGCGAACCTAAAAAAAATTACTGGCTACCGATCAGCATCGCCGACGCTAAGACATCGATCAGAAAAATTATCGCTTAGTGACAGTGGTGATAGGGGGTGAAAGGGTTACCTGGGGGCGATCAAGGGGGTTAAACCTTCATTAGGTAATATATGGGGGTACCCGACGCTATAAAAACCTGCGGCGAACCTAAAAAAAATTACTGGCTACCGATCAGCATCACCGACGCTAAGACATCGATCAGAAAAATGATTGCTTAGTGACGGCGGTGCTAGGGGGTGAAAGGGTTATCTGGGGGGTGATCAGGGGGTTAAACCTTTATTAGGGGGGGGGTTAGGGGGCTACACTGGACCTAAAACTAAATGTAGTGACACTTTTACAGTCACAAATGTCACTGATTGCAGTGATCACTAAATAAATGGTCACTGCAATCAGTGACACTGTGACTGGGGGCTGGGGGGTGATCTGGGGGGGCGATTTATGTGCCTATGTGTCCTGGTGTCAGTGTGCTGTTTTGTGTACTACCCTGCATCTTCTCCTGTACGGCGCTCGGTATATGTGAGCGCCGGAGGAGAGATGACATCACTTCCTCCTTCCTGGCAGGCAGGGGAAGCTCTCTCATTCGCCGGGAGCGATCGAGAGGGGGTGGCCGGAATCGAACGGCCGTCCCCTCATGCCGGATCGCTCCCGAAGGTAAAACGACCACCCACTGTAAAGAAGGGGGGTCCGATCGGACCCCCCAACTATACAAAGGCAATCACGTATATGTACGTGATTCTGCCTGTCGGTGCCATTCTGCCGACGTATATTTACAGTGGGCGGTCGTTAAGTGGTTAAAGAATAATTGGTTAGAGAACATTTTAGAAACTGTGAATTCATAGTTCATAGGATTTAAGGCTCTTAATATAGGCGATTTATACAGTTAATTTTTTATCACTTTAATTATTTTTCCCATTATGGGCGTGAATGGGGCCTCATGTCTAAGTTTTGCCTAAGGCCTCACAAAGCCTAGAGCCGCCTCTGGAGGAGGAAATAGAACTGTCAATGGCGGCTCTGTGCTGTTCCATGAGATAGACACCGTCAGCTTAGAGCCGTGCGACTAGCAACCTTGCTGGGGCCCCCAACAGTGGCAGAATGCCAAGGCCCTGATGCAAGTGCAACTGTTGTGACCCTGGTAGTTCCGCCACTGGTACAATGACATTATGTACACACGCTTTGTTGCATTTTTTTTTTCTATGTATATTATTTCAGCTATATCAGCCTTTCTCAACCGGGGTGTCCCGCCAGAGGTCCTTAGAGGTGTCAGGAGATCATGGTAGAGAAAGGCTGTCAGGTGAGCCTAGCTCCCGATCCCCAGCAATCTGTACATCAGCACTGTGAGGGAGTGTGCTGTGCTCTCTGCTTCCCCCTACAGTGCAGTACCCGGCCGTGTGAAAAGGATTGCACTAGAACGTTTTAAAGGGCTTTATACATGTACAGCCGATACAACTGTAAGGGACCCCGTGGCCCGAGGGGCCCACCCGGGCCAGAAGAAGGCAGGACGGGTGAAGGAGAGCCGTGTTGTTCACTATAGAATCGATCTCGCAGCTTCTGCTGCTCTCTGTGTCATTGAGCTCAGACATCAAGCTCTTTACTGTCACCTCTGGCTACTATGTGCATGTGTACCCCTCGTGTGAGCTGCCTGTACTGTGCTCCTCTGTGCCAGCAACATGTCAGCTTTTTGAAAACAAACTGCCTGGAACTGGGTAGGAAGACCTTCTTATTTACAAGTAGGGGCTGTGAAGGAAAGGGAGGGGGCTGTTTGTGTACAGGGAGGGGCCAGAGGCTTGTATGTTTACATATTTGTGTATGCGTGGGGCTGAGATATATACAGGTGTGAGAGGGACTGGCATAGATATATACATGTGTGGGGGGCTGACATATATATATATATATTGTGAGGGGGTTAGCTCGGTAGCGGGTGTGTGTGACCCCCTGGATGGGCTCCCCACACAAAAACAGGCCCAGCAGACGGAGGTTGTGGTTTTCAAGATCAAAAGGTGCGGTTTATTTCTCTATTTACAGTGACAAAAACACAGCAAAGCAAAAAGAAACATAAACAAAATAAATCCTGGTCAGCTTGACCTCTGACTAAACATGCAGGTTTCCCTAACTAACAACTGGGATCAGCCTGGTGCTGTCCTAGTCCCTAAGTCCCTGGTTTAGTAAATGTCCAAACAAATAGCCACACAGGCTTTGTCTCACCGCACAGGGGTTCACTCTCCCTAGACAGTCCACACAGGTCTGGTTCCAGGCATGAGCAAACACCTAATGAAGCTGGGAGTTTTTATAGAGGCCTTAAACGAGCTGACAAGCTTCAGCTGGTCTCATCAACTCCCTGCCTGCACGACGCCCAGCACTCTCCCTAGAGGTATGAATCATCCATGAGCCCACTAGCCTCAGCTGGGCTTCATCAACTCTCTCCCTAGTTGTATAAGTCGGCATAAAGCCTGAATCTGGGAGAAATATACCTACCCCCCTGGATGCAACCAGGTGACTTTACCTTCCTGCTGTCACAATATATATATATATATATATATATAGTGGGGCTAAAAAGTATTTAGCCAGCCACCAATTCTGCAAGTTCTCCCACTTAAAAAGATGAGAGAGGCCTGTAATTGTCATCATAGGTAAACCTCAACTATGAGAGACAAAATGTGGAAACAAATCCAGACAATCACATTGTCTGATTTGCAAAGATTTTTTTTTGCAAATTATGGTGGAAAATAAGTATTTGGTCAATATCAAAAGTTCATCTCAATACTTTGTTATATATCCTTTGTTGGCAATGACAGAGGTCAAACGTTTTCTGTAAGTCTTCACAAGGTTGTCACACACTGTTGCTGGTATGTTGGCCCATTCCTCCATGCAGATCTCCTCTAGAGCAGTGATGTTTTGGGGCTGTCGCTGGGCAACACAGACTTTTAACTCCCTCCAAAGGTTTTCTATGGGGTTGAGATCTGGAGACTGGCTAGGCCACTCCAGGACCTTGAAATGCTTCTTACGAAGCCACTCCTTCGTTGCCCGGGCGGTGTGTTTGGGATCATTGTCATGCTGAAAGACCCAGCTACGTTTCATCTTCAATGCCCTTGTTGATGGGAGGAGGTTTGCACTCAAAATCTCACGATACATGGCCCCATTCATTCTTTCATGTACACGGGTCCGTCGTCCTGTTCCCTTTGCATAGAAACAGCCCCAAAGCATGATGTTGCCATCCCCATGCTTCACAGTAGGTATGGTGCTCTTTGGTGGCAACTCAGCATTCTCTCTCCTCCAAACACGACGAGTTGTGTTTCTACCAAACAGTTCTACTTTGGTTTCATCTGACCATATGACATTCTCCCAATCCTCTTCTGGATCATCCAAATGCTCTCTAGCAAACCTCAGACGGGCCCGGACATGTACTGGCTTAAGCAGGGGGACACGTCTGCCACTGCAGGATCTGAGTCCCTGGCGGCGTAGTGTGTTACTGATGGTAGCCTTTGTTACGTTGGTCCCAGGTCTCTGCAGGTCATTTACTAGGTCCCCCCGTGTGGTTCTGGGATTTTTGCTCACCGTTCTTGTGATCATTTTGACGCCACGGGGTGAGATCTTGCGTGGAGCCCCAGATCGAGGGAGATTATCAGTGGTCTTGTATGTCTTCCATTTTCTAATTATTGCTCCCACAGTTGATTTCTTCACACCAAGCTGCTTGCCTATTGCAGATTCAGTCTTCCCAGCCTGGTGCAGGTCTACAATTTGGATGCAACCAGGTGACTTTACCTTCCTGCTGTCACATACCCCCCCCCCTCTTGTTTTAACCTTGGGGTTGGAACACCAGCAATCAGGCATTCATGTACTCGAGACAAAGCATCCACATTCCCCATTTGAACGCCAGGGCGATGCTTTACTGTGAAGTTGAATTCCTGTAGGGCCAGGAACCACCTATTTACTCTTCTATTTGTCTCCTTGTTTTGAGCCATCCACTTTAACGGAGCGTGATCCGTAACCATGTCAAAGTGCCTACCTAGCAGATAGTACCGAAGGGAATCTAGAGCCCACTTCACCGCTAAACACTCCTTTTCAACCGTGGCGTAATTTACCTCATGGGACTTCAACTTCCTGCTGAGGTAAATGACTGGGTGCTCTTCCCCGTTCCAGACCTGGGACAATACTGCTCCTAACCCCACATCTGACGCATCACTTTGTACGACAAAGTCTTTAGAGAAGTCGGGTGAGTACAACACTGGCTGGCTACATAAGGCTTGTTTCAAGAATTGGAATGCTGCCTCAGCCTCGGGGGTCCATTTAATCATGACCGACCCTTTCCCTTTCGTCAGGTTGGTTAGGGGCACAGCCTTAGAAGCAAAGTGGGGAATGAAGCGCCGATAATAACCCGCGATTCCCAGAAAGGCTCGTACCTGCTTCTTGCTGTTGGGACGTGGCCAACTCTGGATGGCCTCGACTTTGTTGAGTTGGGGTTTTATTACTCCCCTGCCAATGGTGTACCCAAGATATTTGGCCTCCTCCTGCCCAATGGTACACTTCTTGGGGTTAGCCGTAAACCCCGCTTCCCGGATAGAGTCTAGGACTGCTTGCACTTTTGGCAGATGTGAGGCCCAATCTGTGCTATGGACAATTACGTCATCCAGGTAAGCCGCAGCATACTTCCGATGGGGCCTCAGTATCTGGTCCATTTTCCGCTGGAATGTGGCCGGCGCATTCTGTAACCCGAACGGCATTCTCTTATATTGAAACGCCCCGTCTGGGGTTACAAATGCGGTTTTCTCTTTGGCCGACTTGGCGAGGGGAATTTGCCAATACCCTTTTGTGAGGTCAAGAGTCGTCATGTATCGGGCTGTTCCCAGCCGGTCGATCAACTCATCTATACGTGGCATGGGGTAGGTGTCAAATTTTGTAACTTTGTTCAACTGACGAAAATCGTTACAAAATCGCCAGCTCCCATCCGGTTTAGGCACCAACACAATGGGACTAGACCAATCACTTTGGGACTCCTCTATCACCCCTAAGTTCAGCATTTTCTGTACTTCCTCCCGTATTGCCTCCCGTCGGGCCTCTGGGATCCGATAGGGTTTTAACTTCACCCTTTCACCGGGCGGGGTAATAATATCATGCTCTACCCCAGATGTTTGTCCCGGCAGCTCAGAGAACACCTCCTTGTTGCGAAGCACAAACTCCTTAACCTCCTGTTGTTGGGGTTGTGACAAGGTGGCTGCTATTCCAACCTCCGGAATCACGCAACCAGTTTGAGCTGGTGACCAAGTTTCTGCGACTAGGGACTCTCTATCCCTCCAGGCTTTCAACAGATTAACGTGATAGATCTGTTCGGGCTTTCGCCTTCCTGGTTGTCTGACCTTGTAATTCACTTCGCTCACTTTTTCCATTATCTCGTAGGGGCCTTGCCATTTGGCAAGGAATTTACTTTCAACCGTAGGGACAAGTACCAATATCCTATCCCCCGGGGAAAAGGTACGGGTCTTGGCTCCACGGTTGTACACTCTCTGCTGTGCCAACTGCACTTGGGCCAAATGTTCCTTCACGATGGGCATTACCTGTGCAATTCGATCTTGCATCAGGGCGACATGCTCAATCACACTCCTGTGGGGAGAACTCTCACTTTCCCAAGTTTCCTTGGCAATATCCAACAGCCCTCTTGGGTGTCTCCCATACAGTAACTCAAAGGGGGAGAATCCCGTAGAGGATTGGGGCACCTCCCTAATAGCAAACATCAAATAAGGAAGTAGACAGTCCCAATCCTTTCCATCTCTATCCACCACTTTCTTCAACATTTGTTTTAGGGTTTTGTTGAATCTTTCAACCAGCCCATCGGTTTGGGGGTGATACACAGACGTACGCAATTGCGTCACTTTGAACAATTTACACAGCTCTTTCATAACCCGGGACATAAAGGGTGTACCTTGGTCCGTAAGCAGTTCTTTACAAATACCCACCCGGCTAAAAACAAGAGATAGCTCTTTGGCTATGGTTTTGGCCGAGGTATTTCGGAGAGGGATCGCTTCTGGATAACGGGTGGCATAGTCCATTATAACTAATATGTACTGGTGCCCCCTAGCGGACTTGATTATAGGACCTACCAAATCCATTGCGATCCTCTCAAACGGGACCTCAATGATGGGTAGAGGGACCAGCGGGCTACGGAAATGTGGCATCGGGGCCGACCTCTGACACACAGGGCAGGAGGAACAATAATTTTCTATGTCCTTCATCACCCCAGGCCAATAGAATCTCTGTAATACCCTCTCTCGGGTTTTCTCTGTCCCCAGATGACCTCCAAGAATGTGCCCATGGGCCAACTCCAACACCAACTTCCTGTAAGGTTTGGGCACCACAAGCTGCTCAACGGTTTCTTCTGCCCTTTTTGCCACCCGATACAGTAGGTCCTTCTCTACGCTGAAGTATGGGTAAGTGCAGGTATTATCTGGGTTCACTAACTCGCCATCTATTTCCACTACGTTTTCCCGTGCCTTTATTAAGGCGGGGTCTTTTAACTGTTCTGTGGCAAAATTTTCCCTGTGAACCTCAAGATCAGAAAACTCCACAGACGGTAGGTTTTCGCCTGAGGAGGTGGGCTCCTCTCCAGTTTCTTGAGTCTCGCCTGCCAATACTGACAAGGGAAATTCTGGAGAGTCCTCACCACTCTCAGAGGAGTTCTGGCTATCACCTTCCTGGTACATAGGGGCACCAGTGGGGGGCTCAGGATCATCCCACAGTTCCCAGAACTTCGGAAAATCCCTTCCCACAATGGCATCATGCGGTAATTGAGATACTAACCCCACTGGATGAGAGAGGGTACCTTTGGGGGTCTTGAAACACACTGTAGTCACTGGATACTCGCACACAAATAACAGCTACCTTGCTATTCCCAGAGACCTCTGTTTTAACTAATTCAGCCTTTATCAGGGTCACAAGGCTACCTGAATCCAGTAATACCACAACATTTCTACCATTAATACACATTTTGCATAAATGTTTCTCAGTTCCCCGAATGGCAGTGCATGCGACTGTCGCACACAGCGACTGACGTCTGTCCGTCAGAAAGTCACATTGCATGGGTTCCTCCACAACAGGGCAGTTTGCTGCAATATGTCCCGCTTGCCGGCAGCGGTAGCAAACAATCCTTTTGGCTGCCTCTTGAGCCCCCGACTTCCCAGGCTGTTCTCGCCAAACCCTGGGCAGAGCTCCCACCCTCTCACTCTCTCCACCCTCACCCCTTGGAATCATCTTATCCGCCCCTGGGGATGGTCTGGTCTTAGGGTGGAAAGTCCGAGAGTCTCTGGAAGAGGCCGTCAGGTTCTCTGCAGCCAAGTATCTCTCTACACGATCCACAAGTTTACCGGCCGTTTCTGGGTCTCCATGGCTTACCCACTTTTGAATGGCGGTAGGAAGAGCTCTCAAGAAACGATCCATCACAACACGTTCCACAATCTCCGGTGCGGACAAAGTCTCTGGCTGTAGCCACTTCCTGCTCAGGTGAATGAGACCATACATTTGAGACCTGGGGGGTTTTCCAAGCTGGAAAGTCCAGTTATGCACACGCTGAGCCCGGACAGCCAGGGTGACACCCAGCCTTGCCAATATTTCAGCTTTTAGCATCACATAGTCTTTTGCTTGGTCAGGCTCTAGGTCATAGTAAGCTTTCTGCGATTCACCAGTTAACAGAGGAGCCAGCAGTCCAGCCCACTGCTCCTCAGGCCTCTTTTCTCTTTCAGCAGTCCTTTCAAATGTGGTCAAAAATACCTCTGGATCATCCTCTCCAGTCATTTTTGTCAATAAACGACTCACCCCAAAGGACGCGGTATTAGTGGGACGGCTTTCCTCACTGGTCTGCGGACGTTGCTGCATTACTGCTTCCATCTGTTGTTGTAGTCTCTGCTCTTGCTTCTGCAACAGGTCTATGAAGCGGGCCTCAGATTGCTACTGGGCTTGTTGCTGGGCTGCGAAGCTCTGTTGTTGAGCTGCAAGGCTCTTTTGCAAACCTGAATTTGTCTGCTGTTGATTGGCATTTGCTAGAGCCAGCTGTTTCAGTATCTCCTCCATGCTGGCTTAAAAAAAAACTGCCCGCATTCTCCACCAACTGTGAGGGGGTTAGCTCGGTAGCGGGTGTGTGTGACCCCCTGGATGGGCTCCCCACACAAAAACAGGCCCAGCAGACGGAGGTTGTGGTTTTCAAGATCAAAAGGTGCGGTTTATTTCTCTATTTACAGTGACAAAAACACAGCAAAGCAAAAAGAAACATAAACAAAATAAATCCTGGTCAGCTTGACCTCTGACTAAACATGCAGGTTTCCCTAACTAACAACTGGGATCAGCCTGGTGCTGTCCTAGTCCCTAAGTCCCTGGTTTAGTAAATGTCCAAACAAATAGCCACACAGGCTTTGTCTCACCGCACAGGGGTTCACTCTCCCTAGACAGTCCACACAGGTCTGGTTCCAGGCATGAGCAAACACCTAATGAAGCTGGGAGTTTTTATAGAGGCCTTAAACGAGCTGACAAGCTTCAGCTGGTCTCATCAACTCCCTGCCTGCACGACGCCCAGCACTCTCCCTAGAGGTATGAATCATCCATGAGCCCACTAGCCTCAGCTGGGCTTCATCAACTCTCTCCCTAGTTGTATAAGTCGGCATAAAGCCTGAATCTGGGAGAAATATACCTACCCCCCTGGATGCAACCAGGTGACTTTACCTTCCTGCTGTCACAATATATATATATATATATATATATATATATAGTGGGGCTAAAAAGTATTTAGCCAGCCACCAATTCTGCAAGTTCTCCCACTTAAAAAGATGAGAGAGGCCTGTAATTGTCATCATAGGTAAACCTCAACTATGAGAGACAAAATGTGGAAACAAATCCAGACAATCACATTGTCTGATTTGCAAAGATTTTTTTTTGCAAATTATGGTGGAAAATAAGTATTTGGTCAATATCAAAAGTTCATCTCAATACTTTGTTATATATCCTTTGTTGGCAATGACAGAGGTCAAACGTTTTCTGTAAGTCTTCACAAGGTTGTCACACACTGTTGCTGGTATGTTGGCCCATTCCTCCATGCAGATCTCCTCTAGAGCAGTGATGTTTTGGGGCTGTCGCTGGGCAACACAGACTTTTAACTCCCTCCAAAGGTTTTCTATGGGGTTGAGATCTGGAGACTGGCTAGGCCACTCCAGGACCTTGAAATGCTTCTTACAAAGCCACTCCTTTGTTGCCCGGGCGGTGTGTTTGGGATCATTGTCATGCTGAAAGACCCAGCTACGTTTCATCTTCAATGCCCTTGTTGATGGGAGGAGGTTTGCACTCAAAATCTCACGATACATGGCCCCATTCATTCTTTCATGTACACGGGTCCGTCGTCCTGTTCCCTTTGCATAGAAACAGCCCCAAAGCATGATGTTGCCACCCCCATGCTTCACAGTAGGTATGGTGCTCTTTGGTGGCAACTCAGCATTCTCTCTCCTCCAAACACGACGAGTTGTGTTTCTACCAAACAGTTCTACTTTGGTTTCATCTGACCATATGACATTCTCCCAATCCTCTTCTGGATCATCCAAATGCTCTCTAGCAAACCTCAGACGGGCCCGGACATGTACTGGCTTAAGCAGGGGGACACGTCTGCCACTGCAGGATCTGAGTCCCTGGCGGCGTAGTGTGTTACTGATGGTAGCCTTTGTTACGTTGGTCCCAGGTCTCTGCAGGTCATTTACTAGGTCCCCCCGTGTGGTTCTGGGATTTTTGCTCACCGTTCTTGTGATCATTTTGACGCCACGGGGTGAGATCTTGCGTGGAGCCCCAGATCGAGGGAGATTATCAGTGGTCTTGTATGTCTTCCATTTTCTAATTATTGCTCCCACAGTTGATTTCTTCACACCAAGCTGCTTGCCTATTGCAGATTCAGTCTTCCCAGCCTGGTGCAGGTCTACAATTTTGTTTCTGGTGTCCTTCACAGCTCTTTAGTCTTCACCATAGTGGAGTTTGGAGTGTGACTGTTTGAGGTTGTGGACAGGTGTCTTTTATACTAATAACAAGTTCAAACAGGTGCCATTAATACAGGTAATGAGTGGAGGACAGAGGAGCCTATTAACCACTTAACGACCGCCCACTGTAGTTATACGTCGGCAGAATGGCACCGACAGGCAAAGTCAGGTATATCTACGTGAGTGCCTTTGTATAGTTGGGGGGTCCGATCGGACCCTCCTCCTATACAGTGAGCGGTCGTTTTCCGTTGGGGAGTGATCCGAGATGAGGGGACGGCCGTTAGATTCCGGCCACCCCCTCGCGATCGCTCCTGGCGAATGAGAAAGCTTCCTCTGCTGTGTAATGTTTACACAGGCAGAGGAAGTGATGTCATCTCTCATGCGGCGCTCACATATACCGAGCGCCGTACAAGAGAAAACATCAGGTCAGTGCACAAAACACTACACTGACACCAGGACACATAGGCACATAAATCGCCCCCCCAGACACCCCCAGATCACCCCCCAGCCCCCAGTCACAGTGTCACTGATTGCAGTGACCATTTATTTACTGATCACTGCAATCAGTGACATTTGTGACTGTAAAAGTGTCACTACAGTTTAGTTTTAGGTCCAGTGTAGCCCCCTAACCCCCCCTAATAAAGGTTTAACCCCCTGATTGCCCCCCAGATATCCCTTTCACCCCCTAGCACCGCCGTCGCTAAGCGATCGTTTTTCTGATCACTGTTTTATTGTCAGTGATGCCGATCGGTAGCCAGTTATTTTTTTTAGGTTCGCCGCAGGTTTTTATAGCGTCAGGTACCCCCATATATTACCTAATAAAGGTTTAACCCCCTTGATCGCCCCCCCAGGTAACCCTTTCACCTCCTATCACCACTGTCGCTAAGCGATCGTTTTTCTGATTGCTGTCTTATTGTCGGTGATGCCGATCGGTAGCCAGTTATTTTTTTTAGGTTCGCCGCAGGTTTTTATAGCGTCAGGTACCCCCATATATTACCTAATAAAGGTTTAACCCCCTTGATTGCCCCCCAGGTAACCCTTTCACCCCCTATCACCACTGTCGCTAAGCGATCGTTTTTCTGATCGCTGTCTTATTGTCGGTGATGCCGATAGGTAGCCAGTTATTTTTTTTAGGTTCGCCGCATGTTTTTATAGCGTCGGGTACCCCCATATATTACCTAATAAAGGTTTAACCCCTTGATCGCCCCCCCAGGTAACCCTTTCACCCCCTTTTGCCAGTGTCACTAAGCAATCGTTTTTCTAAACGCTGTATTAGTTATGCTGGTGCCGATAGATAGCCAGTTATTTTTTTTAGGTTCGCCGCAGGTTTTTATAGCGTCAGGTACCCCCATATATTATATAATTAAGGTTTTAACCCCCTAATTGCCCCTAGTTAATCCTGCGTCACACCCCAGGCAGCGTCAGGTTAGTGCCAGTAATGCCAACACCCACGCGTGAAGCATACACCTCCCTTAGTGGTATAGTATCTGATCTGATCAGATCTATACTAGCGTCCCCAGCAGTTTAGGGTTCCCAAAATCGCACTGTTAGCGGGATCAGCCCAGATACCTGCTAGCACCTGCGTTTTGCCCCTCCGTCCAGCCCAGGCCACCCAAGTGCAGTATCGATCGATCACTGTCACTTGCAAAACACAACACACATAACTGCAGCGTTCGCAGAGACAGGCCTGATCCCTGCGACTCCAGTGCTGTAGGAGGTGATTTCACCACCACAGTTAAAAAAAAAAAGCATATATGCCGAAGCATTGGAGCAGCAGGGGCGGAGGAACGATTTTGCTCCTAATGCCGCGTACATACGGTCGAAATTCCGACGGAGGCTTGCCCGTGGAAAAGTCTGACCATGTGTACGCGGCATAACTTTTGCGGGAAGATGCCCCCATGCTTCAGCATATATAAATGGTGCATGTATGCCCATCATTAGAAGTGGGTGGATGAAGGGCGGTATTCTAATGGTGGGCATACCCACCGATCAATCTTTTTTTTTCGTTCAGCCAACAGGCTGCATGAAAAAAAAGATTACAATACATGTCCAACAAGGACCAGCAACGTACTGGTATGTTGCTGGACTTTGAATGTTTATACCAGAACGATGCCTGAGGGTTTAGGTATCATCTTGGCATCATTCTTTTCAGCCAGCGGCCGGCTTTGATGTAAAAGCAATCCTAGTGGCTAATTAGCCTCTGGACTGCTTTTACAAGCAGTGGGAGGGAATGTCCCCCCCTGGATATAAAAAGCGCCATTGGAAAATTGGGAAAGCATTTTATCACACCGATCTTGGTGTGGTCAGATGCTTTGAGGGCAGAGGAAAGATCTAGGGTCTAATAGACCCCAGTTTAAAAAAAAAAAGAGTACCTGTCACTACCTATTGCTATCATAGGGGATATTTACATTCCCTGAGATAACAATAAAAATGATAAAAAAATAAATATAGAAGGAACAGTTTAAAAATAAAATAAAAAAGCAAAATTAATAATAATAAAAAAAAAAAAAGCACCCCTGTCCTGTCCTGCCCTGCTCTTGCGCAATGGCGAACGCAAGCGTGGGTCTGGCGTCATATGTAAACAGCAATTGCACCATGCATGTGAGGTATCACCGCGAAGGTCAGATCGAGGGCAGTCATTTTGGCAGTAGACCTCCTCTGTAAATCTAACGTGGTAACCTGTAAAGGCTTTTAAAGGCTTTTAAAAATGTATGTAGTTTGTCGCCAATGCGCGTTTGTGCGAAATTTTAAAGCATGTCGTGTTTGGTATCTATGTACTCGGCCTAAGATCATCTTTTTTATTTCATCAAACATTTAGGCAATATAGTGTGTTTTAGTGCATTAAAATAAAAAAAAAGTGTATTTTTTCCCCCAAAAAATGCGTTTGAAAAATCGCTGCGCAAATACTGTGTGGAAAAAAAATGCAACACCCACCATTTTAATCTGTAGGGCCTTTGCTTTAAAAAAATATATAATGTTTGGGGGTTCAACATAATTTTCTTGCAAAAAAAAATAAAAAATGTTTTCATGTAAACAAAAAGTGTCAGAAAGGGCTTTGTCTTCAAGTGGTTAGAAGAGTGGATGTAAGCTTCCTAATGTTGTGTATAAAATGCCAGGACAGTTCAAAAGCCCCCCAAATGACCCCATTTTGGAAAGTAGACACCCCAAGCTGTATACTGAGAGGCATGTCGAGTCCATGGAATATTTTATATGTTGACACAAGTTGCGGAAAAAAGACAATTTATTTTATTTATTTTGCACAAAGTTGTCACTAAATGATATATTGCTCAAACATGCCATGGGCATATGTGGAATTACACCCCAAAATACATTCTGTTGCTTCTCCTGAGTACGGGGATACCACATGTGTGAGACTTTTTGGGAGCCTAGCCGCGTACGGGACCCCAAAAACCAATCACCGCCTTCAGGCTTTCTAAGGCCTCGTACACACGGCCGAGATTCTCGTTGAAAAAAACATGTCGTTTTTTTCGACGAGATTCTTGGACAAGAAACTTGTCCCGGCCGAGTGTACACACGCTTGATTCAAAGAACCCGCGGTTCTTTGAAAGGAGTGTACGCGGTGACGTCATCGACTACGTCGAGCATGCGCTCGTCACATTCGATGCCGTCGCCGCCATCTTGGTATACCCTACGTATGCCTAGGAAGCTACCGCGCATGCGTCAAATTCATTTCGAACATGCGCGGGCTTCCGGGAGGACAGGTAAGTGTACACACACTCACTTTTCTCGTCGAGAAACATGCCGAGGAGAATCTCGACGAGAAAATAGAGAGCAGGTTCTCTATTTTCTCGTCGAGGTTTCTTGTCGGTTTTCTCGACGAGAAACCCGATAGCAGCGTACACACGACCGATTTACTCGGCAAAACCTCTCTGCCAGCAAGTTTCTTGCTGGTTCTTGCCGAGAAAATCGGTCGTGTGTACGAGGCCTAAGGGTGTAAATTTTTGATTTCACTTCTCACTGCCTATCACAGTTTCGGAGGCCATGGAATGCCCAGATGGCACAAAACCCCCCCAAATGACCCCATTTTGGAAAGTAGACACCCCAAGCTATTTGCTGAGAAGTATGGTGAGTATGTTGCAGATCTCGCTTTTTGTCAAAAAGTTTTGAAAATTGGAAAAAAAAAAAAAAAAAAGATTTTCTTTCTTCATTTCCAAAAATAAATTAGAGCTGTAAAATACTCACCATGCCTCTCAGCAAATAGCTTGGGGTGTCTATATTCCAAAATGGGGTCATTTGGGGGGGTTTGTGCTATTTTGGCATTTTATGGCCTTCGAAACTGTGATAGGTAGTGAGGAGTGAAATCAAAAATTTGCGCCCTTAGAAATCCTGAAGGCGGTGCTTGGTTTCCGGGGTCCCGTACGCGGCTAGGCTCCCAAAAAGTCCCACACATGTGGTATTCCCGTACTCAGGAGAAGCAGAAAAATGTATTTTGGGGTGCAATTCCACATATAACCATGGCATGTGTGAGCAATATATCATTTAGTGACAACTTTTTGTAATTTTTTTTTTTTTTAGTCATTATTCAATCACTTGAGACAAAAAATATAAATATTCAATGGGCTCAACATGCCTCTCAGCAATTTCCTTGGGATGTCTACTTTCCAAAATGGGGTCATTTTGGGGGGGGGGGGGGGTTTGTACTGCCCTGCCATTTTAGCACCTCAAGAAATGAGATAGGCAGTCATAAATTAAAAGCTGTGTAAATTCCAGAAAATGTACCCTAGTTTGTAGATGCTATAACTATAACGCTTATTGACATTTTTTTTACTAAAGACATGTGGCTGAATACATTCTGGCCCAAATGTATGACTAAAATTGAGTTTATTCGATTTTTCTAATAACAAAAAGTAGAAAATATCATTTTTTTAAAAAATTTTCAGTCTTTTTCCGTTTATATCGCAAAAAATAAAAATCGCAGAGGCAATCAAATACCATTAAAAGAAAGCTCTATTTGTGGGAAGAAAAGGACGCAAATTTTGTTTGGGTACAACATTGCATGTCCGCACAATTTCCAGTTAAAGCAACGCAGTGCCAAATTCTGAAAACACCTCTGGTCCTTTAGCTACAAAATGGTCCGGGGCTTAAGTGGTTAAAGAAGAAGATACAGGTCTGTGAGAGCCAGAAATCTTGCTTGTTTGTAGGTGACCAAATACCGTATATACTCGAGTATAAGCCGACTCGAGTATAAGCCGAGGTACCTAATGTTGCCCAAAAAACTGGGAAACCTCACTGACCCGAGTATAAGCCGATGCCCCACTGTTCCCTGTAAAAAGACATTTTTACATTGTAATTATTACCTGTAAAGAAGTTGCGGCTGCGGCGTCCATCGTTCAAATTCCGCGGCGTCCATCGTTCAAATTCCGCGGCGTCTATCGTTCAAATTCCGCGGCGTCCATCGTTCGAATTCCACGGTCTCTTCCTGTTCCTTACTTGATAGGCGAGTCTCAGCAGACACTCTCCGCCTATCACGATCATTCTCTCATCCTTAGTTTTCCCAGCAGACACTGTGTTGGGTATTCCGCCAATCACAGACGTCTGCTGGAAAACTGAGGATGAGAGAACGTTCGTGATAGGCGGAGAGTGTCTGCTGAGACTCGCCTATCAAGGAAGGAACAGGAAGAGACCGCGGAATTTTGAATGATGGATGCCGCGGAATTCGAACGATGGACGCCGCAGCCGCAACTTCTTTACAGGTAATATTTACAATGTAAAATTTATATGACTCAAGTATAAGCCGAGGGGGGGGGACTTTCAGCCCCAAAAAAAGGGCTGAAAATCTCGGCTTATACTCGAGTATATACGGTACTTATTTTCCACCATAATTTGCAAATAAATTATTTCCAAATCAGACAATGTGATTGTCTGGATTTGTTTCCACATTTTGTCTCTCATAGTTGAGGTATACCTATGATGACAATTACAGGCCTCTCATCTTTTTAAGTGGGAGAACTTGCACAATTGGTGGCTGACTAAATACTTTTTTGCCCCACTGTGTGTATATATATATAAATAAATGTGTGTGTGTGTGTGGGGGGGGGGGGGGGGGGCTGGCAGATATACAGGTGTTGGGGCTGGCATTGATACAGGTGTGGGGGGGCTGACATATATACAGGTGTGTGTGTGGGGGGGCTTACATATATACAGGTGTATGGGGGGGGCTGACATATATACAGGTGTATGGGGGGGGCTGACATATATATGCAGGTGTGTGGGGGGCTGATATATACAGGCGTGAGGGGGCTGGCATATATACAGGTGTGTGTGTGGGGGGGCTGACATATATACAGGATTAAGGGAGGGGGCTGAGTGCGTACATGTGAGGTGGCCGGTGTGTGAATTCCATTGGATGGCCCATGGGTAAGCCCTGAGGAGTGTTGGTGGTCAGGCGCGGGGGGGGGGGGGGTGTACATGTGTATGTGTCTGTGTGTACATGTGATGTGTGTGTGTATGTATGTACATGTGTATGTGTCTGTATGTGTGTGCATGTGCCCTTTTTTTAGGGTGTTTGTAATGAGAAATAAACAGATGCAGCGCTGTGAAATATGTGAAACCCTAAAAACGTGATTACAGGGTTAATGATGTAAGATATGTGTATCCTGTGCAAACTACACATCAATATAATAGTACAATACTGATAGGATGGAACTTATACTCTCACCCGATCGCAAAAATCGAAATACCCTGCAGGTGTATGTGATAAAAAGTGAGAGTAAAAACATAGATAAGAGAAATACAGTAAATAACCCACAGAAATGGAAATAAAAGACTGTATGTATAAAGTCCATAAAACAATACTGTATATCAAGGATCGTTGATCAGGAAAAAATAAGCACCCCTAATAAGTTCATATAAACATTTGAAGCGCACAGACCCCTTTCTTTATCTGCATTAACTTTGGCTCCTCGCAGGAAGAGAGAGGCACACCGAACTTACAGCCCGTACCCTCCTGTAATAAGAGGTTGAGCGGTGTTGTTTTTGGGTCTTGTGCCGCCAGATCCAGAGAATGGTTCTCACCTCTAGTTTAAGTAAAGGCAAGTCCTTATATCCTTTAGTAACTTCAAGGTCCACACCAGCTGCAACTCCAACGTAGAGTTTATTTTCATTAAACACAGTCTCTGATAGGAAAAGGTTGGAGTAAGGAAACAGGACAGCTTAAGGTGTGGAGGAGGTCCAGGCACAAACGTTGCAATTCACTTCACTGCTCCGACTCTCAAGCAGACTCAGCCTTTTCTGGATAGTCTCCCTTGTTTGGGACTAGCAGCCAGAATAGTGCTCTAACCTAACCCAAAGTCTCTGCCACAGACTTGGTGACTTGGTCTCTGCCACAGACCTGGTGAACTTGGTCTCTGCCACAGACCTGGTGAACTTGGTCTCTGCCACAGACCTGGTGAACTTGGCCTCTGCCACAGACCTGGTGAACTTGGTCTCTGCCACAGACCTGGTGAACTTGGTCTCTGCCACAGACCTGGTGCACTTGGTCTCTGCCACAGACCTGGTGAACTTGGTCTCTGCCACAGACCTGGTGAACTTGGCCTCTGCCACAGACCTGATGAACTTGGCCTCTGCCACAGACTTGGTGACTTGGTCTCTGCCACAGACCTGGTGAACTTGGTCTCTGCCACAGACCTGGTGAACTTGGTCTCTGCCACAGACCTGGTGAACTTAGTCTCTGCCACAGACCTGGTGAACTTGGTCTCTGCCACAGACCTGGTGAACTTGGTCTCTGCCACAGACCTGGTGAACTTGGCCTCTGCCACAGACCTGGTGAACTTGGCCTCTGCCACAGACCTGGTGAACTTGGCCTCTGCCACAGACTTGGTGAACTTGGCCTCTGCCACAGACTTGGTGAACTTGGTCTCTGCCACAGACCTGGTGAACTTGGTCTCTGCCACAGACCTGTGAACTTGGTCTCTGCCACAGACCTGGTGAACTTGGCCTCTGCCACAGACCCGGTGAACTTGGCCCTTGGTTAAGGAGAAGACATCCCTCCAGAGAGTTACCGGGACCCTTCCTTCACTGTGACTTCCGCATCAGTCCTTTGGAACGGTTCCTTCCCCGGCCTCCTCATCTAAGACGCGGGTCCCCTCGCAAGGCGGCACCCTGAGATTCCTCGATCCTTGGTAAGCTCCAGCCGAAGGTGCTGGGCCCAGGCCTTTGCTGCAGTTCCAGGGCTAAAGGTGCCTGGAACTGATTCACCGACCTCCGCCCCTGGGCCTAAGGTGCCCAGGGCAGACTGGAACACACTCCCTGGGGTAGGACCCCCGACAACGAACGAACCCAACAGGCAGCGTCTGCCCCTTTTGTACCCTCTTCCAGCATGCACAGCAGGTAGACCACACCCACTGTAAAATTGGCGAGAGGGGACACACAAGGCACAGCACTGTATCAGCGGTTCAATCCTAGCCTACTATGGCAGCACCCCCCATAGGCCACAGGGAACTGTACACCGATACTCTCCCTGCGGACAAAATGGTTGCAAAAACCCTGACAAATTAGGGTGTTTGAGTATAAGCTACCACTCAAACACTTCCCCGAAATTTAGCACCCCGCTACACATTCATTGTTCTAATTTTCCAATATGAAACAATGTGAAGTTATCACTCTTGTAGACATGGGAGGTGGTCAGCAAACACTTGCATGTTCAGGAAGGGAGAACTTCAGCAGGAAAAAAAATGCTGAAAGCACAAAAAGCTTGCAAACGTGCCTAAATGCTAGAGTTCTGCTCTATCAGGATTTGTGACGTCACAGCTCCCAACATTTGCCTTGTTTGACGTGGATACAGGAAGCTTTCCTTCACAGGAGTTCCAACCATCATGTGTGCCTGAGAGGATCAGTCGTTGCCTATTTGACCCACCGCCGCTGGCGTGTGTCCACGATACGGGGTAGGAGAATTAACCCCCCCCCCCCTGGTGTTGGAGTCACTGCCCTGGGTGTTGTTTGCTGACCACCTCCCATGTCTACAAGAGTGATAACTTCACATTGTTTAATAAAAAGAAAAATCGCGCTAAAGAGTCCCCATGAAATTATAAATATATATAATGAATAAAGTCCAATGTGGCAGGCTGGTATAAAAACGCAAAGACTTCTAAATGCTAGATGGATCTTAAGAAATTCATGCTTACCAGATGAGTAAGCCAATAAAGCAGATGGCTATAGCCCAGCCAAGCCCTTTGGTTGGCACCAAGATACCCACTTTACCAGGAAAATATGAATACGATAGCTGGAACTATGACTCCACTATATTTGATATTAATCAGATGAACACCACTTTAAGGCTTGATATATATGGGCGAAGGATATAGATCAGGATCCTACAGACAACTGCAAGCTCAAATGTAGAAGGGATGAATGTAGACTCTCCCAGCTGGGACCGTAACTCCGTGTATACGGTATTAACATCAGGTACCCAAGAGGAAATGAAGAGACTGGATAGTGTAATACCATCAATATATTTAATAAAAAAAAGGCAATTACACTTACATATAGTCGTTAAAATTCAAGCAAAAAAATTAAGCCGGCCGACTACACTGCAAAACTCCCGTCCTGCGAACGCGGTGACGTCAGCACGTACCCCCTCAGACGCGTTTCGTCATCAAAGACATTCTCAATTGAACTCTTTAGCGCGATTTTTCTTTTTATTTCTATTTGTGTCTATCCCACTTTTATTGCTGCTATAAGGAGTCCTTTTTAGTTGGATATTTAATTTTTCATTTTCACAGCAAGCGCGTTTTTTTTCCTTTTATCACATTGTTTAATATTGGTGTAGCACCACGGTCATCTCTCACCTGCCCTTGGCTCACTAGCAGGAAAAGACACACCGGGCCACCACGCCTGTACCCTCTTGTGTGAAGAGGTTAAGCATACTTTAACTTACAGGTCCTGCAGTAAGGTTCTCCATGAAGCTGGTTCTCCTCCCATAAGATGCAGGGACAAGTTTTTTTTTATTCCCAATAACTCCAAGGTCCACACCAGTAGTAAACTCCAACGTAGAGTTTATTTTTTTATATGCAAAGTCATTAAGTAGAAAAGGTTGGATTGAGAATAGGACAGCATGAGTTTGGATACAAGTCCAGGCACAAAACAGATTAAGCATTCACTACTCGTTTCCTGAAGTAGGCTTAGCTCACCCGGATAGTTCCCTATGAAAGCAGATCCTAGCAGCCGAAGTGACGCTCGGACGTTTCTTTAGTTTTCCCTTTTAATGCGATTGGGAGATTCTCTGCCACAGAACCGTTGTTCCCAATCCTTTTCGTGTTGGTTGGATCTAATCCCTCCAGAGAGTTACCAGGCCCTTCTTTCTCCGTGAACTTTTCACCGGTCCTTTAGAAGGGTCCTCCCCCGGCCTCCTCATCTTAGAAACGGGTCCCCATGCAAGAGGCACCCTGGGATTTTCTCCTTCCAGGACTCGGGCCCCAGCTAAAGGTGCTGGGCCCAAAGCTGTTGCTGCAGCCCCAGGGCTAAAGGTGCCTGGGACTGGTGTAAACGTGGGCCCCTGGCCAGGAGGGCCAGGTAACACACTCCATGGTGGCCCCCTGGGCTCGAACCGGAACCCACCCAGCTCGACCTTGACCTTGACTCCCACCCCCTACAGGCATCGTCTGCCCCTTTTATATCCCCTCCTGGCATGCACAGCAGGTTTACCACGCTTACTGTACCACCGCCGAGAGGGGACACCTAAGGCACAGCACTATACCAGCGGTTCAACCCTGGCCCATTATGGCAGCGCCACCTACAGGCCACAGGGAACTATACACCAGTATACTACCTGCGGTGTAAAATAGAATGCCCTCACAATTAAGGTGGTTTGAGCCCAACTACAGCTCAAACCTTCCCCTAAATTTGGGTACATAGCGCCCCTAAAAATGGAATGGGCGCTACATTGGAAAATTAGAACAATCAGTATTGGATGTACTATTATATTGATGTGTAGTTTGCACAGGATACACATATCTTATATCCTGACCCTGTAATCACGTTTTTAGGGTTTCACATATTTCACACCGCTGCATCTGTTTGTTTCTTATTTTTTGTTCACAATATGTCTTATTGTTGATGCTGGCTGCTATCAGACTTTTTTATTAGTAGCACAACTTTTTCCTATATATGTTGTTTGTAATAGCAGCAAGGAATGCTGCTCCTCTCAAAAGCAATCCATGCTCTGATCACTTTTTTGGGGCATTTGACAGGCAGTAAATAGGCAATAAAGGGTGAGCAGTTCGGGGGTGGTAAAAACTGCTCAACCGGGTTTTTTTTTCACCCCTCCAACCTCACATGTGAACAAACCCTTGATTCACATCTGTGTGGACGTGTGCAGGGCAGTCCATTCATTTCAATAGGCTTCATGGGCTGCATGGAAAGGGTCTTGGGAACCTGTTCTTGGTCTTAAAAGTGAGGCATTCGTGGTCTGTTTAGACCCCTAATATTTCACCAAAGCCCCCCCCCCTCCTAAAAATAAATAAATGATAAAACAATAAAAATAAAAAAATATTACTGACACTGTCAACTGCCCTACTGACACCAACCTTCGCCCTTCTGATACTGTCCTCTTTGCCACTGCTAAAGGGTATTATTTCTGACTTTATAGGGATGAGAAATCCCTTGGCAACAATACAGCCATATTTTCTCTCTCCCACCCAGGCTGCCCCACAGTCGCCTCTCTTTGAGTAGCTGGATGAAGTAGTTCCAGAAATGGAGTCTCTCTCTCGCGCTCTCTGCCTCTCTCTCTCGCGCTCTCTCTCTGCCTCGCACACTCTCTCTCTGCCTCGCACACTCTCTCTCTGCCTCGCGCTCTCTCTCGGGCTCTCGCTCTCTCTCTCTGCCTCGCGCGCTCTCTCTCTGCCTCGCCCGCTCTCTCTACCTCGCGCGCTCTCTCTCTCTGCCTTGCGCGCTCTCTCTCTCTGCCTTGCGCGCTCTCTCTCTCTCTCTGCCTCGTGCGCTCGCTCTCTGCCTCGCGTGCTCTCTCTCTCTCTGCCTCGCGCGCTCTCTCTCTCTCTGCCTTGCGCGCGCTCTCTCTCTCTCTGCCTCGCGCGCTCTCTCTCTGCCTCGTGCGCGCTCTCTCTGCCTCGCGCGCTCTCTCTCTGCCTCGCCCGCTCTCTCTCTCTGCCTCGCCCGCTCTCTCTCTCTGCCTCGCCCGCTCTCTCTCTCTGCCTCGCTCGCTCTCTCTCTCTGCCTCGCGCGCTCGCTCTCTCTCTCTGCCTCGCGCGCTCTCTGCCTCGCGCGCTCTCTCTCTCTCTCTGCCTCGCGCGTGCTCTCTCTCTCTGCCTCGCGCGCGTGCTCTCTCTCTCTGCCTCGCGCGCGTGCTCTCTCTCTCTGCCTTGCGCGTGCGCTCTCTCTCTGCCTCGCGCGCGCTCTCTCTCTCTGCCTCGCGCGCGCTCTCTCTCTCTCTGCCTCGCGCGCTCTCTCTCTCTCTCTCTCTGCCTCGCGCGCACTCTCTTTCTCAGCCTCGCTCTCTCGCTCGGCCTCGCTCTCTCTTTCTCTCTCGGCCTCGCTCTCTCTCTCGGCCTCGCTCTTTCTCGGCCTCGCTCTCTCTCGGCCTCGCTCTCTCTCTGCCTCGCTCTCTCTCTCTCTCGGCCTCGCGCTCTCTCTCTCTGCCTCTCTCTCTCTCTCGGCCTCGCTCTCTCTCTCTCGGCCTCGCTCTCTCTCTCTCGGCCTCTCTCTCTCTCTCTCGGCCTCGCTCTCTCTCTCGGCCTCGCTCTCTCTCTCTCGGCCTCTCTCTCTCTCGGCCTCGCTCTCTCTGCATCGCGCTCTCTCTCTCTGCCTCGCTATCGCGCTCTTGCTCTCTCGCTCGCTCTCTCGGCCTCGCTCTCTCGCTCTCCTCTCTACTCCAGGGGCAGAGCACCAAGTACAGGGATTTCCTCCAGATGGCTGGAGTCTGCTCCCTGCCTGTTAGACCTCTGAATGTTTATGAACCCCCCCCGACCACCTACTGGACCACCCCTTCCAGGGATTGGCTAGGAATCCATGAATATTCAGACTGCTTGTAGATATGACAAAACAGCAGTCTATGAGATGCTGCACAGCCCAGCACAATTACCCCTCTGCTCCTCTGCCTACAAAGGCAAACAAAATTTACCTAGCAGCCTACCAAACTAGGAGGGTGCTACATAGAGATTAAAAATGGACTTGTGGGTTTAATTATTCATTTTTGTACATTGGTTCCTCATGGTCCGCTAAAATAGGGAGGTGTTCCTGTTTGAGAGCTGAGAAAGGTTGGAGGTATGGAGGAGTTCTCTGAATGAAGACTTGATGAGTCAGATTACTTTCTATATTTGTGGTTTATCAGAAGTCAACTTACATTCACTTTCATTTTTGGCTTCTTTACAGGATGACATCTACTGACCTGAGACAGGAGCTGAACTGCTCCATCTGCCTGGATGTTTATAGGGATCCTGTAACCCTGATGTGTGGACACAGTTTTTGCCTGGGCTGTATCCATCACCCAATTAGTATTCGTAATAGGTCCAAAGCCTATACCTGTCCACAATGCAGACAACCATCAAAATCACCACTTAAGAAGAACATTGTCCTCAGTAGGTTAGCAGAGAGATTCCATAGTGGTCAACCAGACGAGGGCAGGAAGGTCATCTTCTGCATCTACTGTGACTTCCCTGTTCCGGCCGTGAAGTCTTGTCATCAATGTGAGACCTCCCTGTGTGCCGATCACCTGAGGAAACACAACGAGACGGTGGAGCACACTTTACTGCCACCAATGGCTGAGCTCAGAAAGAGAAGGTGTCCTGTCCATGGGAAGATCTTGGAATATTTTTGCACTGAGGATTCAGTGTGTGTCTGCGCATCTTGCAGGTTGGATGGAGAACACAGAGGACACCAGGCCGAGTCGCTGGAGGAGGTCTCCAAGAAGAAAATAAGACCTCTACTTGAGAAGGTAACTTTGGAGCGAGAAAAAATTGAGAAGAAAGTCCAGAGTCTGCAGGAACGCAGGACAAAAGCTCAAGAAGTAGCCACCAAAGCAACACAGAGAGCCACTGCCAAGCTTAGCAACATAAAGAAGCAGCTGGAAGATCTGGAGAAGATGGTCCCAGATGAGATCTCCAGGTGGGAAATGCAGATTTCACAGACGGTCTCCGATCTAAACCAACAGTTGGAAACAAAAAAGAACGATCTGTCTAGGAAGATAAGTCACTTAGAGGAGCTGCATGACCTGGCCGACCCAATAGCTGTCTTACAAAACCAGGAATTAGACAAAGACTTGTGTGACACTGAGGAGGCATTGCCCGATGTACCAGAATTTCCTGATCTCCATGAGGATCTGATCTCAGGCTCGTTATACAAATTATCTGACATAGTTACAAGTGCAAAGATGTGGATACAAAAACCTGCAGACATAATACTGGACGTCTGCACGGTAGCCAATAACCTCTGGATATCAGACGACTTAAAAAGTGTCTTCAGGTCCCACACAGAACTGCCTTATCCAAAAACACCAGAGAGATTTAAGAACTGTGCGGTTCTAAGCCTAAACAGCTTCTCCTCTTGGCGGCATTACTGGGAGGTGGACACCAGCAAGTCGGATAGCTGGAAAGTCGGAATGTGTTACCCCAGTATCAACCGGAAAACCCGTATCAGTATAGTTGGCCAGGACAAGGACTCCTGGTGCTTGCGGAGGTGCAAAGATAACTATACAATGATGTATGATGCTGAACATATCTGTTTATCTGACAAGACTTCCAGCCATAAATTCCAGATCTATCTGGATTACGAGGCTGGTCAGCTCTCTTTCTTTGAAGTAGGAGACCCAATGAGACATTTGCACACATTCGAAGCAACCTTCTCCGAGCCCCTCCATGCTGTGCTTGGAGTCTTTCAAGGGTCTATTACAATTTGTAACTAAAAGTGTAGATATGATGCCTTATAATACAGTATGTTCTGGTATAGGATGTCCTGTTGTTCTCTAAAAAATAGCTACATTTGTATGTGAGAGATCATGGGGACCTGATCCATCTGCTATGACGGTGCCCCATGCTTCATTTATTCTGGAAAGGGGTTTTGTCCCTTTTTTCCTTCTTATGCCGCGTACACACGATCAAATTCCGCTCAAGCTTGGCTTGCATACACACGTTTACACAAAAGTTCTCTGAACTTTCGACCGTCAAGAACGCGGTGACATACAACACTACGATGAGCCGAGAAAATTAAGTTCAATGCTTCCGAGTAAGCGTCAAATTGTTTCCAAGCATGCGTCAGAATTTTTCACGTTGGAATTGCTACAGACGATCGGAATTTTCGAACTGATTTTTTTCCGTCTGAAAAATATAGAACCTGCTCTCAATCTTTTGCTGGCAGAAATTCCGACAGCAAAAGTCCGATGGAGCATACACACGGTCGGAATTTTCGACCAAAAGCTCACATTGGACTTTTGCTGGCGGAATTTCCGACTGTGTGTACGCGGCAATAGTTGTCCTTTCTTGCCTGATGTTTGGATCTCTTATAAATAAATGTATTGTTTAGTAAGAGTTGTATACAGCAATAAACTTTTCATCCATCCTATATGTAGCGCCCATCCCAAATGGTTGGGACGCTATTCCATAGTTGCCAACATTGCAAAA
Organism: Rana muscosa; assembly: GCA_029206835.1. Lineage (NCBI taxonomy): Eukaryota > Metazoa > Chordata > Amphibia > Anura > Ranidae > Rana > Rana muscosa. The sequence continues at coordinate 303,449,942 of CM055118.1, forward strand.
AAAACATCTGGGACACTTTTTTTGTATTGAGGCGGAGCCTTGCTATAATTAGGGGACGGGGCATTCGTTTGTAGGCGTGTCATGTTGTAATGAAAAATGGGCGTGGTTTACGCCCGATAGTGGGTGTGGCTTAAATGGGCGTGTTTCAAAGGGGTGTGGCTAGAGTCCGAGGTGAGAGAAAGAGAGAGAAAGAAATAGAAAGAAAGAAGCCAGATCCTACACCACAATAGAAATGTGTAACAAAATTGGCAGATAAGGATACTCCAAAACACCTGTTGGCGCTTCAATCATCCCGGCACCATGGTTGTTACGGTGTCAGGATGATTGAAGTGCATTATTTCTATTATTACATTGTAATATAAAATGAAATCATTCAACTCACCATAATGCCGAATCAGTGGAAGCCCTGAGCGTGTTACCTGCCACGTCGCCTGCCACCAGATGGCCTCCCCAGCAGTCCGTCCTTGCATCAGGTGCCTCCCCAGCAGTCCGTCCTTGCATCAGGTGCCTCCCCAGCAGTCCGTCCTTGCATCAGGTGCCTCCCCAGCAGAGCCCCCTCCACACTTGTGGACAAGGGTCCAAAAATCATGATTGTCCCGGGAAATTCGGGACTGTTTGGCAACTATGCACTACACTGATTACCCCGCCACCCACTACACTGATTACCCCGTCACCCACTACACTGATTACCCCGCCACCCACTACACTGATTACCCCGCCACCCACTACACTGATTACCCCGCCACCCACTACACTGATTACCCCGCCACCCACTACACTACACTGATTACCCTGCCACCCACTACACTGATTACCCCGCCACCCACTACACTACACTGATTACCCCGCCACCCACTACACTGATTAACCCGCCACCCACTACACTACACTGATTACCCTGCCACCCACTACACTGATTATCCCACCACCCACTACACTACACAGATTACCCTGCCACCCACTACACTGATTACCCCACACTGATTACCCCACCACCCACTACACTACACAGATTACCCTGCCACCCACTACACTACACTGATTACCCCGCCACCCACTACACTAATTACCCCGCCACCCACTACACTACACTGATTACCCCGCCACCCACTACACTGATTACCCCGCCACCCACTACACTGATTACCGCCACCCACTACACCACACTGTGATTACCCCACCACCCACTACACTAATTACCCCGCCACCCACTACACTAATTACCCCGCCACCCACTACACTACACTGATTACCCCGCCACCCACTACACTAATTACCCCGCCACCCACTACACTAATTACCCTGCCACCCACTACACTGATTACCCCCCACCCACTACACTGATTACCCCGCCACCCACTACACTACACTGTGATTACCCCACCACCCACTACACTACACTGTGATTACCCCACCACCCACTACACTAACTACCCCGCCACCCACTACACTAATTACCCCGCCACCCACTACACTACACTGATTACCCCGCCACCTACTACACTGATTACCCCGCCACCCACTACACTGATTACCCCGCCACCCACTACACTGATTACCCCGCCACCCACTACACTAATTACCCCGCCACCCACTACACTGATTACCCCGCCACCCACTACACTGATTACCCCGCCACCCACTACACTACACTGTGATTACCCCACCACCCACTACACTAAATTACCCCGCCACCCACTACACTACACTAATTACCCCACCACCCACTACACTACACTAATTACCCCACCACCCACTACACTACACTAATTACCCCACCACCCACTACACTACAATTACCCCACCACCCACTACACTACAGTGCAATAGTACGGTACCTGCGGTGCGTGAGGATGTGCTGGTGGTCCGAGGGGTCTGCCAAATGGAGTGAGCCAGGACCATCACAGTGTCCCCAGCCAGCGGTGCCCCGGTCCTTCCATCAGTGTCCCCACTCGTCGGACACACGGGGGCGGGGCGGAGGGTTGTTGGCAGCGGCGGCGCCGGGTGCTGATAGGCGTCAGTGTCCCCAGCCAGTGGAGCCCCGGTCCTTACATCCGTGTCCCCGCTCCTTGTCGGACACACGGGGGCTGGGCAGAGGGTCGTTAGCGGCGGCGGGTGAAGCATGCTGCTTCCTTGTGCCTCTCCTTGCGTTCAGTGGAGAGCGGGGAGGAGTCGCCAATCCGAAGCCGATTGGCTGCCCCAGGCTCTGCACTGAACACAAGGGGAAAACGTAAACAAATATGGTGGCGGCAGCGGCCATTTTTGTGTAGCCGCTGCCGTTTTTAGCTAAAGCATTCCCGAATTTACCGGGACAAAACGGGACAAAAAGAACTGGGCTTGTCCCGAATCGGGACAAGCCCAATTCGGGACAAGGGTCCAAAAATCGTGCTTGTCCCGGGAAATTCGGGACTGTTGGTAACTATGCTATTCAAATCTAGAGGGATGGCTGAGCCAGTAGTTGGGCTCAGATGGTTGATAATTACATTTAAATTCGCCTCTGTCTCAGTTATGCTTTGCCTGGTAGTGATTTCCCTTTTTTGCCTGTAGGTGGCGTTACCAGAGAATTGCGTCGCCTCGGATTGCGCCTGCGCAGTCGAGCTCGGAACCATATCGATAGGCGGGACCAGCTCGGCAGAACACCGGCTGTAACATCCCCCTCACACAGAGAACAGCTCATGATCTTTATTGCCTTCTCTGAAAGCCGACACCAGAGCTGGAAGGAGGGGGGTGGCTGGATTGCAAGCTGAACTATGCTGAATTAGTGCAGGAGAAATGGCCTGAGCTGAGGTTGTGTACACTGTGCACACTGCCTGCCTCCTCTCTGTAGATGCAAAGCATAGCAGTGTGTATACATACAGGAGCAGGACCGATCCTCCTGGGTTTGCCTGGCTCAGGGCTTGCACAGTGTGAGCAGCAGTAGAGGTGGGCGGAGCAGGCAGAGCAAGTTCATCACACCGCACACTCTGCAGCACCAATCACTGTCCAGCCCAGACGTTACCAGAGCTCTCCCCCAGACCAGCACACAAGCTCTTCATTCACTCCATGAAAGCTGCTAGTAAGGTAAGGTGGTAAGGTGCTAATGTATTTGCAGAACAAGCTGGATTAGTGTAAGAAATACTAGATTTGTAAAACGTCCTGTCTGTGTCAGTCTGCAATCAGTGCTTGCAGATTACTGGTAAATGATCAGTATCCTGCAACTCTGATGAGACCACAGACCAGGAAAACTTCCCACTCCCAGGCTCAGAAAAACTTTACTGGACATTTACTAAAGGCTATGTGCTTTGCTTGCAAGGGAGGTGAGGGTCTGCTAGAATTAAAGGGGTTGTAAAGGTTTGTTTTTTATTTTCTAAATAGGTTCCTTTAAGCTAGTGCATTGTTGGTTCACTTACCTTTTCCTTAGATTTCCCTTCTAAATTATTTTTTTTCTTTGTCTGAATTTCTCACTTCCTGTTCCTCCTCAGTAAGCTGTTCAGTAATCTGTTCTGGCTGACTCCACACCACTCGGATGATGGTGTGAAGTTTAGTGAGGAGAAACAGGAAGTGAGAAATTCAGACAAAGAAAAAAAACCTTTAGAAGGTAAATCAAAGGAAAAGGTAAGTGAACCAACAATGCACGAGCTTAAAGGAACCTATTTAGAAAATAAAAAACGAACCTTTACAACCCCTTTAAGTTCTAAGCCTGTGATCAGTGACATATTCAGTTGTAAATGTAAAAAAAAAAACCTTTTTGCAGTGACTCATTATCAATCATTTTGGGATATCAGTATGTAGCTGCTAATCTATAACAAGGAATCTGAATTTTAGGCTGACAATAGAACACAAACTTTAGCACCAGAGCTGCTCTCTCCCTCTGATTGCACCGCTCCGCCTTCACAACTACACAGAGCCGGGGCCGTTTGAAGGAATTTGGGGGCCCCAAGCAACAATTTTAAAGTTGAGAAGCGGGTAGGAAGACTACCACGTGTAGGAAGAATAGCAGAGATATATTTGTTTAGAAGATGTGTTTGAGTTTCGTGACAAATTCCGCCCCCATCTTAACAGCACTGCCCATCATTACAAAATACGCCCCCTTCTATTGCCATCCACCCCTCACTCGTGCCCATCATGAACAAGTCCGCCCCTTGCAGACTTGCACGAGCATCAGGAGCGTGTGGCACTATGTCGGCTATAGTGCGCAGGCACCGTCTACATCTGATCGTCAATTCGGATGTTCGGAGGCTTTTGGCGGCTCGGTACTGCGCAAACGCTGCGCATGCTCAGTACCGGGCAGGCATTATTAGACAGGGGGCATTTATCGACAGGACACCGGCACCATATTGCATGGCAGGAGTTGTAGTTCTCCACACCACACACTAGACTTGGCCCACCGGTGCCTGCACTCTGCAGAGAACACATCTACCAGAATGGTGCTTAAAGCGAACGTGTCGGCTTCTCCTGCTTCACTGCTTGTAATAGGAACCAAGGAGTGTATAGAGGGATCATCTGTCTGCTCTGCAGCTTGTCTGTGGCGGGATCATCTGTGGCTATGGCTCTAGTGTTTGGTGCCTGTCTGCACAGTCTCTGACCATCTCCTGTATCATGTCCGCACAGTCTCTGACCATCTCCTGTATAATGTCCGCACAGTCTCTGACCATCTCCTGTATCATGTCCGCACAGTCTCTGACCGTCTCCTGTATCATGTCTGCACAGTCTCTGACCGTCTCCTGTATCATGTTTGCACAGTCTCTGACCGTCTCCTGTATCATGTCTGCACAGTCTCTGACCTTCTCCTGTATCATGTCTGCACAGTCTCTGACCGTCTCCTGTATCATGTCTGCACAGTCTCTGACCATCTCCTGTATCATGTCCGCACAGTCTCTGACCGTCTCCTGTATCATGTCCGCACAGTCTCTGACCGTCTCCTGTATCATGTCCGCACAGTCTCTGACCGTCTCCTGTATCATGTCTGCACAGTCTCTGACCGTCACCTGTATCATGTCTGCACAGTCTCTGACCGTCTCCTGTATCATGTCTGCACAGTCTCTGACCGTCTCCTGTATCATGTCTGCACAGTCTCTGACCGTCTCCTGTATCATGTCTGCACAGTCTCTGACCGTCTCCTGTATCATGTCTGCACAGTCTCTGACCGTCTCCTGTATCATGTCTGCACAGTCTCTGACCGTCTCCTGTATCATGTCTGCACAGTCTCTGACCATCTCCTGTATCATGTCTGCACAGTCTCTGACCGTCTCCTGTATCATGTCTGCACAGTCTCTGACCGTCTCCTGTATCATGTCTGCACAGTCTCTGACCGTCTCTTGTATCATGTCTGCAGTCTCTGGGGGGGTCTACCGAGGAGTCAAGAGCGGGAGCGCTGCCAGGACGGGGGTCACGTAAGGAGTCAGATGTGTGCAGACTGTGGAGAGGATAATATAGGATGAAACCAGAGCCACCAAGCTGGAGCCTAGAGAGGACCGTCTGACTGAGCCCTGCAAGGTGCACCTGAGAGGAAGTGAGTGACAGCGCTGCAAGGCCAGTCTGAGGGGGATCACTGATGTAAGGGGAGAGTGAATACAGTAAGGTAAATGGGTACTGATTTAAAAGTTCCCCCTGATATCAGAAACCCCCCCCCTCTTACCTTAGTGCATTCACTCTGTGGAAGGTGGCCTGTGGTCACCAGAGTCCCCTCCATATCATAGTTCCTGTTTTAGATGCAAGTTGGAACTCTGCAAACTCTGCTGTAAAGGGGAACTCTGATGTAAAGGGGAATGCTGTGCACTCTGATATAAGGTGACCTCTGGTCACCAGAGCCCCCCTTACATCAGAGTTCCCCTTTACACCAGTCTGCAGCATTCCCTCTTACATCATGATCTGCAGTGTTTCCCTTTACATAAAATTCCCCCTTGCACCGTAAGGGGGAATCCTGCAGACTCTGATGTAAGGGGGAACTCTGTGTTGGGTTATATTAACCTGACCTTCATGTAAATGGAGAAATATGTCTTTTGACTTTTGTTATAACCTAAACACATTGCTAGTAGCAGCTGCACAAATTGTATCTATATTTGTGTGGGTGTAATAAAAAAAAAAATGATATACACACACACACACACACATACCCTATGTTTAATGATATTTGATTAAAGAATAATTGGTTAGAGAACATTTTAGAAACTGTGAATTCATAGTTCATAGGATTTAAGGCTCTTAATATAGGCGATTTATACAGTTAATTTTTTATCACTTTAATTATTTTTCCCATTATGGGCGTGAATGGGGCCTCATGTCTAAGTTTTGCCTAAGGCCTCACAAAGCCTAGAGCCGCCTCTGGAGGAGGAGATAGAACTGTCAATGGCGGCTCTGTGCTGTTCCATGAGATAGACGCCGTCAGCTTAGAGCCGTGCGACTAGCAACCTTGCTGGGGCCCCCAACAGTGGCAGAATGCCAAGGCCCTGACGCAAGTGCAACTGTTGTGACCCTGGTAGTTCCGCCACTGGTACAATGACATTATGTACACACGCTTTGTTGCATTTTTTTTTTCTATGTATATTATTTCAGCTATATCAGCCTTTCTCAACCGGGGTGTCCCGCCAGAGGTCCTTAGAGGTGTCAGGAGATCATGGTAGAGAAAGGCTGTCAGGTGAGCCTAGCTCCTGATCCCCAGCAATCTGTACATCAGCACTGTGAGGGAGTGTGCTGTGCTCTCTGCTTCCCCCTACAGTGCAGTACCCGGCCGTGTGAAAAAAGGGATTGCACTAGAACGTTTTAAAGGGCTTTATACATGTACAGCCAATACAACTGTAAGGGACCCCGTGGCCCGAGGGGCCCACCCGGGCCAGAAGAAGGCAGGACGGGTGAAGGAGAGCCGTGTTGTTCACTATTGAATCGATCTCGCAGCTTCTGCTGCTCTCTGTGTCATTGAGCTCAGACATCAAGCTCTTTACTGTCACCTCTGGCTACTATGTGCATGTGTACCCCTCGTGTGAGCTGCCTGTACTGTGCTCCTCTGTGCCAGCAACATGTCAGCTTTTTGAAAACAAACTGCCTGGAACTGGGTAGGAAGACCTTCTTATTTACAAGTAGGGGCTGTGAAGGAAAGGGAGGGGGCTGTTTGTGTACAGGGAGGGGCCAGAGGCTTGTATGTTTACAGATTTGTGTATGCGTGGGGCTGAGATATATACAGGTGTGAGAGGGACTGGCATAGATATATACATGTGTGGGGGGGCTGACATATATATATATATATATATATATATATATAGTGGGGCTAAAAAGTATTTAGCCAGCCACCAATTCTGCAAGTTCTCCCACTTAAAAAGATGAGAGAGGCCTGTAATTGTCATCATAGGTATACCTCAACTATGAGAGACAAAATGTGGAAACAAATCCAGACAATCACATCTGTCTGATTTGCAAAGATTTTTTTTTGCAAATTGTGGTGGAAAATAAGTATTTGGTCAATATCAAAAGTTCATCTCAATACTTTGTTATATATCCTTTGTTGGCAATGACAGAGGTGAAACGTTTTCTGTAAGTCTTCACAAGGTTGTCACACACTGTTGCTGGTATGTTGGCCCATTCCTCCATGCAGATCTCCTCTAGAGCAGTGATGTTTTGGGGCTGTCGCTGGGCAACACAGACTTTTAACTCCCTCCAAAGGTTTTCTATGGGGTTGAGATCTGGAGACTGGCTAGGCCACTCCAGGACCTTGAAATGCTTCTTACGAAGCCACTCCTTCGTTGCCCGGGCGGTGTGTTTGGGATCATTGTCATGCTGAAAGACCCAGCTACGTTTCATCTTCAATGCCCTTGTTGATGGGAGGAGGTTTGCACTCAAAATCTCACGATACATGGCCCCATTCATTCTTTCATGTACACGGGTCCGTCGTCCTGTTCCCTTTGCATAGAAACAGCCCCAAAGCATGATGTTGCCACCCCCATGCTTCACAGTAGGTATGGTGCTCTTTGGTTGCAACTCAGCATTCTCTCTCCTCCAAACACGACGAGTTGTGTTTCTACCAAACAGTTCTACTTTGGTTTCATCTGACCATATGACATTCTCCCTATCCTCTTCTGGATCATCCAAATGCTCTCTAGCAAACCTCAGACGGGCCCGGACATGTACTGGCTTAAGCAGGGGGACACGTCTGCCACTGCAGGATCTGAGTCCCTGGCGGCGTAGTGTGTTACTGATGGTAGCCTTTGTTACGTTGGTCCCAGGGCTCTGCAGGTCATTTACTAGGTCCCCCCGTGTGGTTCTGGGATTTTTGCTCACCGTTCTTGTGATCATTTTGACGCCACGGGGTGAGATCTTGCGTGGAGCCCCAGATCGAGGGAGATTATCAGTGGTATTGTATGTCTTCCATTTTCTAATTATTGCTCCCACAGTTGATTTCCTCACACCAAGCTGCTTGCCTATTGCAGATTCAGTCTTCCCAGCCTGGTGCAGGTCTACAATTTTGTTTCTGGTGTCCTTCGACAGCTCTTTAGTCTTCACCATAGTGGAGTTTGGAGTGTGACTGTTTGAGGTTGTGGACAGGTGTCTTTTATACTAATAACAAGTTCAAACAGGTGCCATTAATACAGGTAATGAGTGGAGGACAGAGGAGCCTATTAACCACTTAACGACCGCCCACTGTAGTTATACGTCGGCAGAATGGCACCAACAAGCAAAGTCACGTATATCTACGTGATTGCCTTTGTATAGTTGGGGGGTCCGATCGGACCCCCCTCCTATACAGTGAGCGGTCGTTTTCCGTTGGGGAGCGATCCGAGATGAGGGGACGGCCGTTCGATTCCGGCCACCCCCTCGCGATCGCTCCCGGCGAATGAGAAAGCTTCCTCTGCTGTGTAATGTTTACACAGGCAGAGGAAGTGATGTCATCTCATGCGGCGCTCACATATACCGAGCGCCATACAAGAGAAGACATCAGGTCAGTGCACAAAACACTACACTGACACCAGGACACATAGGCACATAAATCGCCCCCCCAGACACCCCCAGATCACCCCCCAGCCCCCAGTCACAGTGTCACTGATTGCAGTGACCATTTATTTACTGATCACTGCAATCAGTGACATTTGTGACTGTAAAAGTGTCACTACAGTTTAGTTTTAGGTCCAGTGTAGCCCCCTAACCCCCCTAATAAAGGTTTAACCCCCTGATCGCCCCCCAGATATCCCTTTCACCCCCTAGCACCGCCGTCGCTAAGCGATCGTTTTTCTGATCGCTGTTTTATTGTCAGTGATGCCAATCGGTAGCCAGTTATTTTTTTTAGATTCGCCGCAGGTTTTTATAGCGTCAGGTACTCCATATATTACCTAATAAAGGTTTAACCCCCTTGATCACCCCCCAGATAACCCTTTCACCCCCTAGCACCACTGTCGCTAAGCGATCGTTTTTCTGATCGCTGTTTTATTGTCGTGATGCCGATCGGTAGCCAGTTATTTTTTTTAGGTTCGCCGCAGGTTTTTATAGCGTCAGGTACCCCCATATATTACCTAATAAAGGTTTAACCCCCTTGATCGCCCCCCCAGGTAACCCTTTCACCCCCTATCACCACTGTCGCTAAGCGATCGTTTTTCTGATCGCTGTCTTATTGTCGGTGATGCCGATCGGTAGCCGGTTATTTTTTTTAGGTTCGCCGCAGGTTTTTATAGCGTCAGGTACCCCCATATATTACCTAATAAAGGTTTAACCCCTTGATCGCCCCCCAGGTAACCCTTTCACCCCCTTTTGCCAGTGTCACTAAGCAATCATTTTTCTAAACGCTGTATTAGTTATGCTGGTGCCGATAGCCAGTTATTTTTTTTAGGTTCGCCACAGGTTTTTATAGCGTCAGGTACCCCAATATATTATATAATTAAGGTTTTAACCCCCTAATTGCCCCTAGTTAACCCTGCGTCACACCCCAGGCAGCGTCAGGTTAGTGCCAGTAATGCCAACACCCACGCGTGAAGCATACACCTCCCTTAGTGGTATAGTATCTGATCTGATCAGATCTATACTAGCGTCCCCAGCAGTTTAGGGTTCCCAAAATCGCAGTGTTAGCGGGATCAGGCCAGATACCTGCTAGCACCTGCGTTTTGCCCCTCCGTCCAGCCCAGGCCACCCAAGTGCAGTATCGATCGATCACTGTCACTTGCAAAACACAACACACATAACTGCAGCGTTCGCAGAGACAGGCCTGATCCCTGCGACTCCAGTGCTGTAGGAGGTGATTTCACCACCACAGTTAAAAAAAAAAAGCATATATGCCGAAGCATTGGGGCAGCAGGGGCGGAGGAACGATTTTGCTCCTAATGCCGCGTACATACGGTCGAAATTCCGACGGAGGCTTGCCCGTGGAAAAGTCTGACCATGTGTACGCGGCATAACTTTTGCGGGAAGATGCCCCCATGCTTCAGCATATATAAATGGTGCATGTATGCCCATCATTAGAAGTGGGTGTGTTGTGGAGATTTTTATGAAGATGTATTTAATATGTATTGTCATAGTGTCACCCAGTGTTAGTACTTCCGCAACCCGCTCTAAAAGAGCTGATTGGGGTAGTCTGAGGCTGGTTGAATCCCGTCTGATAGGGGAAAACGTTTTGAGGTTGGAGTGTGATGTTTGCAGGGTGCGGATATGTCCGCCAACGGGGGCCCTCTGTGCATTAGCATGGACGATCGTTAAGGAGGGGATATGCTCGCTCTGCAATGACATCATTGGTTATAGGCGGATGGGCGCTCTTGTCTCTGCTATGTCTGATCAACATTGGTTGGAATTCGTAGCGTGCGTCTGCAGATAGCCTCCCTCCCCCATTCAATAATAGTATAATCTTATTATGCGTTATTCTATGGAATAGCGCAGAATAAGAATTCCTATCAACGGTAACTTAAGCCATCCTACGTTATTATATTCATGTATGACATATCCTGTTGGAAGGAATGTCCAAGTGTTGTCATTTTCATGTGAGGGAACATCCTATGAGGTTCCCGCCCATGGGGAGGGGATTGGTTGCTGCAGCCAATCACCTCCTGTCTTGAGATCTTTTGAGTTTAATAAAAGCCTATGAGTAGGCGTCGGCTTGACAGAGTCTTTGCTGGAATGGCTTGATAAGAAGATAAGCTTTTGTGGTGCTGCCTTTCTTGAATGAATGGGGATGAATGGTGAGTGGACTTTAGCAAACGAAACTTAACTATAGCATTACTTCAAAAAGATGAATCTCAAGTGTGTGCTTATAGAGCACAGGAATTATAGGCTGTGTGCTCTGTAAACACCAGCCTAAAATTCCACAACAGGTGGATGAAGGGCGGTATTCTAATGGTGGGCATACCCACCGATCAATCTTTTTTTTTCGTTCAGCCAACAGGCTGCATGAAAAAAAAGATTACAATACATGTCCAACAAGGACCAGCAACGTACTGGTATGTTGCTGGACTTTGAATGGTTATACCAGATTGATGCCTGAGGGTTTAGGTATCATCTTGGCATCATTCTTTTCAGCCAGCGGCCGGCTTTCATGTAAAAGCAATCCTAGTGGCTAATTAGCCTCTGGACTGCTTTTACAAGCAGTGGGAGGGAATGTCCCCCCCGGATATAAAAAGCGCCATTGGGAAATTGGGAAAGCATTTTATCACACCGATCTTGGTGTGGTCAGATGCTTTGAGGGCAGAGGAAAGATCTAGGGTCTAATAGACCCCAGTTTTTTTTTTTTTAAAAGTACCTGTCACTACCTATTGCTATCATAGGGGATATTTTCATTCCCTGAGATAACAATAAAAATGATAAAAAAAAAAAAAATATGGAAGGAACAGTTTAAAAATAAAATAAAAAAGCAAAATTAATAATAATAAAAAAAAAAGCACCCCTGTCCTGCCCTGCTCTTGCGCAATGGCGAACGCAAGCGTGGGTCTGGCGTCATATGTAAACAGCAATTGCACCATGCATGTGAGGTATCACCGCGAAGGTCAGATCGAGGGCAGTCATTTTAGCAGTAGACCTCTTCTGTAAATCTAACGTGGTAACCTGTAAAGGCTTTTAAAAATGTATGTAGTTTGTCGCCAATGCGCGTTTGTGCGAAATTTTAAACTATGTCGTGTTTGGTATCTATGTACTCGGCCTAAGATCATCTTTTTTATTTCATCAAACATTTAGGCAATATAGTGTGTTTTAGTGCATTAAAATAAAAAAAAGTGTATTTTTTCCCCCAAAAAATGCGTTTGAAAAATCGCTGCGCAAATACTGTGTGGAAAAAAAAAATGCAACACCCACCATTTTAATCTGTAGGGCCTTTGCTTTAAAAAAATATATAATGTTTGGGGGTTCAACATAATTTTCTTGCAAAAAAAAAAAATGTTTTCATGTAAACAAAAAGTGTCAGAAAGGGCTTTGTCTTCAAGTGGTTAGAAGAGTGGATGTAAGCTTCCTAATGTTGTGTATAAAATGCCAGGACAGTTCAAAACCCCCCCAAATGACCCCATTTTGGAAAGTAGACACCCCAAGCTATATACTGAGAGGCATGTCGAGTCCATGGAATATTTTATATGTTTATATGACACAAGTTGCGGAAAAAAGACAATTTATTTTATTTATTTTGCACAAAGTTGTCACTAAATGATATATTGCTCACACATGCCATGGGCATATGTGGAATTACACCCCAAAATACAATCTGCTGCTTCTCCTGAGTACGGGGATACCACATGTGTGAGACTTTTTGGGAGCCTAGCCGCGTACGGGACCCCAAAAACCAATCACTGCCTTCAGGCTTTCTAAGGGTGTAAATTTTTGATTTCACTTCTCACTGCCTATCACAGTTTCGGAGGCCATGGAATGCCCAGATGGCACAAAACCCCCCCAAATGACCCCATTTTGGAAAGTAGACACCCCAAGCTATTTGCTGAGAAGTATGGTGAGTATGTTGCAGATCTCGCTTTTTGTCAAAAAGTTTTGAAAATTGGAAAAAAAAAAAAAGATTTTCTTTCTTTATTTTCAAAAATAAATTAGAGCTGTAAAATACTCACCATGCCTCTCAGCAAATAGCTTGGGGTGTCTACTTTCCAAAATGGGGTCATTTGGGGGGGTTTGTGCTATTTTGGCATTTTATGGCCTTCGAAACTGTGATAGGTAGTGAGGAGTGAAATCAAAAATTTGCGCCCTTAGAAATCCTGAAGGCGGTGCCTGGTTTTCGGGGGCCCGTATGCGGCTAGGCTCCCAAAAAGTCCCACACATGTGGTATTCCCGTACTCAGGAGAAGCAGAAAAATGTATTTTGGGGTGCAATTCCACATATAACCATGGCATGTGTGAGCAATATATCATTTAGTGACAACTTTTTCTAATTTTTTTTTTTTTTAGTCATTATTCAATCACTTGAGACAAAAAAAAAAATATTCAATGGGCTCAACATGCCTCTCAGCAATTTCCTTGGGATGTCTACTTTCCAAAATGGGGTCATTTTGGGGGGGGGGGGGGTTTGTACTGCCCTGCCATTTTAGCACCTCAAGAAATGAGATAGGCAGTCATAAATTAAAAGCTGTGTAAATTCCAGAAAATGTACCCTAGTTTGTAGACGCTATAACTATAACGCTTATTGACATTTTTTTTACTAAAGACATGTGGCTGAATACATTTTGGCCCAAATGTATGACTAAAATTGAGTTTATTCGATTTTTCTTATAACAAAAAGTAGAAAATATCATTTTTTTTCAAAATTTTCAGTCTTTTTCCGTTTATATCGCAAAAAATAAAAATCGCAGAGGCAATCAAATACCATTAAAAGAAAGCTCTATTTGTGGGAAGAAAAGGACGCAAATTTTGTTTGGGTACAACATTGCATGTCCGCACAATTTCCAGTTAAAGCTGCGCAGTGCCAAATTCTGAAAACACCTCTGGTCCTTTAGCTACAAAATGGTCCGGGGCTTAAGTGGTTAAAGAAGAAGATATAGGTCTGTGAGAGCCAGAAATCTTGCTTGTTTGTAGGTGACCAAATACTTATTTTCCACCATAATTTGCAAATAAATTATTTCCAAATCAGACAATGTGATTGTCTGGATTTGTTTCCACATTTTGTCTCTCATAGTTGAGGTATACCTATGATGACAATTACAGGCCTATCTCATCTATTTAAGTGGGAGAACTTGCACAATTGGTGGCTGACTAAATACTTTTTTGCCCCACTGTGTATATATATATATATAAAAATGTGTGTGTGGGGGGGGCTGGCAGATATACAGGTGTTGGGGCTGGCATATAATACAGGTGTGGGGGGGCTGACATATATACAGGTGTGTGTGTGGGGGGGCTTACATATATACAGGTGTATGGGGGGGCTGACATATATATGCAGGTGTGTGGGGGGCTGATATATACAGGCGTGAGGGGGCTGGCATATATACAGGTGTGTGTGTGGGGGGGCTGACATATATACAGGATTAAGGGGGGGGGCTGAGTGCGTACATGTGAGGTGGCCGGTGTGTGGATTCCATTGGATGGCCCATGGATAAGCCCTGAGGAATGTTGGTGGTCAGGCGCGGGGGGGGGGGGGGGGGGTGTACATGTGTCTGTGTGTACATGTGATGTGTGTGTGTGTATGTATGTACATGTGTATGTGTCTGTATGTGTGTGCATGTGCCCTTTTTTTAGGGTGTTGTTTGTAATGAGAAATAAACAGATGCAGCGCTGTGAAATATGTGAAACCCTAAAAACGTGATTACAGGGTTAATGATATAAGATATGTGTATCCTGTGCAAACTACACATCAATATAATAGTACAATACTGATAGGATGGAACTTATACTCTCACCCGATCGGAAAAATCAAAATACCCTGCAGGTGTATGTGATAAAAAGTGAGAGTAAAAACATAGATAAGAGAAATACAGTAAATAACCCACAGAAATGGAAATAAAAGACTGTATGTATAAAGTCCATAAAACAATACTGTATATCAAGGATCGTTGATCAGGAAAAAATAAGCACCCCTAATAAGTTCATATAAACATTTGAAGCGCACAGACCCCTTTCTTTATCTGCATTAACTTTGGCTCCTCGCAGGAAGAGAGAGGCACACCGAACTTACAGCCCGTACCCTCCTGTAATAAGAGGTTGAGCGGTGTTGTTTTTGGGTCTTGTGCCGCCAGATCCAGAGAATAGTTCTCACCTCTAGTTTAAGTAAAGGCAAGTCCTTATATCCTCCAGTAACTTCAAGGTCCACACCAGCTGCAACTCCAACGTAGAGTTTATTTTCATTAAACACAGTCTCTGATAGGAAAAGGTTGGAGTAAGAAACAGGACAGCTTAAGGTGTGGAGGAGGTCCAGGCACAAACGTTGCAATTCACTTCACTGCTCCGACTCTCAAGCAGACTCAGCCTTTTCTGGATAGTCTCCCTTGTTTGGGACTAGCAGCCAGAATAGTGCTCTAACCTAACCCAAAATCTCTGCCACAGACTTGGTGACTTGGTCTCTGCCACAGACTTGGTGACTTGGTCTCTGCTAGAGACCTGGTGAACTTGGTCTCTGCCACAGACCTGGTGAACTTGGTCTCTGCCACAGACCTGGTGAACTTGGTCTCTGCCACAGACCTGGTGAACTTGGTCTCTGCCACAGACTTGGTGACTTGGTCTCTGCCACAGACCTGGTGAACTTGGTCTCTGCCACAGACCTGGTGAACTTGGTCTCTGCCACAGACCTGGTGAACTTGGTCTCTGCCACAGACCTGGTGAACTTGGTCTCTGCCACAGACCTGGTGAACTTGGTCTCTGCCACAGACCTGGTGAACTTGGTCTCTGCCACAGACCTGGTGAACTTGGTCTCTGCCACAGACCTGGTGAACTTGGTCTCTGCCACAGACCTGGTGAACTTGGTCTCTGCCACAGACCTGGTGAACTTGGTCTCTGCCACAGACCTGGTGAACTTGGTCTCTGCCACAGACCTGGTGAACTTGGCCTCTGCCACAGACTTGGTGAACTTGGCCTCTGCCACAGACTTGGTGAACTTGGTCTCTGCCACAGACCTGGTGAACTTGGTCTCTGCCACAGACCTGGTGAACTTGGTCTCTGCCACAGACCTGGTAAACTTGGTCTCTGCCACAGACCTGGTGAACTTGGCCTCTGCCACAGACCCGGTGAACTTGGCCCTTGGTTAAGGAGAAGACATCCCTCCAGAGAGTTACCGGGACCCTTCCTTCACTGTGACTTCCGCATCAGTCCTTTGGAACGGTTCCTTCCCCGGCCTCCTCATCTAAGATGAGATCCCCTCGCAAGGCGGCACCCTGAGATTCCTCGATCCTTGGTAAGCTCCAGCCGAAGGTGCTGGGCCCAGGCCTTTGCTGCAGTTCCAGGGCTAAAGGTGCCTGGAACTGATTCACCGACCTCCGCCCCTGGGCCTAAGGTGCCCAGGGCAGACTGGAACACACTCCCTGGGGTAGGACCCCTGACAACGAACGAACCCAACAGGCAGCGTCTGCCCCTTTTGTACCCTCTCCCAGCATGCACAGCAGGTAGACCACACCCACTGTAAAATTGCCAAGAGGGGACACACAAGGCACAGCACTGTATCAGCGGTTCAATCCTAGCCTACTATAGCAGCACCCCTCATAGGCCACATGGAACTGTACACCGTTACTCTCCCTGCGGACAAAATGGTTGCAAAAACCCTGACAAATTAGGGTGTTTGAGTATAAGCTACCACTCAAACACTTCCCCTAAATTTAGCACCCCGCTACACATTCATTGTTCTAATTTTCCAATATGAAACAATGTGAAGTTATCACTCTTGTAGACATGGGAGGTGGTCAGCAAACACTTGCATGTTCAGGAAGGGAGAACTTCAGCAGGAAAAAAAATGCTGAAAGCACAAAAAGCTTGCAAACGTGCCTAAATGCTAGAGTTCTGCTCTATCAGGATTTGTGACGTCACAGCTCCCAACATTTGCCTTGTTTGACGTGGATACAGGAAGCTTTCCTTCACAGGAGTTCCAACCATCATGTGTGCCTGAGAGGATCAGTCGTTGCCTATTTGACCCACCGCCGCTGGCGTGTGTCCACGATACGGGGTAGGAGAATTAACCCCCCCCTGGTGTTGGAGTCACTGCCCTGGGTGTTGTTTGCTGACCACCTCCCATGTCTACAAGAGTGATAACTTCACATTGTTTAATAAAAAGAAAAATCGCGCTAAAGAGTCCCCATGAAATTATAAATATATATAATGAATAAAGTCCAATGTGGCAGGCTGGTATAAAAACGCAAAGACTTCTAAATGCTAGATGGATCTTAAGAAATTCATGCTTACCAGATGAGTAAGCCAATAAAGCAGATGGCTATAGCCCAGCCAAGCCCTTTGGTTGGCACCAAGATACCCACTTTACCAGGAAAATATGAATACGATAGCTGGAACTATGACTCCACGATATTTGATATTAATCAGATGAACGCCACTTTAAGGCTTGATATATATGGGCGAAGGATATAGATCAGGATCCTACAGACAACTGCAAGCTCAAATGTAGAAGGGATGAATGTAGACTCTCCCAGCTGGGACCGTAACTCCGTGTATACGGTATTAACATCAGGTACCCAAGAGGAAATGAAGAGACTGGATAGTGTAATACCATCAATATATTTAATTAAAAAAAGGCAATTACACTTACAGTGGGGATCGAAAATTTGGGCACCCCAGGTAAAAATGTGTATTAATGTGCATAACGAAGCCAAGGAAAGATGGAAAAATCTCCAAATGGCATCAAATTACAGATTAGACATTCTTATAATATGTCAAAAAAAGTTAGATTTTATTTCCATCATTTACACTTTCAAAATTACAGAAAACAAAAAAATGGCGTCTGCAAAAGTTTGGGCACCCTGCAGAGTTAATATCTTGTACTGCCCCCTTTGGCAAGTATCACAGCTTGTAAACGCTTTTTGTAGCCAGCCAAGAGTCTTTCAATTCTTGTTTGAGGTATCTTTGCCCATTCTTCCTTACAAAAGTCTTCCAGTTCTTTGAGATTTCTGGGCTGTCTGTCACGCACTGCTCTTTTAAGGTCTATCCATAGGTTTTCAATAATGTTGAGGTCAGGAGATTGTGAAGGCCATGGCAAAACCTTCAGTTTACGCCTCTTGATGTAATCCCCCGTGGATTTTGAGGTGTGTTTAGGATCATTATCCATTTGTAGAAGCCATCCTCTCTTTAACCAGCTTTTTCACAGATGGCATCAAGTTACCATCCAAAATTTGCTGAAATTTTATTGAATCAATTTTTCCTTCTACTCGTGAAATGTTCCCTGTGCCACTGGCTGCAATACAACCCCAAAGCATGATTGATCCACCCCCATGCTTAACAGTTGGACAGAGGTTCTTTTCATTAAATTCTGTGCCCTTTCTTCTCCAAACGTACCTTTGCTCATTCCGGCCAAAAAGTTCTATTTTAACCTCATCGGTCCACAGAACTGGTTTCCAAAATGCCTCAGGCTTGTCTATATGTTCATTTGCAAAGTTCAAACGCTGATTTTTGTGGTGAGAACGTAGAAGAGGTTTTCTTCTGATGACTCTTCCATGAAGACCATATTTGTACAAGTATCTCTTTATAGTGGAATAGTGTACCACAACTCCAGTGTCTGCCAGATCTTTCTGGAGGGATCGTGCAGTCAAACGTGGGTTTTGAATTGCTTTTCTCACAATCCTGCGAGCTGTTCTGTCTGATATTTTTCTTGGTCTTCCAGATCTTGCTTTAACTTCTACTGTTCCTGATGACTGCCATTTCTTAATTACATTCCGAACAGAGGATATTGACATCTGAAAACGCTTTGCTATCTTCTTATAGCCTTCTCCAGCTTTGTGAGCGTCAACTATTTTCAGTTTCAGTTTTCTAGACAACTGCTTAGAAGAACCCATGGTGCTGATTGTTGAGGCAAGGTCAGATGAGTCTGGCCATTTAAAACCTTTGAGATTGACATCACCCGGTCTTCCCAGACGATGATTGAGAACAATCCATGACACTGGCAGGTCTCAGCTTTGCAAAGGGGGCAGTGCATGCTATAAACTCTGCAGGGTGCCCAAACTTTTGCAGACGTCATTTTTTTGTTTTCTGTAATTTTGAAAGTGTAAATGATGGAAATAAAATCTAACTTTTTTGGCATATTATAAGAATGTCTAATCTGTAATTTGATGCCATTTGGAGATTTTTCCATCTTTCCTTGGCTTCGTTATGCACATTAATACACATTTTTACCTAGGGTGCCCAAACTTTCGATCCCCACTGTACATATAGTCGTTAAAATTCAAGCAAAAAAATTAAGCTGGCGGGCTACACTGCAAAACTCCCGTCCTGCGAACGCGGGTGACGTCAGCACGTACCCCCTCAGACGCGTTTCGTCATCAAAGACATTCTCAATTGAACTCTTTAGCGCGATTTTTATTTTTATTTCTATTTGTGTCTATCCCACTTTTATTGCTGCTATAAGGAGTCCTTTTTAGTTGGATATTTAATTTTTCATTTTCACAGCAAGCGCGTTTTTTTTCCTTTTATCACATTGTTTAATATTGGTGTAGCACCACGGTCATCTCTCACCTGCCCTTGGCTCACTAGCAGGAAAAGACACACCGGGCCACCACGCCTGTACCCTCTTGTGTGAGGAGGTTAAGCATACTTTAACTTACAGGTCCTGCAGTAAGGTTCTCCATGAAGCTGGTTCTCGTCCCATAAGATGCAGGGACAAGTTTTTTTTTATTCCCAATAACTCCAAGGTCCACACCAGTAGTAAACTCCAACGTAGAGTTTATTTTTTTATATGCAAAGTCATTAAGTAGAAAAGGTTGGATTGAGAATAGGACAGCATGAGTTTGGATACAAGTCCAGGCACAAAACAGATTAAGCATTCACTACTCGTTTCCTGAAGTAGGCTTAGCTGACCCGGATAGTTCCCTATGAAAGCGGATCCTAGCAGCCGAAGTGACGCTCGGACGTTTCTTTAGTTTTCCCTTTTAATGCGATTGGGAGATTCTCTGCCACAGAACCGTTGTTCCCAATCCTTTTCGTGTTGGTTGGATCTAATCCCTCCAGAGAGTTACCAGGCCCTTCTTTCTCCGTGAACTTTTCACCGGTCCTTTAGTAGGGTCCTCATCTTAGAAACGGGTCCCCATGCAAGAGGCACCCTGGGATTTTCTCCTTCCAGGACACGGGCCCCAGCTAAAGGTGCTGGGCCCAAGGCTGTTGCTGCAGCCCCAGGGCTAAAGGTGCCTGGGACTGGTGTAAACGTGGGCCCCTGGCCAGGAGGGCCAGGTACCACACTCCATGGTGGCCCCCTGGGCTCGAACCGGAACCCACCCAGCTCGACCTTGACCTTGACTCCCACCCCCTACAGGCAGCGTCTGCCCCTTTTATATCCCCTCCTGGCATGCACAGCAGGTTTACCACGCCTACTGTACCACCGCCGAGAGGGGACACCCAAGGCACAGCACTATACCAGCGGTTCAACCCTGGCCCATTATGGCAGCGCCACCTACAGGCCACAGGGAACTATACACCAGTATACTACCTGCGGTGTAAAATAGAATGCCCTCACAATTAAGGTGGTTTGAGCCCAACTACAGCTCAAACCTTCCCCTAAATTTGGGTACATAGCGCCCCTAAAAATGGAATGGGCGCTACATTGGAAAATTAGAACAATCAGTATTGGATGTACTATTATATTGATGTGTAGTTTGCACAGGATACACATATCTTATATCCTGACCCTGTAATCACGTTTTTAGGGTTTCACATATTTCACACCGCTGCATCTGTTTGTTTCTTATTTTTTGTTCACAATATGTCTTATTGTTGATGCTGGCTGCTATCAGACTTTTTTATTAGTAGCACAACTTTTTCCTGTATATGTTGTTTGTAATAGCAGCAAGGAATGCTGCTCCTCTCAAAAGCAATCCATGCTCTGATCACTTTTTTGGGGCATTTGACAGGCAGTAAATAGGCAATAAAGGGTGAGCAGTTCGGGGGTGGTAAAAACTGCTCAACCGGGTTTTTTTTTCACCCCTCCAACCTCACATGTGAACAAACCCTTGATTCACATCTGTGTGGACGTGTGCAGGGCAGTCCATTCATTTCAATAGGCTTCATGGGCTGCATGGAAAGGGTCTTGGGAACCTGTTCTTGGTCTTAAAAGTGAGGCATTCGTGGTCTGTTTAGACCCCTAATATTTCACCAAAGCCCCCCCCCCTCCTAAAAATAAATAAATGATAAAACAATAAAAATAAAAAAATATTACTGACACTGTCAACTGCCCTACTGACACCAACCTCCGCCCTTCTGATACTGTCCTCTTTGCCACTGCTAAAGGGTATTATTTCTGACTTTATAGGGATGAGAAATCCCTTGGCAACAATACAGCCATATTTTCTCTCT
Organism: Rana muscosa; assembly: GCA_029206835.1. Taxonomy (NCBI): domain Eukaryota; kingdom Metazoa; phylum Chordata; class Amphibia; order Anura; family Ranidae; genus Rana; species Rana muscosa. The sequence continues at coordinate 303,471,295 of CM055118.1, forward strand.
CCCACCCAGGCTGCCCCACAGTCGCCTCTCTTTGAGTAGCTGGATGAAGTAGTTCCAGAAATGGAGTCTCTCTCTCGCTCTCTCTCTCTCTCTCGCGCTCTCTCTCTCTGCCTCGCGCTCTCTCTCTCTGCCTCGCGATCTCTCTCTCTAACTCGCAATCTCTCTCTCTGCCTCGCACACTCTCTCTCTGCCTTGCGCTCTCTCTCGGGCTCTCGCTCTCTCTCTCTCTCTGCCTAGCGCGCTCTCTCTCTGCCTTGCGTGCTCTCTCTCTGCCTTGCGTGCTCTCTCTCTGCCTCGCGCGCTCTCTCTCTGCCTCGCCCGCTCTCTCTGCCTCGCACGCTCTCTCTCTCTGCCTCGCGTGCTCTCTCTCTGCCTTGCGCGCTCTCTCTCTGCCTCGCGCGCTCTCTCTCTCTCTCTCTGCCTCACGCGCGCTCTCTCTCTCTGCCTCGCGCGTGCTCTCTCTCTGCCTCGCCCGCTCTCTCTCTGCCTCGCCCGCTCTCTCTCTGCCTCGCCCGCTCTCTCTCTCTGCCTCGCGCTCTCTCTCTCTGCCTCGCGCGCTCTCTCTCTCTCTGCCTCGCGCGCTCTCTCTCTGCCTTGCGCGCTCTCTCTCTGCCTCGCGCGCTCGCTCTCTCTGCCTCGCGCGCTCGCTCTCTCTCTGCCTCGTGCGCTCTCTGCCTCGCGCTCTCTCTCTGCCTCGCGCTCTCTCTCTGCCTCGCGCTCTCTCTCTGCCTCGCACGCTCTCTCTCTGCCTCGCGCGCGCTCTCTCTCTCTGCCTTGCGCGCGCGCTCTCTCTCTCTCTCTCTGCCTTGTGCGCTCTCTCTCTCTGCCTCGCGTGCACTCTCTCTGCCTCGCGCGCACTCTCTCTCTCTGCCTCGCGCGCGCTCTCTCTCTCTGCCTCGCGCGCGCTCTCTCTCTCTGCCTCGCGCGCGCTCTCTCTGCCTCGCGCGCGCTCTCTCTCTCAGCCTCGCGCGCGCTCTCTCTCAGCCTCGCTCTCTCGCTCGGCCTCGCTCTCTCTTTCTCTCTCGGCCTCGCGCTCTCTCTCGGCCTCGCTCTCTCGGCCTCGCTCTTTCTCGGCCTCGCTCTCTCTCTGCCTCGCTCTCTCTCTCTCTCTCTGCCTCGCTCTCTCTCTCTCTCGGCCTCGCTCTCTCTCTTGGCCTTGCTCTCTCTCTCGGCCTCGCTCTCTCTCTCTCTCGGCCTCGCTCTCTCTCTCTCTCGGCCTCGCTCTCTCTCTCGGCCTCGCTCTCTCTCTCTCTCGGCCTCGCTCTCTCTCTCTCGGCCTCGCTCTCTCTCTCGGGCCTCGCTCTCTCTCTCTCGGGCCTCGCTCTCTCTCTCTCTCGGCCTCGCGCTCTCTCTCTGCCTCGCTCTCTCTCTCTGCCTCGCTCTCTCTCTCTCGGCCTCGCTCTCTCTCTCTCGGCCTCGCTCTCTCTCTCTGCCTCTCTCTCTCTGCCTCTCTCTCTCTCGGCCTCGCTCTCGCTCTCTCTGCCTCGCGCTCTCTCTCTCTGCCTCGCTATCGCGCTCTTGCTCTCTCGCTCGCTCTCTCAGCCTCTCGCTCTCTCGGCCTCGCTCTCGGCCTCGCTCTCTCGCTCTCCTCTCTACTCCAGGGGCAGAGCACCAAGTACAGGGATTTCCTCCAGATGGCTGGACTCTGCTCCCTGCCTGTTAGACCTCTGAATGTTTATGAACCCCCCGACCACCTACTGGACCACCCCTTCCAGGGATTGGCTAGGAATCCATGAATATTCAGACTGCTTGTAGATATGACAAAACAGCAGTCTATGAGATGCTGCACAGCCCAGCACAATTACCCCTCTGCTCCTCTGCCTACAAAGGCAAACAAAATTTACCTAGCAGCCTACCAAACTAGGAGGGTGCTACATAGAGATTAAAAATGGACTTGTGGGTTTAATTATTCATTTTTGTACATTGGTTCCTCATGGTCCGCTAAAATAGGGAGGTGTTCCTGTTTGAGAGCTGAGAAAGTTGGGAGGTATGGAGGAGTTCTCTGAATGAAGACTTGATGAGTCAGATTACTTTCTATATTTGTGGTTTATCAGAAGTCAACTTACATTCACTTTCATTTTTGGCTTCTTTACAGGATGACATCTACTGACCTGAGACAGGAGCTGAACTGCTCCATCTGCCTGGATGTTTATAGGGATCCTGTAACCCTGATGTGTGGACACAGTTTTTGCCTGGGCTGTATCCATCACCCAATTAGTATTCGTAATAGGTCCAAAGCCTATACCTGTCCACAATGCAGACAACCATCAAAATCACCACTTAAGAAGAACATTGTCCTCAGTAGGTTAGCAGAGAGATTCCATAGTGGTCAACCAGACGAGGGCAGGAAGGTCATCTTCTGCATCTACTGTGACTTCCCTGTTCCGGCCGTGAAGTCTTGTCATCAATGTGAGACCTCCCTGTGTGCCGATCACCTGAGGAAACACAACGAGACGGTGGAGCACACTTTACTGCCACCAATGGCTGAGCTCAGAAAGAGAAGGTGTCCTGTCCATGGGAAGATCTTGGAATATTTTTGCACTGAGGATTCAGTGTGTGTCTGCGCATCTTGCAGGTTGGATGGAGAACACAGAGGACACCAGGCCGAGTTGCTGGAGGAGGTCTCCAAGAAGAAAATAAGACCTCTACTTGAGAAGGTAACTTTGGAGCGAGAAAAAATTGAGAAGAAAGTCCAGAGTCTGCAGGAACGCAGGACAAAAGCTCAAGAAGTGGCCACCAAAGCAACACAGAGAGCCACTGCCAAGCTTAGCAACATAAAGAAGCAGCTGGAAGATCTGGAGAAGATGGTCCCAGATGAGATCTCCAGGTGGGAAATGCAGATTTCACAGACGGTCTCTGATCTAAACCAACAGTTGGAAACAAAAAAGAACGATCTGTCCAAGAAGATAAGTCACTTAGAGGAGCTGCATGACCTGGCCGACCCAATAGCTGTCTTACAAAACCAGGAATTAGACAAAGACTTGTGTGACACTGAGGAGGCATTGCCCGATGTGCCAGAATTTCCTGATCTCCATGAGGATCTGATCTCAGGCTCGTTATACAAATTATCTGACATAGTTACAAGTGCAAAGATGTGGATACAAAAACCTGCAGACATAATACTGGACGTCTGCACGGTAGCCAATAACCTCTGGATATCAGACGACTTAAAAAGTGTCTTCAGGTCCCACACAGAACTGCCTTATCCAAAAACACCAGAGAGATTTAAGAACTGTGCGGTTCTAAGCCTAAACAGCTTCTCCTCTTGGCGGCATTACTGGGAGGTGGACACCAGCAAGTCGGATAGCTGGAAAGTCGGAATGTGTTACCCCAGTATCAACCGGAAAACCCGTATCAGTATAGTTGGCCAGGACAAGGACTCCTGGTGCTTGCGGAGGTGCAACGATAACTATACAATGATGTATGATGCTGAACATATCTGTTTATCTGACAAGACTTCCAGCCATAAATTCCGGATCTATCTGGATTACGAGGCTGGTCAGCTCTCTTTCTTTGAAGTAGGAGACCCAATGAGACATTTGCACACATTCGAAGCAACCTTCTCCGAGCCCCTCCATGCTGTGCTTGGAGTCTTTCAAGGGTCTATTACAATTTGTAACTAAAAGTGTAGATATGATGCCTTATAATACAGTATGTTCTGGTATAGGATGTCCTGTTGTTCTCTAAAAAATAGCTACATTTGTATGTGAGAGATCATGGGGACCTGATCCATCTGCTATGACGGTGCCCCATGCTTCATTTATTCTGGAAAGGGGTTTTGTCCCTTTTTTCCTTCTTATGCCGCGTACACACGATCAAATTCCGCTCAAGCTTGGCTTGCATACACACGTTTACACAAAAGTTCTCTGAACTTTCGACCGTCAAGAACGCAGTGACATACAACACTACGATGAGCCGAGAAAATTAAGTTCAATGCTTCCGAGTATGCGTCAAATTGTTTCCGAGCATGCGTCAGAATTTTTCACGTTGGAATTGCTACAGACGATCGGAATTTTCGAACTGATTTTTTTCCGTCTGAAAAATATAGAACCTGCTCTCAATCTTTTGCTGGCAGAAATTCCGACAGCAAAAGTCCGATGGAGCATACACACGGTCGGAATTTCCGACCAAAAGCTCACATTGGACTTTTGCTGGCGGAATTTCCGACTGTGTGTACGCGGCAATAGTTGTCCTTTCTTGCCTGATGTTTGGATCTCTTATAAATAAATGTATTGTTTAGTAAGAGTTGTATACAGCAATAAACTTTTCATCCATCCTATATGTAGCGCCCATCCCAAATGGTTGGGACGCTATTCAAATCTAGAGGGATGGCTGAGCCAGTAGTTGGGCTCAGATGGTTGATAATTACATTTAAATTCGCCTCTGTCTCAGTTATGCTTTGCCTGGTAGTGATTTCCCTTTTTTGCCTGTAGGTGGCGTTACCACCTCAGGCACCTGTTGGAACACGGGCAGATCATGGTGCATTGAGTGGCCCTTCTCGGCAGTGGTATAGTGGGAGTGGTCAACCCGCTGTGCCTGCTGGGAGGGGATTCTTAAGGGGCAGACGCCATCGATTTTGATTCGTTCATGCGCGCCCTGCAGCCCTCTGGGCGCGCGGTGTGTAAGGTCCTGGTCTCGGGGCCACGTTGGCCCGAGGCTGCATTGTTACTTAGTAGGCCCCGCTAGTCTGGCTGGGGCCTATATCCAGAGAAGGGATCCAAAGCTTTCCATTCAAATGGGGAGGAAAAATCTTAGTGAAGAAGTCCAGGGGAGGATCTGCCCCGGAGGAGACTGGCACAATACTGCTGTCTCGGGAGAGGCCTGGCAACGTCAGTGAGGAGGGATCCACTATGCTACAAGCCCTACAGTTCGCCGGATCGGCTTAAAGCAGTGGTTCTCAACTCCAGTCCTCAGGACCCACTAATAGGCCAGGTTTTCAAGATAACTGAAATACATCAGAGATGATATCATTTGCTGCTCAATGATTGCAATATTCTAGTCTGCATCTCCCATAGGTAATACTTAAAATCTGGCCTGTTAGTGGGTCCTGAGGACTGGAGTTGAGAACCACTGGCTTAAAGGTTTCTTAAAACTGTACGGCTGGAAGATTGGGACTTTGAAATCCTGTGGCAGAGGGTTCCTGGACTATCCAATTGATTACTTTAACACAGGTCTGTGGCAGAGACTTTGTACATTTAAAACAGGTCTGTGGAAGAGACCCAACTCATCTTGGGCAGTCTGTGGCAGAGACTGCCCTATTGCTGATTCGTAAGTCATCCCGGCTGCTAGGCCATGTGAGAGGGGACTATCCGGGTGACCAATATCCACTCTAACATTGGGAGTGGTGACCTTTGTCAAGTTTTGTGGCGAGTGCCTGAACCTTCCCCTGCTCTTCTATACCTTCTACTTCTCAACGTTTACCGCATATAAAAAAAATAAAGCCTTAGGCCTCGTACACACGACCGATTTTCTCGGCAAGAACCAGCAAGAAACTTGCTGGCAGAGAGGTCTTGCCGAGTAAATCGGTCGTGTGTACGCGGCTATCGGGTTTCTCGTCGAGAAAACCGACAAGTAACCTCGACGAGAAAATAGAGAACCTGCTCTCTATTTTCTCGTTGAGATTCTCCTCGGCATGTTTCTCGACGAGAAAAGTGAGTGTGTGTACACTTACCTGTCCTCCCGGAAGCCCGCGCATGTTCGAAATGAATTTGACGCATGCGCGGTAGCTTCCTAGGCATACGTAGGGTATACCAAGATGGCGGCGACGGCATCGAATGTGACGAGTGCATGCTCGTCGTAGTCGATGACGTCACTGCGTACGCTCCATTCAATGAACCGCGGGTTCTTTGAAACAAGCGTGTTTTTTTCAACGAGAATCTCGGCCGTGTGTACGAGGCCTAACTGTTTGAGGTTTTACATCGGTGTGGACATTGCCTTAATACAGACTTTCCTACCCGGACAACACAGCTGAAGAGGTAACGTGCAAAAACCAAAACTAACCAGCAGCCCTGAACAGGGTATTGCTACATATAAATGATTGCATTTGTTTATTTTGGAAATATTTAAAGGAAAGTAGAGATAAAAAACACTTCTGAGTTTAATAAATCATCGTTGTGTATTGGTTGTTCATGGTCCAGGTAACTTCAGATGGGACCTTTTGCCTCATTTATGTGTGCTATAAAAGGTGTTCCTGTTTGTGATCTCAGGAAGTCGGGAGGTATACAGGAGGCGTTGAGTGGGTGGATGAGAACTTGATTAGTCAGTACTTGTCAGATTACTTTCTGTATTTGTGGTTTAGCAGAAGTCCACATTCACTTTCGTTTCTGGCTCATCTGCAACATGGCATCTGCTGACCTGAGACACAGTCCAAAGTTTTTACCTGTCCACAATGCAGGCAACGATCCAAATTACCACTTAAGAAGAACATTGTCCTCAGTAGAATAGCTGAGAGATTCCATAGTGGTCAACCAGATGAGGATGGGAAGGTCGTTTCCTGTACCTACTGTGACTTCCCTGTTCCGGCCGTGAAGTCTTGTTAACAATGTGAGACCTCCCTGTGTGCCGATCACCTGAGGAAACACAACGAGACGGTGGAGCACACTTTATTGCCACCAACGGCTGATCTCGGAAAGAGAAGGTGTCCTGTTCATGGGAAGATCTTGGAATATTTTTGCACCGAGGACTCTGTGTGTGTCTGCCCATCCTGCAGGTTGGATGGAGAACACAGAGGACACCAGGCCGAGTCGCTGGTGGAGGTCTCCGAGAAGAAAATTGGACCTCTACTAGAGAAGGTAACTTTGGAGCGAGAAAAGATTGAGAAGAAAGTCCAGAGTTGGAAGGGGAACACACAGGACACCAGGCTAGGTCCCTGGAGGAGGTCTCCAATAAGAAACTGAAACCTGTGCTGGAGAAGGTGACTTTCGAGTGAGAAAAGATTGAGAAGAGAGCCCAGAGTCTGCAGGAACGCAGGACAAAAGCTCAAGAAGTAGCCACCAAAGCAAAACAGAGAGCCACTGCCAAGCTTGGCAACATCAAAAAGCAGCTGGAAGATCTGGAGAAGATTAGATCAAAAAGGAGGTACCCCCCATAATAATGGGACTTTAACGGCAACAGAGTATAAGTAAAATATGGTGTAATTTTATTCAAAAAGTACATATACACATTGTAAATTAAAACCAATTAAAATTGATGATACTAGTGGTGTTGATTTCCCATATAGGGTGCAGAAGGTCCGACGCGTTTCGGGACACAATCTGTCCCTTCGTCAGGGGCTTTGGTCAGGTAGGGATCACACTATACAATAAGAATCAGATACGTTAATAAGTAACAGTATAAGTAGTGATTATAGTCAGTTGCTTAAAATGCAGAACAAACAGGATGGTAATTGCATAAAAATAAGAGGCATACCCAGAACGATCATCATGGAAATTCACTGCTAGACCAGTAACAGCATACACAACGCAAACAGACACCCCCTATGTCACAAGGACAGAGTTATACCAGGTGGGTCCCAACTCATCCACAAAAGTCCAACACAGTGGTACCGATGGAGGGCGTACACATAGATCTCGCCAAAGAATCCCCTTGGAATATAATCTAGTATAAAGATAGGGGAACATTTATTTCTACAATAAGTATTACTGAATTACTCCATGTCTAGAGGATTTCTCCCTTTTAGAAGACATGGGTCATAAAGAAAAAAGGGGGGGAAGAGCACAGTTATATAAATATCCATGCGAACATGTCCTACCTCAATGGAGTCCACTTCACAGATATCTCAACAAGTGATGGTGGTCAATGGTATGCATGGAAAGTTCACTCCTCCAGTTTACTCCTATGTCACTCTGAGGTGTAATCTACGCAAGGGCAGAGGAAGCATCTAATTGTAACAACATGCAAGAGCCAGTGTATATCCAGCCCTACGGTGGACATGAACTCCAATGTAGATCAGAACTGAATCGCTCCATGAAGATCCATGGAGCCAGAACATACCTTAATAGGCTCTAGTTCCACAATCTGTAATGGGACAAAGGAGAGTACCCTCCATCTGGAGAAGATGGTACCCGATGAGATCTCCAGGTGGGAAATTCAGATTTCACAGACAGTCTCCGATCTAAACCAACGGTTGGAAACAAAAAAGGACCATCTGTCCAGGAAGATAAGTCACTTTGAGGGGCTCTGTGACCTGGCTGACCCCCTAACTGTCCTACAAGACCAGGAATTAGACTTTTATGGCACTGAGGAGGCACTTCCTGATGACCCGGAATTTCCTGATCTCCAGGAGGATCTCATCTTAAACGCGTTACATAAATTATCCACCATAGTAACAAGTGCAAAGACGTGGATACAAAAAACCCTACAGACATAATACTGGATGTCTCCACAGTGGCTAATAATCTCTGGATATCAGATGACTTAAAAAGTGCCTTCAGGACCGAGATAGAACTGCCTTATCCAAAAACACCAGAGAGACTTCAGCACTGTGGGGTCCTAAGTCTCAAGGGCTTCTCCTCTTAGTGGCATTACTGGCAGGTGGACACCAGCCAGTCGCATAGCTGGAAAGTCGGAATGTGTTACCCCAGTATCAACCGGAAAACCTGTATCAGTATGATTGGACAGGACAAGGACTCTTGGTGCTTACGGAGGTGGAAGGATGACTATACCATGATGCATGACGGTGAACATATCCATTTATCTCATGAGCCTGGCACATCTCCTGCGCACGCCTATGGTAGTGTGGGAGGTGCTTTTAGAAGGGAAAGACGTGGATCCCTACTGACAGAATGGCAATCGGCCTCATTTACATAGACCGCTGTTCTGCCTGTGTACTGAATGGCGGGTGGCGGTGGACATCGCACCAGCGGAACTCGCTGATTAGCTCCTGCTGTGTAGAATCGCAGCAGGAGCGAGCCACGGGCGGAACGCACTTGCGCCTGCTACCCAGAAGTGCGGGATCAAGTTTATATATGAAATGTTAAAAGGAAGGGAAAACGCGCTGGCAGAAATAATAAAGCTGCTATCAAAAATAGTTGGATATACTGTACAGTAAAACTTAGAAACAATATTTGCAGCGCTAATAATGTTTATACAATAAGTAAAGAAAAGTCCAATAATAATATATATAATGGTGACAGTGATAAGACTTCTGGTTCTGGGATCGGTGAGTCACTATGTGACAAGGAAGATATTCAGATTTTTTTTTTTTTTTTTAACAGTAAATAGGTTTTTATTTAAAAGAATCAATGTTGACAATGATACAGTATATGGACATCAGTTGCAAACATAAGGTCACAGAGGTCTAAGGAAACAGATTATGAAAGCCACAAATCGTTGTCTCAAAATATCAGTAGTCTACTCTACAGCATATAGTGCATAGTTGTGAACCAGTTCCAATAACAATGGTAGCTATAGAAGGGAAAGAAATGTAGGGAGGGAGAAGAGAAAGAAAAAAGGGGGGGGGTGGGGTGGAGGGAAGAGAGAAGGATGGGGGGGCAGAGGGGAGGGGGGGAGTAAGGAAGGGGGGAAGGGGGGGACATAGCAGACATATGATAGAACAAAATTTCTAGTCACAACCAGGAGACAAAGTAAAAGACAGCAATAACCAGTAGGATTAACCCATGAGCTCTAAAGCTGCTTTCCATGTGCGTCGATCCATTGGGACCAGACCTTGTCAAATTTTTTGGGACAGTTTCTACTCTCGTATGTTAGCTTGTACAAAGGTAGGACAGAGTTTATCGTGGCCGTCCACGCTTGGAGCATGGGAGGGCCGGGCTGCTTCCACTTAAGAAGAATCTCTCATCTAGCGTAGTATAGGGCATAGAACAAAAACAGTTTTTCATGCCTTGACACCTCCACAACTTCCATGACCCCAAGCAACGCCAGGGCCGGGTCCAAGGAAAGGGACCAGTCCCCAAACGTTCCCAGGACACCCATCACGCCCTCCCAGTATGGACGCAGTATAGGGCATGACTACACCATATGAAAGAATGTGCCTGGAGACAGACCGCATCTAGAGCATCGAGCACTCATTCCGGGATATATGTTCGCTAATCTTGCGGGGGTATAGTATGCCCTGTGCAAGAATTTCAGTTGGATGAAGCGGTCTTTAGCTGAAATCATTTTGGTAATGTAGTCAGACACCGCGTCCCCCCAGGTCTCGTCAGTCAGGTCTGGAATGTCCACCCTACCCACTTATTGAAGACGTTTGTCAGGGGCGACACATGCACAACTAAGAGGTAAAAATAGAGGGAGGACAGGGGTTTATCCATGAATTTTGCAATGAGTAGTCGTTCAACCGCATCAGTCTGGAGGGTCAGAGGATCAGGGAACTGGGCCTGCATCGCATGCCTGAGCTGATAATATCTGAACTTCATAGAGGCAGGGAGATGATACTTAGCTTTCAGCGTCTCAAAGGAAGAAAAGGATCCGTCGGTGTAAACATGCTTGATGGTGACTACCCCCCCTAGCCGCCCACAACTGTGGCTCCGGGAGCCCATAGATGTGCGTCAACAATGGATTACCCCATAGGGGAGTATGGGGTGAGATGACCGAGTCCGATCTGTAGACCGATCTGGCTCTCTGCCACACCAAAATGGTTGTGCGCATCAAATACGTGACTTGGGGATGGGCCCTAGGCCCTCTATAGGGTAGATTAGTCAATGCCGCATAAGACCCCAAGATGGCCGCCTCGAGGGTCACCGCCGGATTTTGTCTGGGCTGATCAAACCACCACCGGACTGTAACCAGGACCGCAGCCCAATAGTAGAGCAGGAAGTGGGGCAGTGCCAGGCCCCCCTGCGACAGGGGGAGCTGGAGTGTCCTCTTCGCCAGTCGCGGGACCTTGCCAGCCCAGACAAATGTTGAGACAATGGTGTCAATCTTCTGAAAAAAGGATTTAGGGAGCGGGCACGGAGTGTTCCTAAAAAAGTACACAAATTTGGGGAGATAAACCATTTTTAATAAATTCACCCTGCCCACCGGGGATAGGGGTAGTGTTTTCCAAAGTTGACATTTCCTACCAAACTGGGCCAACAGGGGAAGAAAGTTGTCATCAATATACGCCTGAGGGGACCCCCGGACAACCACCCCAAGATATTTAAATTCTTCCAATTTGAGTGGCGTGTCTGTGACCGCCCCGGAGCCCGAAAGGTGGAGGGAAAAAAGGACTGACTTGTCCCAGTTGACGCAGACCCCAGAATACTTCCCGAATTGGTCTATTATCTCAAGCGCCAAAGTGAGGGAGGGTCCCGCATCAGCCAAGTACAGCAGGGTATCGTCGGCATACAGCGAAATTTTCTCTTGAAGTGCCCCGACCCGAATGCGCCTCACCCTCTGATCCTGTTGGATTAAGATTGCCAGGGGTTCAATCGCCAGGGCAAAAAGCCCCGGAGAAAGGGGGCAGTCCTGCCTGGTGCCCCTATGTAGACTAAAGGGAGGGGACAACAGGCCATTGACCCTGACCCGGGCAGTTGGGTCCCTGTAGAGCAGTTGAATCCAGGAGATAAACCTAGGCCCAAACCCAGAATTCTCCAGCACCTTCCAGAGGAAAAGCCACTCGACCGAGTCGAATGCCTTTTCGGCATCAAGCGCCGCCATCACCCCTGCATCGCCCTCACCCGCCCGATCGACGTGGGTATACAGCCTACGGATATTGATATCCGTGCCTCTGCCTGGCATGAAGCCGGACTGATCTGGATGGACCAGAGCCGTGATCACTCTGTTCAATCGCATTGCCAGTATTTTGGCCAGCAACTTGGCATCCACATCAATCAGGGAGATCGGGCGATAGGACTTGCACAGTTCGGGGTCCTTACCCGGCTTGGGAATAACCAATATGACCGCCTCTGACATGGAGGCCGGCAAGGCCCCGTCCCTCAGCGAGGTCAGAAGCATGGAGTGAAACTTAGAGGCCAGATCTTCAGCGTACGTCCTATAGAATTCCGTGGGGAACCCGTCAGGGCCTGGTGTTTTCCCAGCCTGAAGTGAGGAGATAGCTCGCTGGACCTCCTCAAGGGTAATAGGGGAGTCAAGTTGGTCTCTATAGGTATCAGTCAGGACTGGGAAGTCAACATCCGACAGGTAGATATGGAGGTCGTCCGACGAATAGTTAACCCGGGTAGAGTAGAGGTCAGAATAATAGGACGCAAAGCACCCATTGATTGCCCTAGATGAAGTCTGTCTGACCCCGGCATCGTCAACCAAGGAGGGAACGCTCATGGAGGCAGACTGCTCCCTGACCAACCACGCCACCAACCTACCCACCCGCTCACCCTCCTCAAAGATCCTCTGGGACTGCTGGAGTAGCTTCTTTTTAGTCAGGGCAGTGCGAAGCAGCATAACCTCTCTGGTGCCCTCCTGAAGCTTAGTATGGATCAGCGGATCACCTGACTGGGCAAATTGGCGCTCCAGGGAGGCGGCCTTATCCTCCGCCTTAACTAAAGCAGCCTTCAATTGTCTACGAGCACCGCTAATTAGCGATTGGTACTGGCCCCTGGAGGAGGCTTTAAAGGCATCCCACACCACCGCCGCCGGGGCCGACCCTGGATTAAGAGCCCAGTAAGTGGTCATATGTAGGCGAAACCCAGAATCCACCCCAGGGTCAGAGATCCAGAATCTCGACAACCGCCACAATTTATCCATGGGGGAGCCCTCCAGAGACAATTTAAGGAGGAGTGGGGCATGGTCGAATATACCTCTCGGAAGAATGGAGATCTGTTGGACCCTAGACAATAGAGGTCTTCCTGCATACATCAGGTCTATGTGTGAGAGAGTCCTATGGGTGGCCGAATGACAGGTAAAGGACCTATCGGAGGAGTGACGCCACCACCACAGGTCCGTCAGGCCGTAGGTCTCCGCCCAGACCGAGAGATCCGAAGTGGATCCCCCCACTGAGCTAAGACGATCCAGCCCAGGGTTAGGCGGCATGTTAAAGTCCCCTACAATCATCAAGTTGTCAGTACTATAGTTGTCAATGAGAGGGCCCAGTTTGTGAAGTACCTTGACCGACGCAGGAGGGGGTAAATAGACACCCACCAGCACCATCTCGAGGCTCTCCACCATTGCATGCAATATTATGAACCGTCCATCCGGGTCAAGCACGAGCCCCAAGAGCCTAAACGGCAGGGACTTACGCACAAGTATACTAACCCCCCTAGCAAAATTAGAATAGGTGGAGTGGTAGTGATGACCAACTTATGTTTTTTTAAGACTAAGGGTTTTTCTCCCCATGAGATGAGTTTCCTGGATACAGATATGAGGATTGTAGGTCTTCAGGAATTGGAACACCAGTGACCGCTTCACAGGGGAGTTTAGGCCCCTGGTATTCCATAAGACAAATGTCAGCGATGCCATTCAACAAGCAGGTGCATCAACAATGGAGAGTAATCAGAGGACAGGCCCGACCCGGATGGAGTGGAAGCAAACAACCTAATGGTACACAAAGAGTATCCCATGAAGGGCGGTAAAAACTTAGGCCCAAATGACTGTATCACATATTTAACCATAAAATAAACAGTAAAACAGAAATAAAAACAAAACCAACAACAAAACAACCCCCCCCCTGCCAACCCCCCCGAAACAGTGGGTGGCTCTTCTTCCCAGAAACAGCACGGCAAGCCGCCATGCATTGGAGGTAACGCGTGCAAGAGGCTTACTAAACATAAGTCTACAGACCCATAACTGCCAGGGTCGTCCGGATAATAAAAAATGGTGCCGGTCTCCCAGTAGGCTGGGGTACAAAACTTGGTGTGGTTACATGCTTTCCTCAAAAAAAAAATGCATGGGCCCCCGGCTGTGGCAAAGGTCCCCAGTACTTGACAAACAGGGTAAGGGCAACATAATGGGGGGCATAGGGGATACAGGTGAACATGTCTTCCGGGCCCACCCACTGTGGGGAGCACATTGTAGTTCGACCCCTTGTCTCTCAGAGCAGGATAGCAGGTAGAAAAAATAAAATAAAAAAAAGGGGAAAAAGGCAAAAATAAGAAGGGAATGTCAAGGTATCACAATGGCAAAAGGGGGAAGACCATAGTCAAACCGCAAGGCAAAAGGAAGGGAAATTGCCAGAGGGCCACATGTATGCATGGAGGATGGAGGACTTAAAGGCAACAAGGAAGTGTAGATCATATACTTGCTTTATCCCGCACGGATCGTATCAAGCCAGGAAGACGCCTCCTCAGGTGATGTGAAGAAGCTCACTCGTTCGCCATCTTGGACCCTGAGCCTGGCAGGAAACAGCATACTGTATTTCATATTTTTGGCGCAAAGGCGGGAGCGGACCTGGTCAAATGACTTCCTCTGCGTCTGCGTTTTGATAGAATAGTCAGGGAATATCAGGAGCTTAGCATTCTCATACTTCAGGTCACCCACACTTCTAGCCTCTCTGAGGACAAGGTCCCGATCCCGGTAGTTCAGGAGCTTAAAGATGAATGTGCGTGGGGGTTCCCCGGTGGGCCCCTGGCTGCGGGTATCCTATGAGCCCTCTCCACCACAAAGTGAGGGGGAAAAGAGGCACAGGGTAGGAGAGTGAGCAGCAACTGCTCCGTAAACGTGGTGGTGTCGTTCCCCTCAGACCCCTCCGGCAGCCTTATGATGTGCAAATAGTTGCGCGTATTCCGGTTCTCGGAATCTTCAGCATGGAACTCCAGGTGCTTGACTCTAATTTTAAGGGTATGAAGGTCAGCCGTGTGCTTCCTTTGCACATCCTCAGCCGCAGACACACGCTGCTCCACCTCTGTCACCCTGCCTTTAAAAGCGTCAATATCTCTCCTAATCAGGCCCAGTTCAATATACATGGTATCAATCTTCTCTGTAAGGGTCGTTTTACAGCCATTAATGGCCTCCATGAGGGCTGTGTGTTCAGGGGAGGTTCGGGGAGCTGCAGCCTCGTGACTCACCTCCTCCTCTTCCTGAGCCGACATAATGGGGGAGACTACTGCGGCCTTCCCCTCAGTATGGCGCGCGGTCCCGCTCTTCTTCTGGCTCTGCCGGCGCGCTGATCCCCCTCTCCAATAGCCGGGCATGAGCAGGGGTTGCCTGGGGCAGAAAGCAAAAAAATGAGCCAGCGGAAGGACTCCCAGCACCGCAGGGAAGAGGGCTAAAAGATCCGGACGGCGGAGCGGAGCTAATACACGTCCGCTCCTGTCGCCATCTTGGACACGCCCCCAAGATTTTCAGATTAGTGATCTGAATCCATCACATGATCCACCACCAATGATGCATGTCCCCCCATGACGCCAGTTATGACAAAACATGTTGGGAGAAGCCAACGTACACAACGTCGCCACGCATGTTTGCTTTGTACTCGTTCTGCATCTTCTTTGTGTATGGATTGTGAGCTTTGAATTTTTTTTACAGCGCTGTTTTTATCATATCCTATGTGTGTATTTTTAACCCTTTTGTACCAACAAAAGCTCTTTACGGTTTTACACTATGTGGGCTTTTCTCTATTTAAACTGTATGGTGATATCCTTCTTCATCATATCCATCTAAAATGCTCCCAGATTATATAGTATCTCACAGAATTAAGTACACCCCTCACATTTGTGTAAATATTTTCTTGTATCTTTTCACGTGACAACACTGAAGAAATGACACTTTGCTACAATATAAAGTAGTGAGTGTACAGCTTGTATAACAGTGTAAATTTGCTGTCCCCTCAAAATAACTCAACACACAGCCAATAATGTCTAAACTGCTGGCAACAAAAGTGAGTACACTCCTAAGTGAAAATGTCCAAATTGGGCCTAATTAGCCATTTTCCCTACCCGGTGTCATGTGACTCGTTAGTGTTACAAGGTCTCAGGTGTGAATGGGGAGCAGGTGTGTTAAATTTGGTGTTATCGCTCTCACTCTCTCATACTGGTCACTGGAAGTTCAACATGGCAGAGGTAGGCAGAGAAGGAATTACAGTTTGGGGTGCACAGGTGAGTAAGGAGGGGATGTATAGAGGTAATGAAGGTAGGTGCAAAGATGAGCAGAGGAGGCAGGTAGAATTAAAGGGGTGGAGGGTTGGAGTGGAGAGAATGGGGGAGGTTTGGGGTACAGAGGTTAGCAGGGGTTTTAGGATGCAAAGGTGTACTGACAGGGTGGATAAAGATGTAGGTCACATGTAGGGCAGCCAGCCCATTCATTTCAATGGGCTGCTCCATGCGCCAGAAATGCGGAAGAAAGTCCTAAACCCTTTTTCAAAATCACACAGTGCTAGGGCACATGTCAGCAGATGAGTGAGGGTGTCATTAACAATTAATGGCACTGCTGTGTATCTGCTAAAGGGCAGCACTTTTCTGTGGTGTCAGGAAAGCATGCGTTCCCGACACACACAAATGTGAACGCAGGCTAAATGTCTCAGTTACATTGGTGGTCAGTGTAAATCTTCTCATTACATTGGTGGTCAGTGTAAATCTTCTCATTACATTGGGGCTTGGTGTAGAATCCTTTCATTCACACTAGTGGCCAGTGTGAAGGTCCCCCTTACATTGGTGGTTACTGTGAATGCTTCTATTAAATTAGTGGTGAGTGTAAACCCCTGTTACATTGGTGGCCAACATTGGTGGCCAGTGTAAATCTTATTACATTGGGGCTTGGTGTAGAATCCTTTCATTCACACTAGTGGCCAGTGTGAAAGTCCCTCTTACATTGGCGGTCAGTGTAAATCCCTCCTTACATTGGTGGTTACTAGGGATGAGCCGAACACCTCCCGTCCCCCCGGTTCGGTTCACACCAGAACCTGCGAACGAACCGAAAGTTTGTGCGAACTTTAGAACCCTATTAAATACAATGGACGCGAACGTTTGAAATCAAAAGTGCTAATTCTAACGGCTAATATGCAAGTTATTGTCCTAAAAAGGGTTCGTGGACCCGGGTCCTGCCCCAGGGGACATGTACCAATGCAAAAAGAAGTTTTAAAAACTGAAGTTTTTTCTAGAGCGGTGATTTTAATGATGCATAAAGCGAAAAAAAAAGTGAAATATTCCTTTAAATATCGTACCTGGGGGGTGTCTAAAGTATGCCTGTTAAGTGGCACGTGTTTCCTGTGTTTAGAACGGTCCCTGCACAAAATGACATTTCTAAAGGAAAAAAAGTCATTTAAAACTGCTTGCAGCTTTAATGTAATGTCTGGTCCCGGCAATATGGATGAAAATCATTGAGAAAAATTGCATGGGTACCCCCCCCCCCCAGCCCACTACCAGCCCCTTTGGGTCTTGTATGGATATTAAGGGGAACCCCGCACCTAAACTAAAAAAAGGCCCTATATACTCTGAACAGCAATATACAGGCGGTGCAAACAAGACAGGGACTGTAGGTTTGTTTTTAAGTAGAATCTGTTTGTAATTTGGAACAGGTACATTTTTTAAGTGTAGCTCCAGCCAAAAAATCTATTTTTAAGCTTTTTGGAAAACATAGGGAAGGATTATCACCCCTGTAACATTTGTTTTTCTGTCTGTGCACCTGTTCAGAACATTTCTGTCCCAATGACAAATGTTTTTTGAAAATTTGGGGATTTTAGTGAAACAAGGATTGGTGATAAAGCATCAGTGGAGAGGAGACACCTTTTTCCCATATTAACTCTTATGCCGCGTACACACGATCGTGATTCACGGCGGTGAAAACACCGCCGTGAATCACGACAGGAAAAACGAGGGAACGGCTTGTTCCCCCACACATGGCCGTTTTTCCCGTTATTTTTTCTCTTGGCGAGAAAAACGACCGTGTGTAGGCTCCGCGGCAGTGTTTCCCTATGGGAAAACTGCCGCGGAAAAAAATTACAGGAATCACGACGAGAAAAATTAGAGCATGTTCTAATTTTTCTCGTCGTGATTAATGACGTTTTTCCCATCTGGAAAAATAGCAAAAAGCCCACAGACGATCGTTTTTCTCGTCCAAAGGAAAAAATTTAATTTTTCCCGACGGGAAAAATGATCGTGTGTACGCGGCATAACAGGGGTAGATTTCCTCTTACTTCCTGTTGTCTCCTTCCGTTTGCAAGTAGGAGTCATTTGTAAGTCGGATGTTTGAAAGTAGGGGCTTGCCGTATATACGAAAAGGAAGGTAGGATGTATGGACAGCCGCACTCCAAAAACCATTGAGGTTGCCTTTATTAAGTAAAATACATGAAGCACTGCAAGTCATAGCAAAAACAAAGGGGTACTTCCGACGCGTTTCACACTAGGGTCTAGTGCTTAAGCAACATCCTACCTTCCTTTTCGCATCTACAGCATTGCCAGCACCCGTTGTTCCTGGGAAGACACATTTTGCTCACCTGCACTTACCTAGAGCGGTGATCTCTCTTTTCTTCTCTTTTCTTCAGCTTGCCGTATATAGTCTGCAGAAATTTGGCCCTTAGGTGTTGGTGTTGCCACAACACTGTAAGCCCTCACAGTTACTCTTGGTGGGCGCTGGAACGCCCTGCTGTGAACTATTATATCAAGAATTGTAATTACATGCCATTGTTGAACAGTGGTAGGAAAAATTGGGCCTTTGGTGGTGGTGCTGGTGCCACAAAATTGTAAGTCCTCACAGTTACTCTTGGTGGGCACAGGAATGGGCCCAGCTGTGAAATATTAGATCAAGAATTGTAATTACATGACATTTTTGAACAGTGGTAGGAAAAATTGGGCCTTTGGTGGTGGTGGTGGTGGTGCTGGTGCCACAACACTGTAAGTCCTCAGTTACTCTTGGTGGGGGCAGGAATGGGCCCAGCTGTGAAATATTAGATCAAGAATTGTAATCACATGCCCCTGTTGAACAGGGGCAGAAAAATTGGGCCTTTGGTGGTGGTGGAGTTGCCACAACACTGTAAGTCCTCACAGTTACTCTTGGTGGGCGCAGGAATGGGCCCTGCTGTGAATTATTAGATCAAGAATTGTAATTACATGCCCCTGTTGAACAGGGGCATAAAAATTGTGCCTTAGGCACTGGTGCCACAACACTGCAACCCCTCACAGATACTGTACTTGGAGCACAGCAATGAGCCTTGCTGCAAAGCATTGCATGAAAAATTATAAATACATGCCCCTGTTAAACAGGGGCTGAAAAATTGGGCCTTAGCCACTGGTGGCGGTGCCCAGAACCAAAAATTTTCTTTCAAGTTATCAGCATGATTATTGAGGAGGAAAAGGATAGTCACTCAGCATAACAGGATAGTCACTCAGCATCAGCATAGGCAGTCTTGAAGGGATCTGACATTTCCCAAAAAAATATTCGGTTACATCAGCATCAGGTGCTTGGTAGCTGGTGGTGATCCAAGACTGATTAATTTTTATGAAGGTCAGTCGATCGACCAAGACGGTAGACAGGCGCACCCTGTGATCGGTTACAAAGCCTCCAGCAGCACTGAATGTGCGATCCGAAAGAACGCTGGATGCAGGACAGGCCAGTACCTCAATTGCATACTGTGCAAGCTCTGGTCAGTGATCTATCCTCAAGACCCAGTAACCCAGAGGTTTTTCGGTGGGAAAGGTGTCCAAGTCTGATCTTGCCCCTAGGTATTCCTGCACCATGTAAACCAGACGCTGGCGTTGGTTGCTGGAAGCGATCATACCTTGGGGCTGCGTACTAAAAAATTGTCTGAACGCATCGGTCAGATGGCCACCTTCTCCACCGCTCCTTCTTTGACTGACCGGAGCCTCAGCAACACGTTGTCCAGGACCAGGAATTTGTAACCTCCCAGTCTCTGGGAACGCGTTGCACAGATCTTTCTGCAAGACCTCCCGAAGAAGCTTCATCCTCTGCGACGGCAAGATAAGGTCCACAACCTTACCCTTGTAACGTGGATCAAGGAGGGTTGCCAGCCAGTAATGATCCCTCTCCTTGTTCGCACGAATACGAGGATCCGTCCGCAGGCTTTGCAGGATCAGGGAGGCCATGCAGCGTAGGTTTGCTGAGGCATTCGGTGCGGAGTCCTCTGGGTCACTGAGGACGCCATGATCCGCAGCCGCCTCCTCCCAGCCACGTACAAGTCCATGGGTGTCTTAGGACAGTAATTGATCCCTTGAAGACTGCTGCTGATGCTGAGTGCTAGGCTCAACCTCCATGCTGACACAATAATCCTCCTCCTTCTCCTCCTCCTCCTCCTCTTCCTGTGTGATAGCCGGGCCAGCGGGAACACTGTCTGGATAAAGGGGGCTTTGAGAGGTAAGGAAGTCCTCCTCTTCCTGCCTCTGTTCTGCCTCAAGTGCCCTGTCCATTATTCCACGCAGTGTGTGCTCCAACAGGTGGACAAGTGGGACAGTGTCACTGATGCATGCACTGTCACTGCTCACCATCCTTGTGGCCTCCTCAAATGGTGCCAGGACAGTGTATACATCCCTGATCATGGCCCACTGGGGTGGGGAAAAAAATCCAAGCTCCCCTGACACTGTCCTGGTGCCATATTGCAACAGATACTCATTGATGGCCCTCTGCTGCGTGTGCAGCCACTGCAGCATGGCCAACGTAGAGTTCCACCTGGTGGGCATGTCACAGATTAGGCGGTTCTTGGGCAGGTTGTAATCCTTTTGCCGGTCAGCCAGCCGAGCACTGGCATTATATGACCGGCGGAAATGCCCACAGAGTTTCCTGGCCTGCTTCAGGACCTCTTGTAAGCCCGGGTACCTGCCCAAGAACTGCTGCACCACCAAGTTAAGGACGCGAGCCAAACAGGGCACATGGGTCAGTTGTCAGCGGTAATTTGCACCTTACCGCTGACCGCCCTGTCCAGCGAGGCCAAGACATTGCCTTCCACATGCAGGTAGAGAGCCGGAATCGCCTTCTGTGAGAAAAAGTGGCGTTTGGGAACCTGCCACTGAGCAACCGCACATTCCACAAACTCACGGAAGGGGGCAGAGTCTACCAACTGAAAAGTCAGCAGTTGAAGTGCTAGCAATTTAGCCAAGCTAGCATTCAACCGCTGGGCATGTGGAAGGCTGGGAGCGAACTTCTTTCGGCGGTGCAGCAGCTGGGGCAGGGAAATTTGCCTGGTACAATCGGACGTCGGTGTATGGATAGCAGATTGTCTGCAAGTACTTGGCTGTGACACACCAAATTCTACACCTTCATTCCTCTCAGTGCAGGTTTCAGAGAGGACTGAAGGTATAGTGGGGTTGGAGATCCCAGCTGATGAGGAGCAAGGAGAGGTCCGCTTTGTTCTTTGGTGTGGGTCTTTTAGGTATGCTTGCCAACGGACTGCATGGCAGGTCGACATATGTCTGGTCAAGCACGTGGTGCCCAAGCGGCTGATGTTTTGGCCACGCGAGATACGCTTTAGACATATGTTGCAAATGGCAACGGTGCGATCTGCTGCACACGTCTGAAAAAAGGCCCACACCAAAGAACTTTTGGAATAACGCGCAGAGACAGCAGCGCCCTGCACATACGGAGCTCTGCGGTGTGATGCAGTCGGTGTGCTGCCCTTAAGCTGGTCCCTGGAGGGCATCCTGCCTCGTTGGAGATGTGCCTCCTCCTCCTCTCTCCTATCAGGCACCCATGTGGAGTCAGTGACCTCATCATCCCCTCCCTCCTCATCACTGGAGCCAATCTGGCAGTATGCTGCAGTTGGGGGAACATGACTGCCAGATAGCTGTCCTTGTTGGGTACCCCCTCTCTCTGGGCTCATGTTACTACCCCCTCTCTCTGAGCTCACGTTACTGCTTTCCTCCAGCTGGGTTCCATCATCGGAGCCTTCAAAACGCTGGGCATCCTCCTGGAGCATGTACCCAACACTGTGGTCAAACAGTTCGGGGGACTCCTCAGGAGGATATGGTGGGGCTAGGGAAGGAGTGACTGATGCCATTGAGCCGAGGGAAGAGGCCGCTTTGGCAGCTGCTTTGCCAGACAAAGTACCCTGAGCCTCGGTGAGAGAGGATGAGGAGGAGGAGGACGGCTTGGTCATCCACTCTACCAAGTCTTGGGCATGTTGGGGCTCAACATGGCCAGCTGCCGAAAAGAAAGAAAAGCGTGTCCCACGGCCACGTGCTGATGAGGATGCACCGTGTTCACGACCAGCAGCACTGTTGCCTCTAGACACAGAGCCTGCTTGCCCTCTTTTTTTGCCTCGTGACTGTCTGCCTCTCCTTGTTTGCCTTCCAGACATACTAATGGCCTGCAATGAGATGTAGCTGCACAAAGGTGGGATGTGTATGTGTATATGTGTATATATATATATATATATATATATATATATATATTTGTCTGTACTGATAATGCAGCTATCAGAATCAACTGCCTGCTGTGGTATTCGTATGGGAAAAGCAGCAGCAGCAGCAGCAGTTCAGTTAGTTTTAGGTGAAAACTGTGCAGAGAGGGACACAGTACAGTAAGATTTTACTTACCTCTTATGAAGAGGTAAGTAAAACCTTGGACAGAGGTGTGGCGGTGGACGTGGTATACTTGGATTTTGCAAAAGTGTTCAATACAGTTCCCCACACACGGCTCATGTCCAAGGTAAAGTCTACAGGCTTGGAAATATCAGTTTGTAAATGGATAGAAAACTGGCTAAAAGACAGAATTCAGAGAGTCATGGTTAATGATTCTTACTCTGAATGGTCTAAGGTTATCAGTGGTGTACCCCAAGGTTCAGTGTTGGGACCCTTACTTTTTAATATCTTTATAAATGATATTGGGTCTGAGATCAAAAGTAACATTTCTGTCTTTGCAGATGACACCAAGCTATGCAGTGGAATAACGTCCTTACAGGATGTCGCCAATTTACAAGCCGACCTCAATGCTCTGTCTAATTGGGCGACTATGTGGCAGATGAGGTTTAATGTTGATAAATGTAAAGTTATGCACTTGGGGGCTAAGAATATGAATGCATCATACATACTAGGGGGAGTACAACTGGGGGGATCCGTAGTGGAGAAGGATCTTGGGGTTTTGGTAGATCATAAGCTCAATAATGGCATCCAATGCCAAGCTGCGGTTTCCAAAGCAAGCAAAGTCCTTTCTTGTATTAAGAGAGGTATGGACTCCAGAGAGAGAGATATAATTTTGCCCCTGTACAAATTACTAGTAAGACCTCATCTGGAATATGCAGTTCAGTTTTGAGCCCCAGTTCTCCAAAAGGATATTGGGGAACTGGAGAAAGTGCAGAGAAGGGCAACCAAACTGATAAGAGGCATGGAGGAGCTCAGCTATGAGGAGAGATTAGAGGAACTGAATTTATTCACTCTTGAGAAGAGGAGATTAAGGGGGATATGATCAACATGTACAAATATATAAGGGGTCCATATAGTGAACTTGGTGTTGAGTAATTCACTTTACGATCAACACAAAGGACAAGGGGCACTCTTTACGTCTAGAGTAAAAGAGATTTCACCTCCAAATAAGGAAAGGTTTCTTCACAGTAATGCCGCGTACACACGATCGATTTTTTCGACGGTGAAAACACCGTCGAGAAAATCGACGTGTAAAACAAGGAACAGCTTGTTCCCCCCACACACGGCTGTTTTAAATGACATTTTTTTTTTGGTCGAAAAAAACGACCGTGTGTGGGCTCCGCGGCAGTGTTTCCCTATGGGAAAACTGCCGTGGAAAAAAACGACGGGAATCACGACGAGAAAAATTAGAGCATGTTCTAATTTTTCTCGTCGTGATTAATGCCGTTTTTCCCGACGAGGAAAACGACAAAAAGCCCACAGACGATCGTTTTTCTCGTCCAAAGGAAAAAATGTCATTTTTCTCGACGGGAAAAACGGCCGTGTGTATGCGGCATTAGAGCTGCAGAGGTGGTTCTGGCCAGCTCAGTATATTGCTTTAAGAAGGGCCTGGATTTTTTCTTAAATGTACATAACTGGGTACTAACATTTATAGGTAAAGTTGACCCGGGGAATATCCGATTGCCTCTCGGGGGGATCAGGAAGGAATTTTTCCCCCTGCTGTAGCAAATTGGTAATGAAAGAAGTTGTACCGCTCTAAGGTTCCAAATTCCTCTGATTGCTCCCGCCCTGCTTCACTCACAGGTGCTGGTTCTGCTCTGATCCATGGAGAAAGAAAGTTTCCTGGACTGCCGCACTCTGTTCAAACGTTTATTTAGAGAAACGAATGAAAATCCAAAAAATTCTAAAGTATTCAAAAACCATCAAAGTCAAATCAAACATAAAGAAGTGGACATGCAGGGAACAGGGCTAACGCGGTTCACATCAAGACATGATGCTTACTGTAGCAAATTAGATCGTGCTCTGCTGGGGTTTTTCACCTTCCTCTGGATCAACTGTTGGTATAGAATTAGGTATATGGGATTGTATGATATTATTATTTAATTTTTTTATGGTTGAACTGGATGGACTTGTCTTTTTTCAACCTGACTAACTATGTAACTGAAAATACTTGCAGCTCTCTACTTGTGGTTTTATTATGAGAACACCACTATAATAGCCACTAACTGTATTCAGGTAAGCTTTAGGTCGGGCGTCACTAAATGGCGGACCGCGGGCCGGATCCGGCCCCAGTGGCCATTCTGTCCGGACCGCAGCCTCGCCAAGTAGCGTCCTCTCCCTGTCGCCGGCTCACCTGGCTCGCCCGCCTGCCGCTGCCGATGCTGCTATATACACAGCATGGCAGGCGCGGCGGGTCCGTGCCTTCTCTAATATCTCTGCACTGCCCCTCCCCACACTGCCTGTCTAAAATCACACAAAACATGAGGCGCGGCCGCTCTGGACAAAGGGCGGGACTTTCAAGTTAAAAAGTGGGTGATTGGTTGCTAGGCAGCGGGGCGGTCCCAGCAATAAATCACTCACTTTTAACGTGAAAAGTCCCGCCCATGGTCCAGAGCGCCCACGCTTCATGTCCTGTGTGAAAAAGGTAGGGTTTTGTGGGGAGGGGAGAAGTGCTGTGCTGTGCTGTAAAGGACAGTGTTTTTTGATATCGAGAGAGGTCTGTGATGGGGGGTCAGTCTGTGATGAGGGGTCTGTGATGGGGGGTCAGTCTGTGATGAGGGGTCTGTGATGGGGGGTCAGTCTGTGATGAGGGGTCTGTGATGGGGGGGGTCAGTCTGTGATGAGGGGTCTGTGATGGGGGGTCAGTCTGTGATGAGGGGTCTGTGATGGGGGGGTCAGTCTGTGATGAGGGGACTGTGATGGGGGGGTCAGTCTGTAATAAGGGGTCTGTGATGGGGGGTCAGTCTGTGATGAGGGGTCTGTGATGGGGGGTCAGTCTGTGATGAGGGGTCTGTGATGGGGGGTCAGTCTGTGATGAGGGGTCTGTGATGGGGGGTCAGTCTGTGATGAGGGGTCTGTGATGGGGGGGTCAGTCTGTGATGAGGGGTCTGTGATGGGGGGGTCAGTCTGTGATGAGGGGACTGTGATGGGGGGGTCAGTCTGTAATAAGGGGTCTGTGATGGGGGGTCAGTCTGTGATGAGGGGTCTGTGATGGGGGGTCAGTCTGTGATGAGGGGTCTGTGATGGGGGGGTCAGTCTGTGATGAGGGGTCTGTGATGGGGGGTCAGTCTGTGATGAGGGGTCTGTGATGGGGGGTCAGTCTGTGATGAGGGGTCTGTGATGGGGGGTCAGTCTGTGATGAGGGGTCTGTGATGGGGGGGTCAGTCTGTGATGAGGGGTCTGTGATGGGGGGGGTCAGTCTGTGATGAGGGGACTGTGATGGGGGGGTCAGTCTGTAATAAGGGGTCTGTGATGGGGGGTCAGTCTGTGATGAGGGGTCTGTGATGGGAGGGTCAGTCTGTGATGAGGGGTCTGTGATGGGGGGGGTCAGTCTGTGATGAGGGGTCTGTGATGGGGGGTCAGTCTGTGATGAGGGGACTGTGATGGGGGGGTCAGTCTGTAATAAGGGGTCTGTGATGGGGGGTCAGTCTGTGATGAGGGGTCTGTGATGGGGGGTCAGTCTGTGATGAGGGGTCTGTGATGGGGGGGGTCAGTCTGTGATGAGGGGTCTGTGATGGGGGGTCAGTCTGTGATGAGGGGTCTGTGATGGGGGTCAGTCTGTGATGAGGGGTCTGTGATGGGGGGTCAGTCTGTGATGAGGGGACTGTGATGGGGGGGTCAGTCTGTAATAAGGGGTCTGTGATGGGGGGTCAGTCTGTGATGAGGGGTCTGTGATGGGGGGTCAGTCTGTGATGAGGGGTCTGTGATGGGGGGGGTCAGTCTGTGATGAGGGGTCTGTGATGGGGGGTCAGTCTGTGATGAGGGGTCTGTGATGGGGGGTCAGTCTGTGATGAGGGGTCTGTGATGGGGGGGTCAGTCTGTGATGAGGGGTCTGTGATGGGGGGGGGTCAGTCTGTGATGAGGGGACTGTGATGGGGGGGTCAGTCTGTGATGGGGGGTCAGTCTGTGATGAGGGGTCTGTGATGGGGGGTCAGTCTGTGATGAGGGGTCTGTGATGGGGGGGGTCAGTCTGTGATGATGGGTCTGTGATGGGGGGTCAGTCTGTGATGAGGGGTCTGTGATGGGGGGGTCAGTCTGTGATGAGGGGTCTGTGATGGGGGGTCAGTCTGTGATGAGGGGTCTGTGATGGGGGGGGTCAGTCTGTGATGAGGGGTCTGTGATGGGGGGTCAGTCTGTGATGAGGGGTCTGTGATGGGGGGTCAGTCTGTAATAAGGGGTCTGTGATGGGGGGCCAGTCTGTAATGGGGGGTCAGTCTGTGATGAGGGGTCTGTGATGGGGGGTCAGTCTGTGATGAGAGGTCTGTGATGGGGGGTCAGTCTGTGATGAGAGGTCTGTGATGGGGGGTCAGTCTGTGATTTGGGCGGTCAGTCTGTGATGGGGGGTTTGTGATGAGGCAGGGGAGATGTGACGTAAGTGGGGGCTGAGGACACTGATGTAAAGGGGGGGCTGTGATGTGAAGTGGGGGACTGAAGACACTAATGTAAAAGGAGGTCTAATTTCTGCACTAGCAAAACACGTCTCTGCAAGGGCAATAGAAAACAATTGTTTTTTATGTGTCCTGTTCACACAGAAACAGCGCCCCTGCGTACTGAGCAGTGTGGTGCAAAATGCATACTGTTTCTATGCACCGCAACTGAGCTGTGGTGCATAAAAATGAATTAAATGTATTTTGACATTTCAATAAAGTTGAAAGGAAAAAAAGCACAAATTGTGATGTGTGTGGATCGTAATGGTGTGTGCATGTGTGTGGTGGTGGGAGGCGCTGTGAAGTGGAGGACATCATGTGGAGTCATAGCACCAATATGGCATTCGGACCTCCGCTGGAACAAAATTTTTCCGACCGGACCCCCGTGAATTTTAATTCAGTACCCCTGCTTTAGGTGAACGCTATGCAAAACACACAGTACACTAAGTGAAAAACTGACTGTCTCCAGCTAGCACAATCACCTGCCTGCCTGTCACAGTATAGAGAAAACCAGGAACGGATCTAGCTAAACTGAATACAGTGTATAAATATATATACAACACCTAGGATGCATATATATCCTCTACACACTGTAACTGCAGCTAACTGACTCGCCTGCATGCTCTATCTAACTCAATATAAATGACACTGTCTGTCTCTGTAAACTCTCTCTTTTCACAACACCAACACACTACACAAGGCCGCTGAGCCGAAAACAGGTTTCCCTGAAAATAACATGGTAAATATTTAAAGTGATTGTAAAGGTTTTTTTTTTTTAAATAACAACTATGTCATACTTACCTGCTATATGCAAGGGTTTTAACCCTCCTTTTCTGGGGTCCACCCCACGGCGCTCCTCCACTTCGGCGAGTGCCCCAACGGAGGGCAAATTTCCATGGGGGCACTCGTGCGGGCGCGCTCCCGAGTCCTGCTGCTATGTCCATATCCCACCCCCCGGCTCCCGTGTCACTGGATTTGATTGACAGCAGCAGGAGCCCATGGCTCCTGCTGCTATCAATCTATCCAATGAGGACAGAGACCGCGGCTGGAGCTGCTGGGCTCGTGCTCGTCACTGAAACTATCTGGTTCATGTAAGAAAAAGGGGGTGGGGCTCTGGGGGGCAGCTGCCCCACAGGTTTTTTACCTCATTGCATAGAATGCATTAAAGAGGAACTGCGGTCTGTTCACATAATTTGTAATAAAAACATATTTTCCATTCTAAACCTTCCCTTCAACCACTTTGCATATTATTTTATATATACTGTGATTCTGTACTAATGACCAGACAAGAAACAGGAAGTGGGCTGTATAAGGTATTTACGGGCCAAAGTTAAAACAACAAGGGCAGAGGATTTAATAGATTGAAAGATAAAAAAATAACTGGGTGGACCTCCGCTTTAAAGCGGAGGTCCACCCAGAAAAAATAAATATATTAAAAATCCTAAAAATAAAATAAAAAAATTAATAGAAAATAAAATAAAAATTATACTCACCCGAAATGCCTGTTGCTATGCGGAAGTCCCCTAATCTGCCTTCTGCTGTGCCTCTTCCTTGTCCTCGGATTGAGAACTTCCGTTTCCTCTTCTTGTGAATTGGGCGCGCTGCCTTCTGGGAACTGTGTGTATCCCAGGAGGCAAGCTGCCCATTCACAAAGCACCGTGCGAGTGGCGCATGCGCAGTAGGAAACGGGCAGTGAAGCCATAATGCTTCACAGCCTGTTTCCCTTAGTCAGGATGGAGGAGCCGGGAGCCTGGCAGCAGCGATCGATCGCCGTGGTGGGACCGACATCGCGGGCGAGTAGGACAGGTAGGTGTCCTTATTAAAAGTCAGCAGCTACACTGTTAGTAGCTGCTAACTTTAAAAAAAAAAAAAAAAGCTGCACCTCCGCTTTAAGGTGAAAAACCCCGAGACTTTACAACTCCTTTAACTTAGTCATACATTACAGGACACAAAGAGTAGTATTCTGACATAAGGGATTATACTGCCACCTTCAGGAGAACCGGATAAAGCTGCAAGGAAAGCCGGTATAACCCCTTCTGCTGCCAGAATGCCTCCATTGTTGGCCAGTGTCCTTAGGAGAGCAAACACATCTCTCTGCTCTGAGAGAAGCAAAACCTTTTCACTTTTTTCAAGGCATGTTTTTTTTTTTTTCTAGCAAGCTTCTTCAGTTACTGCAGAGTCAGAAAGAAGATGTGATGCCAGCTTGTAATGTCGCCCTCCTGGCACTGGATCCTTCATTTGGTGCTCACCTATTTAGGTGGTGTAACGTCTGATGGAACCCAGTCCCTATTGACTTTATAGGGCCTGCTGGGTGGGCAAGGACTACTGCAAGGGCCTTTCAATGGAAGCCCAGGTGTGCTGTTGTGGCCCCCTAGGGGGCACCAGAATAATTTTTCCTCCTCCTAAAATTGAGGGCATTTCTTTCTTTTCTTCCACTGACCAATAATGCCAGGCATTTTTCTCCCATTGTCCAATGACACAGGGCAGTTTTTCACACTGACCAATAATGTCCGGCATTTTACTCCTACTGATCACCATTAGTGGGTCAATGTGTTTTTCTCCTACTGAGCAATGACGCCGAGCATATTTTCTCCCACAATGGAATTGCACAGAGCAGCCCAGATCCTCCTCTTCTCAGGACCCTCACTGGCGCTCCTGGCTCCTCCTTCCTGACAAGTGCCCCCAGTGAAAGCAGCTTGGCACTGGAACAGGCTCGCTCCCGAGCCACTGTTGTGTGTGTCCATTCACACACAGAGCTTTGGCTTGGCCCCACTCCCTCTCTTCTCATTGGCTCACTGGCTGTGATTGACAGCAGCTGTCTCAGCTAATGAGTAGGGAGAGTCCCTGGACAGGCTCTCATGCAACATCACTGGATCGAGATGGGGCTCAGGTAAGTATTAGGGGGCTGCTGCATAGGGAAGGTTTTTTTATCTTAAGGCATTAAGGTAAAAAACCTTGAGCCTTTAGAACCACTTTAACCACTTCAGCCCCGGACCATTTCGCTGGTCAAAGACCAGGCCACTTTTTGCGATTTGGCACTGCGTCGCTTTAACTGACAATTGCGCGGTCGTGCGATGTGGCTCCCAAACAAAATTGACGTCCTTTTTTTTCCCACAAATAGAGCATTCTTTTGGTGGTATTTGATCACCTCTGCGGTTTTTATTTTTTGCGCTATAAACAAAAATAAAGCGACAATTTTTAAAAAAATTCAATATTTTTTACTTTTTGCTATAATAAATATCCCCAAAAAATATATATAAAAAAATTGTTTCCTCAGTTTAGGCCGATATGTATTCTTCTACATATTTTTGGTAAAAAAATCACAATAAGCGTTTATTGATTGGTTTGCGCAAAAGTAGGATTTTTAAAACAGCTTACCTGTAAAATCCTTTTCTTGGAGTACATCACGGGACACAGAGCAGCATAGTCATTACTATGTGGGTTATATAGAATTACCTTCAGGTGCTGGCACTGGCAACTTCCAAAACAGGAAGTACCCTCCCCTATATAAGCCCCTCCCATCCGGGAGTACCTCAGTTTTGTAGCAAAGCAATACGTGTCCCCAAAAGAGGGGTGGGAGCTCTGTGTCCCGTGATGTACTCCAAGAAAAGGATTTTACAGGTACGCTGTTTTAAAAATCCTACTTTCTTGTTCATACATCACGGGACACAGAGCAGCATAGTCATTACTATGTGGGACGTCCCAAAGCAATGCCACATGAGGGGGGGGATACACCATACATAAGCTGGGCGCCATCAGGCATGAGGATCTTTTGCGGCCTGCAACACACTGCGCCCAAAGGCGACATCCTCCTGACTTCTCACGTCCACCTGGTAGAACCTAGTAAACGTGTGTACTGAAGACCATGTTGCGGCCTTACAGATTTGAGCCAGGGAGGCCTGGTGATGCACTGCCCATGAAGTTCCAACTGCTCTCGTGGAGTGCGCTCTAACTTTGAACGGAGACGGTCTTCTTCTCAAGCCATAGGCTTGTATTATGACCTGTCGAATCCACTTGGCTAAAGTAGATTTTGATGCTGCCTGACCCTTTCTGGGGCCTTCCGGCAGAACAAACAAAGAATCCGTTCTGCGAATCTGAGCAGTGGCTTTTAGATAAGCTTTAACTGCTCTTACTACATCCAAAGAATGCAATAACTTTTCCTCTACCGAGCTTGGTTTGGGGAAAAAAGAAGGAAGAACCACATCCTGGTTCAAGTGAAACCTCGATACCACCTTAGGAAGAAAGGCTGGGTGAGGACGTAATACTACTCTGTCCTTATGGATAACCAGATATGGCTCTTTACAGGACATGGTGGCTAATTCCGACACTCTTCTAGCCGAGCATATGGCTACTAAAAATATCAATTTCCTGGTGAGTAGAACCAAGG
Organism: Rana muscosa; assembly: GCA_029206835.1. Lineage (NCBI taxonomy): Eukaryota > Metazoa > Chordata > Amphibia > Anura > Ranidae > Rana > Rana muscosa. The sequence goes on from CM055118.1 coordinate 303,502,461, forward strand.
AAATGTGCCGCAAAGGTTCAAATGGCTGCTTCTGCAGAACCGACAGAACCAAATTTAGATCCCATGGGCATATGGGAGCCTTAATCGGTGGAATAATACGAGTCACACCTTGCATAAAGGATTTGACAAGTGAATGCATAGCCAGGGGCCTTTGAAATAGTATTGACAAGGCCGAAACCTGGCCCTTGATAGTACTTAAGGCAAACTTCCTGTCTACAGCCCACTGCAGGAAGTCCAGAATTCTGCCTATAACGTACTTACGTGGATGCCATTTTCTGGCCTCGCACCAAGTGATGTACGCCTTCCAAACTCTATAGTAGATCTGCCTGGATACAGGCTTCCTGGCATTGATTATAGTTGATACCACAGAGTTAGAGAGACCTCTCTTCTTTAGGATGTGGGACTCAATAGCCAGGCCGTTAAACTTAGAGTTAGTAAGGAAGGGTGGTATGTCGGTCCTTGCGAAAGCAGGTCCGGACGACGTGGAAGGGTCCAAGGACTCCCCACAGACATTTTGATGATCTCCGCGTACCAGGCCCTTCGGGGCCACGCTGGAGCCACCAGGATCACCGGCTTCTTCTCCAACCTGACTCTGCGAAGGAGTCGAGGCAACAATTGTAGCGGAGGGAATGCATATATCAGTCTGAACTGATCCCAAGGGAACACCAGAGCATCCGAGCCGCAAGCGAGGGGATCCCTTGTCCGGGAGACAAATCTGTCCACCTTTGCGTTGAATCTGGATGCTAGCAGATCTACATCCGGTGTTCCCCACCGCTGACATATTGCTCGGAAGACCTCGGGATGAAGGGACCATTCCCCTGGGCATAACTGTTGGCGACTCAGAAAGTCCGCCTTCCAATTCTCCACCCCTGGAATGAAGACAGCTGATATACATGGGACATGCTTTTCTGCCCATTCCAGGATGTGACTTACTTCCCTCTGGGCTGCACGACTCCTGGTGCCTCCCTGATGATTGATATATGCCACTGCTGTGGCATTGTCTGATTGAATTCTGACAGGGGACCCTTGGAGTCTGGATGTCCAGGCTACTAGGGCATACCGGGCTGCTCGTATCTCTAAGAGATTGATGGGCAGGGTTTTTACTACATTTGACCATCTGCCCTGGAGAGACCATTGCTCCAGTACTGCCCCCCAGCCTATAAGGCTGGCATCTGTAGTGACCACCTTCCAAGATATCGGGCTGAAGGGTTTTCCCTTCTGGAGATTCTGGGGGATCAACCACCAGCAGAGACTCTTCCGAACGGAAGGGGACAAAGCCATCGGGAAGTCTAGAGCCTGAACTTTTCCGTTCCAGGCTGACAATATGGCCCTTTGTAAATTCCTTGAGTGGAATTGGGCGTATGGCACAGCTTCGAATGATGCTACCATCTTTCCTAGCAGCCTCATGCACAGGCGTATGGACGGCTGTCTTTTTGCACAAAGCAGATGGACCAAGCCCCTCAAAGAGGATACCTTGTCTAGAGGTAAGAAAATCTTCCTCTGGTCTGAATCCAGCCGTAGCCCTAGATATACCAGGTTTTTCACTGGCTGTAGGGCTGACTTGTCCAGGTTGATGACCCAACCGTGAGATTCTAGATACTTGATTGTATCGACAATTACCACTTCTAGCTTGGCAACTGAGTGGTCCATCAACAACAGGTCGTCTAGGTATGCCATTATCGTTACACCCCGTGTTCTTAGATCGGCCAACAGTGGGGCCAGAATTTTTGTGAACACTCGTGGTGCTGTGGCCAGACCGAATGGTAAGGCTCTGAACTGAAAATGGCGCCTTTCTACTGCAAAGCGTAGGAATTTTTGATGACCTGGAAAGATGGGAACATGCAAGTAAGCATCTTTGATGTCGATCAAGGCTAACCATTCCTCCCCTTGTAGGGCAGCGGTGACCGATCGGATCGACTCCATCCGGAAAGACCGGACGTTTAGAAATTTGTTTAGACTCTTTAGGTCCAATATGGGTCTTATGTCCCCGTTTGGCTTCGGGACTGTGAAAAGGTTTGAGTAGAAACCCAACCCCCACTCTTCCATAGGAACCTCCATAATTACTCCTTGGAGCAATAGTTGTTCTAACGCCAATAGGAGAGACCGTCTTTTCAGAGGGTCTCTTGGCATGCCTGACCACATAAAATGGGACGGAGGAGACTCTTTTAACTCCAACTTGTATCCCAGAGTTACTGCGGAGAGCACCCATCTGTCTTTGATCGTCTCCCGCCAGGTCTCTGCGAACAACTGAAGTCTTCCCCCCACCCGTTTGAGTGGGGGCAGCCCTTCATAGGCTTGACTTGGAGGCTGGTTTAGTACCTCTTCGGATCCAGGGCTTTTTATTACCCTGTGGCTGTCCCTGATTTTTACCTCCTGAGTTTGACCGAGGAGGCCGTCGGAACTGCTTAGTAGCAGACGTCGCAGGGATAGGAGAGGTAGTCCTCTTAAAAGATGGACCCCTAGACCTCTTCTTACTCGGTAAGAGAGTACTTTTACCACTGGAAATCTTCTGGATATACTTATCCAGGTCTTCGCCAAAAAAGGCGTTCCCCATGAAATGGGAAGCTAACTAAGAGCTTCTTACAGGGAGCTTCAGCAGACCAGTTTTTGAGCCACAGAAGCCTACGCATATGTACCAAAGACAGCGTGAGGCGGGAGGCCTGATGGATAGAATCCTTGATGGCGTCAACCGCAAAGCATAATGCTCTAGGCAGATCAGCCAGAGCCTGGGCCTGTTGGTCTGGCAAATCCCTCAGGACCATTTTCATTTGATCCTTTAAAGCTTGGCAGACTCCAATAGCTGCCACTGCTGGCTGTGTAACAGCCCCTGCTGTGGAAAAAGCAGATTTTAATAAAGATTCCAATTTTTTATCCACTGGATCTTTGAACATTTGAACATTATCTACTGGACATGTCAGTGATTTGTTCACAGAAGAGATGGCTGCGTCCACCGTAGGAACATTCCATCTCTGGGTGAACTTTTCCTCCATGGGATAGATCACCGGAAACCTTTTAGGCAGAACAAATAGTTTATCAGGATGTTCCCAGTCCTGGTATATAAGTCCTTCCAATAATGGATGTATTGGAAAGGAGCAATTAACCTGGGGAGCTTTTAGCGACCCCAATGAGGAGACAGCAGTAGTTGATGGTTCAACAAGAGGCATTTTAAATGCAGATCGAACCATGTCAGTTAGGGTCTGGACCCACAATCTTTCAGTCTGTGATGCTGAAAATGGTTCATCTACTGTCGATTCCTCAAAAACAGAGCTAACCTCCTCCTGATCCCCTTCAGGTAGGTCGGTCCCTTCCTGGGACTGTTGCTCTGCCAACAGGCACTCTAATGGAGGTGATGGAGATCTGGCGCGCTTTCTTTCCTGTAGAGAAGAAGCGATCAATGCAGCCAATCTCTGCTCCAATCCCTCCAGAGTTGAGGAAAAAACCTCCTCTGTTATATATGCAGGAGCAAGTGGACTGAGGACAGCCGCAGTACCTGGCACTCCCGGGGGTTCCTTATGGGTATTAACCTCTGATTTCTCAGGGGAGGAGGGTGCAGATGACTGCTCCAGATCCTCAGAGCCCGATGGAGACCCCCTACACTTCCTGAGAGGTATATCTCGGAGTTTTTTAGGCGGCATATTCCTTAGTTCAAAGCTGAGGTATTCCAGCCGCAATACACCCCTTACTGAAATAGTCTAATGCAATTTGCTGCTATGTACATCAGTGGGTGTCTACTAATGCGTCTTTCTGGGGTTGCCTGTATCAACCGCCCGCTGTAAGCCCCTATACCATGCTACCAGCTCCTTTTCATGCTCTGTGTCCATAGCAAGCAGCGTGGACTGAGTCCTTTTATCTTGCTGGGACGCCCGCACATGCGCAGAAGCGCTGGGCGCACAGAGCGCGTCATCCGCCAGGCTCCGCCCCCTTTTTTGAAGCTAAACCTTATAAAAAGAAAGCATGTGTGCGCGCGCGCGTGCACGTGTGCGCTCTTGGCGCCATGTAGGGAGAGGAGCCAGGGTCCCTGTTTCACCAGGACTCGGGGATGGAAGGAAACTACTTGGCAGCATGACAGAGGAATGCAGCTTCCCTGATAGAGAGCTCACTCATCTGCCTGGACTTTCACCATGGAAGGAATAGTCCCAAGAAAAAAGACGTTCCACAGCGGCCTCTAGTGGACAAACACAGGTACCGCACTTTTGTCTTTTTTTTTTTTTTTTAAAACCTCCTTTATGAAAAACATTTCCAGGTTTACAGTTTTTTTAAAACTTCCCTTATGAAAAAACATTTCTAGGATTTCTTAGGCATATACAGCTATTAGCGGGAATACCCTTTAGGTAACAGGCAGAAAGACATATTAGGCTTGGGGGTCCCCTCAATAGAACCAAGTTCCTGAGGGGCCCCCACTTACCTTTTCCCCGCCGCAGGACTTTGTTTGGTCCACAGAAGCCCAAACTTCACCTCTCACGGCAGGCATTGTACTAGACCTTCAGGGACCGGGTTCCCAAGGATTCCACTCCCCTGGACCTGTATAGCACCCTGCACAGATAGCCTCTTGGTCGTGGGTATGACCAGAGCTCTGGATCCCAGGGTCCAGCCCTCCTAAGAGAGGCATTACAGGCAAAACCCTGCTCTTCTCTGCAAGGCCCGGGTACCGACCGTTTAGCTATGAAGCTTTTTTGGTCGGATCCGGAATAGCTTGCTAAGGCCCAGAGAACCTGTACACAAGCCCAGATGAATACATGTTAACCTTGGCCAACACCTTAGACACTGGCAAAAAACTGAGGTACTCCCGGATGGGAGGGGCTTATATAGGGGAGGGTACTTCCTGTTTTGGAAGTTGCCAGTGCCAGCACCTGAAGGTAATTCTATATAACCCACATAGTAATGACTATGCTGCTCTGTGTCCCGTGATGTATGAACAAGAAAGTTATAGCGTCTACAAAATAGGGGATAGTTTTATGGCATTTTAATTAATAATTTTTTTTTACTAGTAATGGCGGCGATCAGCGATTTTTATCGTGACTGCGACATTATGGCGGACACATCAGACACTTTTGACACATTTTTGGGACCATTGTCATTTTTACAGCGATCAGTGCTATAAAAATGCACTGAATACTGTGAAAATTACACTGGCAGTGAAGGGGTTAACCACTAGGTGGCGCTGTAGGAGTAGAGTGTGCCCTAGTGAGTGATTCTTACTGTAGGGGTGTGTGGCTTGGCGTGACACGTCACTGATCGTTGTTCCCGATGACAGGGAACAGACGATCACTGACATGCCACTAGGAAGAACGGGGAAAGGTTTGTTTACACTTACCTTTCCCCGTTCTTCAGCTCTGTGACCCGATCGCGGGACGCCGGCGGCGATCGGGTCCCGCGGGCGCGGTCACGGAGCTTCGGACGCACGACCCACGTCTGGGATCTTAAAGGGGACGTACCTGTACGGCCGTATGCCCAGCCGTGCCATTCTGTCGACGTATATCATCGTGCGACGGTCCTTAAGTGCTTAATAAAGCCCCCTTCTCTCTCCTTAACCACTTCCCGCCCAGCCTATAGCAGAATGATGACCTGGAAGTGGTTCTGTTATCCTGACTGGGCATCATATGATGTCCAGCAGGATAAGCCGCGATCACGCACCCGCGCAGCCCAGCGATCTGTGGTGTGGTGTGTCAGTCTGACACACTGCATCTCCGATCTTGGTAAAGAGCCTCTGACGGAGGCTCTTTACCACGTGATCAGCTGTGTCCAATCACAGCTGATCACAGCAAGAGCCGTGTATCGGCTTTTCCTCTACTCGCGCTGACAGACGTGAGTAGATGAGGGTAGACAGCGAGTAGATGAGAGCTGATCCTGACAGGGGGTCTGCACTGATTGATTATAAGTGCAGCCCCCTGAGGATGCCCACCAGAGATGCCCACCCATGGCCAGCAAGGATGCCCACCCATGGCCACCAGGGAAGAACACCAGGTAAGCCGAATAGAGCCCACCAGGGATGGCAATCATTGCCCATTAGGGATGGCGCTCTGTACCCATCAGTGATGCCTGCCAGCACCTCTGATCAGTGCCATCAGTGCCCACCAGTGTCGCCTGTATGTGCCCTCCAGTGCCACCTATTAGTGCCCATCAGTGCTACCTATCAGTGCCGCCTATCAGTGCTCATCAGTGCTGCACATCAGTGCCAATCAGTACTGCCTCATCAGTGCCCATCATTGAAGGAGAAAACTTACTGATTTACAAAGTTGTGTAACAACTGAAGAAAAACTTATTTTTTTCCCCAAAATGTTTGCTTTTTCTATTTGTAGCGCAAAAAATAAAAATCCTAGCTGTGATCAAATACCACCAAAAGAAAACTCCATTTATTGGAAAAATTTGATAAATATTTTGTTTGGCTACAACATCGCATGACCGCGCAATTGTCATTCAAAATGTAAGAGCGCTAGTCTGGGCAGAAAGGTGTATAAGTGCCCAGTATTGAAGTAGTTAAAAGCTGCATAAAAGTGCAAAATAAGAACCTTTGGCGGGCAAAATAATTAGATAGTATACTAACCATTGCCCAACATCCATAGTGCAGGGGGGGGGGGGGGGACGTCACCCTCCTTCAGGTCAGATCTTGGAGAATGTGGAGTAGTGTAAATCTCATAAGAAGGTGCTGCAGCACAAGTGAGGGATTGCCCTCTTGTGAGATTTGGGCTACTCAACTTTCTTCAAGATCTGGCCAGAAGATTGGATGATGTCACCCTCACCTAGGTGCCATGGGAGGAAGCCGGGTAAAGACAAGCATAGTATCTAACTTCCCCCCCTCTCTCTTTTCTTGCACTTTCACCCCAATGTTTTTTTTTGGGGGGGGGGGATCTCTTGAAAAGGTGTCACTGAGATGTCTCCGTAATTTTACAGGTAAACTTGAATAAATTAGAGTCGTGTCACAATATATATATTTTTTAAATGACAACCTTGAGTATTCCCATAGAAATGTATTAAGTAAATTTAATTAGAAACTGCAACACAATTCTCTGTTGTTTTCTACTGCAAAATCATTGAGCATAAACATATGAAGTATTTGATAGTTTACAATGAGCAAAGCACACCTGCTGGGAGGAAAGACTTGCACAAATCTGACTTTCCAAAAATGCTCATGCATTGCTAAGATCATCCTGAATGGTGAAATGCTGCCCCCCTCTGTCTGATACTGGAAACGCGGTCTATGGTAAAATTGGTTAGAGAATTGCTGTGATCAGTTTCTGATCAGTCATGTCACTGGACTCTGGAACAGGACACATTCTTCACCATGTTGAAAATGTTTTTTTTAATAGATCAATAATTTGTAATTTTTTTTTTTTTTTTTTTTAATACATTTGTGTTTTTGTTTTGTTTTTTACATTTCAATCATTTTTATCTTTTTTTTTTTATAGAATTAAATTATTATTTTTTCCAGTTAACAGTTATGGCGTTACCGCAAGGCCTAAAAATCTCTGCAATAAAATAATTGTTGATTAATTTTTTTTTACTTTTTCTAAATTATTTTTTGTGTTTCTTGTATTGTACGTAATAAGTAAACATTAAAATAATAATAATAAAAAGCTTTTAGCAAAAACAAGGGGGTATACCCCAAAAGCTTTTCCTGAAAATATGGATGTTAGTGCCAATAAAAAAAGTATGATGGACAGCACTCAATTGTTTTTGTTGCAAGTGCACTAATATGGCTACAATCACCTAAGGCAGGGGTCCTCAACCTTTTGAAGAGCGCGGGCCACTTAAAGCGGTTGTATACCCCGCTTGCACATTTTTACCTATAGGTAAGCCTATAATAAGACTTACCTGTAGGTAAAATGAATGTCTCCTAAGCCTACACGGTTTAGGAGATATTCACCTTGCATGCAGCCACCAACGTCAGTGGCACATGTGCTCTGAAGGTCCGGCGGATGATGCCGGACCTTGCCGGAAAGAGGACTCCCATGCTGTGAGTGGCCGGAGCCGTGAACCCGGAAGAAACGCAGAAAGAAACTGTCAGCTCCCTCAGTGGTGACTGGGAGGCGGTGCCGGCGCTTCGTTCTAAGGTAAGCATTTCATAATGAGCTAGTATGCGATGCATACTAGCTTATTATGCCTTTGCCTTACAGTTTTTTTTTCTGATGCCGCGTACACACGATCGTTTTTCATGCCATTTTTTAAACCGACGTTTTTCTCGTCGTTTTTTTTCATGTTTCCTCTCAAGCCTGTCTTGCGTACACACGATCATTTTAAAAAACGTTCAAGCAAAGCGCAGTGACGTATACCACGTACGACGGCACTATAAAGGGGAAGTTCCGTTCGGATGGCGCCACCCTTCATGTTAGTAAAGTTTGTTGAGCGACGATTCGCGCTTTTCAGCCTCGTGCTTTTCAGTCTGTTACAGCGTGACGAATGTGCTATCTCCATTACGAACGCTAGTTTTACCAGAACGAGCGCTCCCGTCTCATACTTGATTCTGAGCATGCGCGTTTTTTTTTCACCTCGTAAAAGCATACACACTATCGTTTTTCACGTCGTTAAAAAAAACGACATGAAAAACGACGTGAAAAAATAGAGCATGTTCGAAATTTTTAATGCCCGTTTTTCACGTCGTTAAAAATGCTCTGGAGCCTACACACGATCGGTTTTAATGCCCATTTTTAAAAATGGCATTTTTAACGGCATGAAAAACGATCGTGTGTATGGGGCATTAGAGTATACAAATGCTTTAAGTGATTTGGTACCCGGTCACGGGCCACAAGGAAATGAAATGGTTCCGAATTTAAATGTTTTGATTTTGAATAGCATAAAGAGGATTTTAAAAAAACTATTTAGGATCATCATTTTCCGTGGGACCAATCCCCATTGTATGTTTACCCCTATTACATCTTGTGGATGCAGCTAACCCGCAGGTGAACAGGGCTGCACCCGCAGATCAGTGTGGAAGCAGCCTTATAGTTGTTAACTCTTTTATCAAGTGCCCAGTGTATGGGTTGTTTAATACGCTGACCTTCTTTTCCTCTTTCAGCTCCCAGATTGCCAGCCCTGGGCATGTGCTTCCCTGGTTTGAGGTAGTGGGCCACATCAAAGGGCCCTGTAGACGACAGGCCCTGACTTAAAACCGTTAGACTGGGTTCACACCTATGCAAATTGGATGCGAGTTTCACCGCATCCAATTCGCATGATAGGAGATTGTGCCTGGCTCTCTATGGAGTCGGTTCATATATCTCTGTTGTGGCTTGTACAGGAACGCTAGGCGCCTTTGGCTCCATTTCAGGCAAAAAATTGTCCCTGTATCGTTCCTGAAAGGGAGAACAGGGATGCACCGGACCCCTGCTGTGAGATGTGAACCCAGCCTCAAGCAAAATTCATCAAAAGCCCATTAAATTAAATTCCAGCTTCGGCCTAGGCCTAAAAAAAAAAAAAAAAGTAATGGATCCCAGGCAGTGGCATTTTAGATTGAATGTTACCCAATGTCCTTGAACCCACTTTTTGTGTGCCTAGGGGGTCAAGCCTTCAGCCCCCGCTCTAGACTCACAGGAGACATCATCACATCTAAACACATCTTTTGCAGTATTAGGGATCTACCTACTACCAGGAAGAAGTGGGTAAGGGGGACCTGTTACATCATCAGACCAATCCAAGGACACCCGCAAAAAATGGAATCTCCTCAATGTAGGCACACAGCAATAAAAACCCTGATAAGTGTTCTAATCCATTTCTACTTTTTCTAAAACGAAAAAAAAAAAAGTTTGCCTTTTGGTGATACTTTAGGCTGGGTTCACCGCGTCCAATTCGCAATAGCAGGAGATTTTGACCGGCTCTCTATAGAGCCGGCTCACATACTGTATATCCGCAGTGGGTCTTTTTCACAAAATTTGGACCTGAAACGGTGAACAAGGACGCATCACGACCCCTGCTGTGAGTCACATGCGGCTCATATGTGAATCCAGCCTGAACCTCTTGACAACCACGCTATAGCTGAATGACAGCTGCAGCACGGTCGCACATTGCCATCATATGACGTCCTCCCATTTCTTGCACGCCCCCTGCAGCACGCACGCATCTGCAGACATCTGTTATTGCTGTGTCCTTGAGACATAGCTGATCACAGATTGTGGGTAAGTAAGAGCCAATCACAGCGGCTCTTTACCATGTGATCGACTGTGTCCAGTCACAGCTGATCACAGATTGTGGTAAAGAGCCAATCACAGCGGCTCTTGTGATCAACTGTGTCCAATCACAGCTGATCAGAGTGTAAACAGGATTTGCCAATAACCGGAAAATCAACACTGGGGATATCTACACTGATAATCAGGGCAGTGATCATCAGTGCAGCGCCAATAGTACCTATCAGTGCTGCCAATCAGTGCCACCTTTCAGTGCCCATCAGTGAAGGATAAAAATTACCTATTTACAAAATTTTATAACAGAAACCAAGAAAAAATAAAAAATCTAAAATGTTGGCCTTTTTTTGTTTGTGTAGCAAAAAATAAACAATACATTTTGTTTGGGTACCGCGTAATTGTTATTCACAGTGTGACAGCGCTGAAAGCTGAAAAGGAGTCTGGGCAGGAAGGGGGAAAAAGTGGCCAGTAGGCAAGTGGTTAAATATGCTACTCACCTATGCCAAGTTTTTGCACTTTTTTGTTAAAAGAGTTCCGACTAATGTTTTACCACATTTTGCCCCCCCCCCCCCCAAAAAAAAAAAAGCTTTCTATTGTATCTGTTGCTGTTTATGTAACAGTATTTTATGGTGATTGGTATATTGCTTTCAATAAAGCCCTTTGTCAAAAAAATAATAATCAGTCAGTTCAATGATGTTATGGATCCTTCCTTTTCTCCTCTGATGGAGGTGGTTCTTCCTTCTGGATGGAGTACTGTGTGACCAGGCTGCCTGATGATGATATGCCCCTAGGAGGCGGGTCCGTAACAGACTGGGCTCACAGGAACAGATGATGCTGAACATCATTCAACCCATAAGATTGGGAACATCTAGTGGTGAAAGAAACTAGTGCAGGGATAAACTCCAGATTGAAGGCAAGTACTCCAGGAATAGCTGCTTTTTATTTATTTTTTGTTCCTGGGCATCCTATCATTTAACCATAAATACTTTAACCACTTGGTTTTACCCCCTTCATGACTAGGTTATTTTTTGCTATTCACCACTGTGCTACTTTAACTGGAAATTGCATGGTCATGCAACACAAATTAACTTTATATAACTTTTTATTATATTTTTACAGAAATAGATAGAGCTTTCTTTTGGTGGTATTTGATCACTGCTGAGATTTTTATTTTTTGCTATCTAAAACAAAAACGGACCCAAAATTTGGGGGGGAAAAAACGTTATTTTCTACTTTCCGTTATAAAACATATCCAATGAAATAAAATTTCTTTATAAATGTAGGCCATAATGAATTCCGCTACATGTTTTTGGAAAAAAAAAAATCACAATAAGTGTATATTAATTAGCTGGTGTGAAAGTCTACAAACTATGGTATATATACTTGAAAATTGATCAATCGTGATGTACTGATGGCCTATCTCATTTCTCAAGGCCCCACAATGCCAGGACAGTACAAAAATACCCTCCAAATGAACCCATTTTGGAAAATAGACTGTCTGAGGTATTTAGTAAGAGGCATGGCAAGTTATTTTCAAGGTGTAATTCTTTTGCTTCAATTTTTTGGAAAATTAAGACAAAAGATTTTCACAATTTACCTTTACACGCTGTCACCAGTGCAGTACAGCGTCAAGATATGACTGGCGATCAGATATGCAGAGAAAGGCGCTTCTAAGTGCAGTATGTCAGGAATTTTATTAAAAGGCAATGGTTAAAAACACTTATGCCTAGTAGGGATGAGCTCGGTGTTCGAGTCGAACATACGTTCGACTCGAACATCGGCTGTTCGATCGTTCGACGAAGATCGAACGATTTGGGCCGTTCGCGCCTAATTCGAGTGACGCGAACGGCCCACAATGCACTACGCCATCGCAGTGTCATCCAGGCGCTGTGATTGGCCAAGCATGCACTGTGACCCCGCATGCTTGGCCAATCACAGCGCCGGCAGCGAGGAGAGCAATGATTGGCCACAGGCAGGATGCCTGTGGCCAATTATTGCTGAGGGTGTTTAGTACACGCCCCACACTATAAAAGGCCGCCAGCACGGCGGCCTAGTGTAGTGTGTTCCGGAGCAGGGAAAGAGAAGCATAGGCAGGGACAGTGACATTTTTTTTCTTGCTTAACCTGGATTCCTTTAGTTTAGGGAAAGAGAAGGATAGGTAGGGAGAGTGTCAGTGTGTTTTACTGTGCTAATCCTTGTTTCTAGGGACAGGGAAGGACAGTGAGGGAAATTCTCCTTGTGCTATACTGTGCTAAAGCATTGATCATCAACCATCTTTAAAAAATCATTTTTTCTAGGGACAGAAAACTATAGGTAGGGAGAGTGTCAGTGTGTTTTACTGTGCTAATCCTTGTTTCTAGGGACAGGGAAGGACAGTGAGGGAAATTCTCCTTGTGCTATAGTGTGCTAAAGCATTGATCATCAACCATCTTTAAAAAAAAAAAAATTTCTAGGGACAGAAAACTATAGGTAGGGAGAGTGTCAGTGTGTTTTACTGTGCTAATCCTTGTTTCTAGGGACAGGGAAGGACAGTGAGGGAAATTCTCCTTGTGCTATAGTGTGCTAAAGCATTGATCATCAACCATCTTTAAAAAAACATTTTTTCTAGGGACAGAAAACTATAGGTAGGGAGAGTGTCAGTGTGTTTTACTGTGCTAATCCTTGTTTCTAGGGACAGGGAAGGACAGTGAGGGAAATTCTCCTTGTGCTATACTGTGCTAAAGCATTGATCATCAACCATCTTTAAAAAAACATTTTTTCTAGGGACAGAAAACTATAGGTAGGGAGAGTGTCAGTGTGTTTTACTGTGCTAATCCTTGTTTCTAGGGACAGGGAAGGACAGTGAGGGAAATTCTCCTTGTGCTATTGTGTGCTAAAGCATTGATCATCAACCATCTTTAAAAAAACATTTTTTCTAGGGACAGAAAACTATAGGTAGGGAGAGTGTCAGTTTCTTTCACTGTGCTAATCCTTGTTTCTAGGGACAGGGAAGGACAGTGAGGGAAATTCTCCTTGTGCTATACTGTGCTAAAGCATTGATCATCAACCATCTTTAAAAAAACATTTTTTCTAGGGACAGAAAACTATAGGTAGGGAGAGTGTCAGTTTCTTTCACTGTGCTAATCCTTGTTTCTAGGGACAGGGAAGGACAGTGAGGGAAATTCTCCTTGTGCTATACTGTGCTAAAGCATTGATCATCAACCATCTTTAAAAAAACATTTTTTCTAGGGACAGAAAACTATAGGTAGGGAGAGTGTCAGTTTCTTTCACTGTGCTAATCCTTGTTTCTAGGGACAGGGAAGGACAGTGAGGGAAATTCTCCTTGTGCTATACTGTGCTAAAGCATTGATCATCAACCATCTTTAAAAAAACATTTTTTCTAGGGACAGAAAACTATAGGTAGGGAGAGTGTCAGTTTCTTTCACTGTGCTAATCCTTGTTTCTAGGGACAGGGAAGGACAGTGAGGGAAATTCTCCTTGTGCTATACTGTGCTAAAGCATTGATCATCAACCATCTTTAAAAAAACATTTTTTCTAGGGACAGAAAACTATAGGTAGGGAGAGTGTCAGTTTCTTTCACTGTGCTAATCCTTGTTTCTAGGGACAGGGAAGGACAGTGAGGGAAATTCTCCTTGTGCTATACTGTGCTAAAGCATTGATCATCAACCATCTTTAAAAAAACATTTTTTCTAGGGACAGAAAACTATAGGTAGGGAGAGTGTCAGTTTCTTTCACTGTGCTAATCCTTGTTTCTAGGGACAGGGAAGGACAGTGAGGGAAATTCTCCTTGTGCTATACTGTGCTAAAGCACTGATCATCAACCATCTTTAAAAAAACATTTTTTCTAGGGACAGAAAACTATAGGTAGGGAGAGTGTCAGTTTCTTTCACTGTGCTAATCCTTGTTTCTAGGGGCAGGGAAGGACAGTGAGGGAAATTCTCCTTGTGCTATACTGTGCTAAAGCATTGATCATCAACCATCTTTAAAAAAACATTTTTTCTAGGGACAGAAAACTATAGGTAGGGAGAGTGTCAGTTTCTTTCACTGTGCTAATCCTTGTTTCTAGGGACAGGGAAGGACAGTGAGGGAAATTCTCCTTGTGCTATACTGTGCTAAAGCATTGATTATCAACCATCTTTAAAAAAACATTTTTTCTAGGGACAGAAAACTATAGGTAGGGAGAGTGTCAGTTTCTTTCACTGTGCTAATCCTTGTTTCTAGGGACAGGGAAGGACAGTGAGGGAAATTCTCCTTGTGCTATACTGTGCTAAAGCATTGATCATCAACCATCTTTAAAAAAACATTTTTTCTAGGGACAGAAAACTATAGGTAGGGAGAGTGTCAGTTTCTTTCACTGTGCTAATCCTTGTTTCTAGGGACAGGGAAGGACAGTGAGGGAAATTCTCCTTGTGCTATACTGTGCTAAAGCATTGATCATCAACCATCTTTAAAAAAACATTTTTTCTAGGGACAGAAAACTATAGGTAGGGAGAGTGTCAGTTTCTTTCACTGTGCTAATCCTTGTTTCTAGGGACAGGGAAGGACAGTGAGGGAAATTCTCCTTGTGCTATACTGTGCTAAAGCATTGATCATCAACCATCTTTAAAAAAACATTTTTTCTAGGGACAGAAAACTATAGGTAGGGAGAGTGTCAGTTTCTTTCACTGTGCTAATCCTTGTTTCTAGGGACAGGGAAGGACAGTGAGGGAAATTCTCCTTGTGCTATACTGTGCTAAAGCATTGATCATCAACCATCTTTAAAAAAACATTTTTTCTAGGGACAGAAAACTATAGGTAGGGAGAGTGTCAGTTTCTTTCACTGTGCTAATCCTTGTTTCTAGGGACAGGGAAGGACAGTGAGGGAAATTCTCCTTGTGCTATACTGTGCTAAAGCATTGATCATCAACCATCTTTAAAAAAACATTTTTTCTAGGGACAGAAAACTATAGGTAGGGAGAGTGTCAGTTTCTTTCACTGTGCTAATCCTTGTTTCTAGGGACAGGGAAGGACAGTGAGGGAAATTCTCCTTGTGCTATACTGTGCTAAAGCATTGATCATCAACCATCTTTAAAAAAACATTTTTTCTAGGGACAGAAAACTATAGGTAGGGAGAGTGTCAGTTTCTTTCACTGTGCTAATCCTTGTTTCTAGGGGCAGGGAAGGACAGTGAGGGAAATTCTCCTTGTGCTATACTGTGCTAAAGCATTGATCATCAACCATCTTTAAAAAAGCATTTTTTCTAGGGACAGAAAACTATAGGTAGGGAGAGTGTCAGTTTCTTTCACTGTGCTAATCCTTGTTTCTAGGGACAGGGAAGGACAGTGAGGGAAATTCTCCTTGTGCTATACTGTGCTAAAGCATTGATTATCAACCATCTTTAAAAAAACATTTTTTCTAGGGACAGAAAACTATAGGTAGGGAGAGTGTCAGTTTCTTTCACTGTGCTAATCCTTGTTTCTAGGGACAGGGAAGGACAGTGAGGGAAATTCTCCTTGTGCTATACTGTGCTAAAGCATTGATCATCAACCATCTTTAAAAAAACATTTTTTCTAGGGACAGAAAACTATAGGTAGGGAGAGTGTCAGTTTCTTTCACTGTGCTAATCCTTGTTTCTAGGGACAGGGAAGGACAGTGAGGGAAATTCTCCTTGTGCTATACTGTGCTAAAGCATTCCTCATCAACCATCTTTGAAATCCTTGTTTTTTGGACAGTCAGGGAAATTGTCGTTGTGCTATTCTGTGCGAAAGCAATCATCCTCAACCATATTTAGAAATCCTTAAGTAAAGGGACAGAGAAGGACACCTGAAGGTAGCCCTTATTGCTTTTTTCCCATCTCCCTGCAGGCCATCTATTAGAATGTCTGGAAGGCAAACAAGGAGAGGCAGACAGTCAGGAGGCAATAAAAGAGGGCAAGCAGGCTCTGTGTCTGGGGGCAACAGTGCTGGTCGTGGACGCGGTGCATTGTCATCAGCACATGGCCATGGGACACGCTTGTCCTTTTCAGCAGCTGGACATGTTGAGCCACATCATGCCGAAGACTTGGTAGAGTGGATGACCAAGCCCTCCTCCTCCTCCTCATCCTCTCTCACCCAGGCTCAGGGTACTGGCAAAGCAGCTGCCAAAGCGTCCTCTTCCCTGGTATCAATGTCAGACTCATCATCAGTCACTCCTTCCCTAGACCCACCATGTCCTCCTCCTGAGGAGTCCCCCGAACTGTTTGAGCACAGTGTTGGGTACATGCTCCAGGAGGATGCCCAGCATTTCGAAGGGTCTGATGATGAAACCCAGCTACAGGAAGGCAGTAGCGTGAGAGCAGACAGAGGGGATGCTCAAGAAGGACACCAATCTGGCAGTCATGTTCCAGCAGCTGCAGCATACTGCCAGATTGGCTCCAGTGATGAGGAGGGAGGGGATGATGAGGTCACTGACTCCACGTGGGTGCCTAATAGGAGAGAGGAGGAGGAGGAGGATGAGGAGGAGGCACATCTCCAACGAGGCAGGATGCCCTTTGGTGGCCAGCGTAAGGGCAGTACACCGACGGAATCACACCGCAGAGCTCCGCCTGTGCAGGGCGCTGCCTCTGCCCGTCATTCAAAAAGTTCTTTGGTGTGGGCCTTTTTTGAGGCTAGTGCATCAGATCGCACAGCTGCTGTTTGCAACATATGTCTCAAGCGTATATCGCGTGGCCAAAACATCAGCCGCTTGGGTACCACATGCCTGACCAGACATATGTTGACCTGCCATGCAGCTCGTTGGCAAGCCTACCTCAAAGACCCACACCAAAGAACAAAGCGGACCTCTCCTTGCACCGCATCAGCTGGGATCTCCAACCCCACTATAACTTCAGTCCTCTCTGAAACATGCACTGAGAGGAATGAAGGTGTAGAATTAGGTGTGTCACAGCCAAGTAGTTGCGGCCACTCTGCTAGCAGTACACCGACGTCCGATTCTAGCAGGCAAATTTCCCTGCCCCAGCTGCTGGACCGTCGAAAGAAGTTCACTCCCAGCCATCCACATGCCCAGCGGTTGAATGCTAGCTTGGCTAAATTGCTAGCGCTTCAACTGCTGCCTTTTCAGTTGGTAGACTCGGCCCCCTTCCGTGAGTTTGTGCAATGTGCGGTTCCTCAGTGGCAGGTTCCCAAACGCCACTTTTTCTCACGGAAGGCTATTCCGGCTCTCTACCGGCATGTGGAAGGCAATGTCTTGGCCTCGCTGGACAGGGCGGTCAGCGGTAAGGTGCATATTACCGCTGACTCATGGTCCAGCAGGCATGGACAGGGACGTTACCTTTCTTTCACGGCCCATTGGGTCACTCTTTTGGCAGCTGGGAAGGATGCAGGACAAGGTGCAGTAGTGTTGGAGGTTGTTCCACCGCCACGCCTCCAAAATGCTACTACTGGTTGTGACACACCTCTCTCCTCCACCCCCTCCTCTTCTTCTTCCTCCATGGCCTCTTCCTGTGCTTTGTCCTCTGAACCAGCGGTGCTCCGTAGCCGTTCAAGGGGCTACGCAAGTACGCAGGCAAAAAGATGCCATGCCGTGCTTGCGCTGGTGTGTTTGGGGGACAGAAGCCACACTGGGGCAGAGGTCCTGTCTGCTCTGCAGGGCCAGGCCGAGAGGTGGTTGACGCCACGCCAGCTTAAGCCAGGAATGGTGGTTTGCGACAATGGCACCAACCTCCTCTCCGCCCTCCGACAGGGACAACTGACCCATGTGCCCTGTGTGGCTCACGTCCTTAACCTGGTGGTGCAGCGGTTCTTGGGCAGGTACCCGGGCTTACAGGATGTCCTGAGGCAGGCCAGGAAAGTCTGTGTGCATTTCCGCAGATCTTATAATGCCAGTGCTCGCCTGGCTGAGCTGCAAAAGGAGTTGAACCTGCCCAAGAACCGCCTTATATGTGACATGCCCACCAGGTGGAACTCAACGTTGGCCATGCTGCAGCGGCTGCACACGCAGCAGAGGGCCATCAATGAGTACCTGTGCGACTACGGCACCAGGACAGGGTCAGGGGAGCTTGGTTTTTTTTCTCCACGCCAGTGGGGCATGATCAGGGATGCATGCACTGTCCTGGCACCATTTGAGGAGGCCACGAGGATGGTGAGCAGTGACAGTGCATGCATCAGTGACACTGTACCTCTTGTCCACCTGTTGGAGCACACGCTGCGTGGAATAATGGACAGGGCACTTGAGGCAGAACAGAGGCAGGAAGAGGAGGACTTCCTTGCCTCTCAAGGCCCCCTTTACCCAGACAGTGTTCCTTCTGTCCCACCCATCGCACAGGAAGAGGAAGAGGAGGAGGAGGAGGAGGATTGTGTCAGCATGGAGGTGGAGGCTGGCACTCAGCATCAACAGCAGCAGTCTTTTAGGGATGATTTACAGTCCCAAGAAACCAGTGGACTTGTACGTGGCTGGGAGGAGGTGGCTGCGGATCATGTCGTCCTTAGTGACCCAGAGGACTCCGGACCGAATGCCTCAGCAAACCTACGCTGCATGGCCTCCCTGATCCTGCAAAGTCTGCGGAAGGATCCTCGTATTCTTCGGATCAAGGAGAGAGACCATTACTGGCTGGCCACTCTCCTTGATCCACGGTACAAGGGTAAGGTTGCGGACCTTATGTTACCGTCGCAGAGGGAGCAGAGGATGAGACAACTCCGGGAGGCCTTGCAGAAAGGTCTGTGCAACGCGTTCCCAGAGACTGGGAGGTTACAAACTCCTGGTCCTGGACAACGAGTTGCTGAGGCTTCGGCCAGTCAAAGAAGGAGCGGTGGGGAAGGTGGCCGTCTGACCGATGCGTTCAGACAATTCTTTAGTCCGCAGCCCCAAAGTATGATCGGTTCCAGCAACCATCGCCAGCGTCTGATAAACATGGTGCAGGAATATCTAGGGGCAAGGTCAGACTTGGACACCTTCCCCACCGAAAATCCTCTGGCTTACTGGGTCTTGAGGATGGATCACTGGCCAGAGCTTGCACAGTATGCAATTGAGCTACTGGCCTGTCCTGCATCCAGCGTTCTTTCGGAACGCACATTCAGTGCTGCTGGAGGATTTGTCACGGATCACAGGGTGCGCCTGTCCACCGACTCGGTTGATCGACTGACTTTCATCAAGATGAACCAGTCTTGGATAACCACCAGCTACCACACACCTGATGCTGATATAACAGACTAATTGATTTTAACATGTCACATCCCTTCAAGACTGATGCTGATGCTGAGTGCCTGTGCTGTTATGTTGACTGGCTATCCTCCTCCTCCGAGTCCTCAATGATACGATTGATGATGATAGCTTGGAAGATCATTTTTGTTTATGGGTGCCGCCACCAGTGGCTAAGGCCCAATTTTTCAGCCCCTGTTTAACAGGGGCGTGTAATTACAATTTTTGAAGCAATACTTTGCAACAGGGCTCATTGCTGTGCTCCAAGTACAGTATCTGTGAGGGGTTGGAGTGTTGTGCCACCAGTGCCTAAGGCCCAATTTTTCAGCCCCTGTTTAACAGGGGCGTGTCATTACAATTTTTGAAGCAATACTTTGCAACAGGGCTCATTGCTGTGCTCCAAGTACAGTATCTGTGAGGGGTTGTGTCAGGGTCACCTGTGGCCAGGTGACAGATGCACACCGTAGGGGGACAGGAGTGCACCGCGAGGTAGTGAACCCTATGGCTGGCTTCTGTGGATAGGAAACTGGGTGGTTGTGGAAAGCGGGACCAGAGGAGCACAACCGGGATCCCAACGGAAGCGAGAGCCAAGATTCCCCAGGGCGCGGAGTCTAAGACCCAGCTGGTCTTCTCCAGGGCCTCTAGTGGTGAGGAGGTTACGCTGCAGGCTGGGACCAGGTCGCGGCCCCTGGAGTTTCCTAGCTCACGCCCCGTAGGATAAGGGGAAGCAGCAGCACACGATAGAGAGAACCGAATAACAAGCCGAAGGTCAGGGGCCACAAGCAGACAAGGATAACGAAGAACGAGCCGAAGGTCAAGGGTCACGAGCAGACAGGGATGGTCGGGGACAAGCCAATAACGTAACAGAGAGACAGACGTAGCACACGGCAGGCAGGAACCCAAACACACAATGCCTAACAAACACGTTGATCAGCAAAGCAGGCTTGCAGTGCACAGGTTAATATAGTGTTCAGTGATAGGGCCTGGGGTGGAGTCAGGCTGGGAGGAGATTATAAAGGAAGCCAGGTGAAGGAGGTCTGGTCTCTAGATGAACACATGAGGAGGAAGGTAAGATGGCAGACAGACATTAATGCATATCCATGACAGTACCCTCCCTCTTACGAGGCCTCCCCCTTCCCCGCCTGGGCCCAGGTTTAGAGGGAAACTTCAGATGAAACTCCTTTAACAGACGAGGTGCAAAGACCTCAGATGCAGTGATCCAAGACCTCTCCTCAGGACCAAACCCTTTCCAATGAACGAGGTACTGAAGAACGCCTTTACAGAGTCGGGAGTCCAGAATTTGACTGATCTCGTACTCCTGATTATCCTCCGAGACAGGCGCCACGGTAGGAAGAGGACGAGAGAATTTATTGAGGACTAAAGGCTTTAGAAGAGCAACATGAAAGGAGTTAGTGATTTTAAGGCTCTTAGGAATCTGGAGTTTGAAACAAACCGGATTCAGTTTAGCAGTTACCGTGTATGGACCGATGAATCGTGGAGCAAACTTCAGAGAAGGAACTCGGAGCTTGATGTTCCTGGTAGAGAGCCAGACTTTGTCCCCTGGCTGAAGAGAAGGCGGTTTACGCCTGCGGCGGTCGGCAAAGCCTTTGAATTTTTCAGCAGCTGCCCGGAGGGAATCATGAACGTGACCCCAAACGGAATTGAGAGACTCCTGAACCGAAGCCAAAGCTGGAATGTCTGGAGAACAGATCATAGGAAGAGGAAGTTGAGGGTGTTTTCCATAAACTGTGAAAAAGGGTGTCTTCTGCGAACTGGTATTCACATGATTGTTATGGGAGAATTCTGCCCACGGGAGTAGAGAGGACCAATCGTCATGGTGAGAAGACACAAAGGTGCGAAGAAAGACCTCTAACTCCTGATTAACCCTCTCAGTCTGTCCATTGGATTGGGGATGGTAAGAAGAAGAAAAATCCAAGACAATA
Source organism: Rana muscosa (assembly GCA_029206835.1). NCBI lineage: Eukaryota > Metazoa > Chordata > Amphibia > Anura > Ranidae > Rana > Rana muscosa. The sequence goes on from CM055118.1 coordinate 303,523,669, forward strand.
TTGAGGGATTTGCAAAAGGCTCTCCAAAAACGAGACGTGAATTGGACTCCCCTGTCGGAAACAATATGAGAAGGGACCCCATGTAGGCGGAGAATTTCTCGAATGAAAATGGGAACCAAGGCAGGGGCAGAAGGAAGACCAGGAAGAGGAACAAAATGAGCCATCTTGGAGAATCGATCGATTACCACCCAAATGACTGTATTATTCTCAGACAGTGGGAGATCGGTGATAAAATCCATGGCAATATGGGCCCAGGGTTCCTTAGGAATAGGCAAGGGCATGAGGAGACCAGCAGGAGCTTGTGTGGAGGATTTGGACTGAGCACAGACATGACAAGCTTTAACGTAGTCTTTGACGTCTGAGCGGAGATTAGGCCACCAGTAGTGACGACTGATGAGTAGGAAGGATCGGAGGAATCCAGAATGTCCTGCCACCTTGGAATCATGTCCCCAACGAAGGATCTTAGCTCTTAGCTCAGTGGGGACAAAGGTCTTACCAGGCGGAATTTTAGACTTCAGGGTGGTAGAGTGGGCAACAATGCATGAGGTGGGAATGATCGGCTCAGGTTCAGGGGCGGACTCCTCGTCCAAAGTGTCAAATGACCTAGAGAGCGCATCAGCCCGACCGTTGCAGGAACCAGGTTTGTAGGTAATCGTGAAATTAAAACGGGCAAAGAAGAGACTCCACCTGGCCTGTCTAGGATTCAGACGTTTAGCATTCTGTAGATACTGTAAATTCTTGTGATCGGTAAAGATCGTTATGGAGTGAGGGGAACCCTCCAAGAGATGACGCCACTCCTCTAACGCCAATTTAATTGCGAGAAGTTCCCGATCACCGATGGCATAATTCCTCTCTGCCTGAGAAAATTTTTTGGAGAAGAACGCACATGGTTGGCGTCTCTTCTCAAAGATTTGAAGAAGCACAGCTCCCACCCCCATTGAGGAAGCGTCCACTTCAATAAAAAATGCATTCCCAGGATTTGGTCTCCTCAAGAGGGGGCCAGAAACAAAGGCCTGTTTCAGGTTGTGAAATGCAGAGACAGCTTCGGGAGGCCAGTCTCTGGCATTCACACCCTTCTTGGTCAAAGCGATAATAGGCGCGGCAATGGAAGAGTAATTCCTTATGAACTGCCTATAATAATTAGTGAAGCCAAGAAAGCGCTGTGTGGCCTTGAGGCTAGCAGGAAGAGGCCAGTTGGTGATAGCCAAGACCTTCCCAGGGTCCATACGAAGCCCCGAACATGAGACAAAGCACCCCAAAAACAGGACCTCAGAACATTCAAAGGAACATTTCTCCAGCTTGGCATAGAGATTGTTCTCTCTAAGACGTTGAAGTACAGTGCGGACATGGTTTCTGTGGACGAGCAGATTTTCAGAAAAGATCAGAATGTCATCCAGATAGATGACAACAAACTGGTACAGCAGATCTCTGAAGATTTCATTGACAAAGTTTTGAAACACGGCTGGAGCATTACACAGACCAAAAGGCATCACCAGATATTCGTAATGCCCGTCTCTAGTGTTAAATGCAGTCTTCCATTCGTCACCCTCCCGTATTCGAATGAGATTGTACGCGCCTCTGAGATCCAACTTGGTGAAAATGGAGGCACCCTTCAACCTATCGAATAGCTCAGATATTAAGGGTAAGGGGTATCGATTTTTAATAGTAACCGCATTTAAACCCCGATAATCGATGCAGGGTCTTAAGGTACCATCCTTTTTGGCAACAAAAAAGAACCCTGCCCCTGCAGGCGATGAGGATTTCCGGATGAACCCTCTCTCCAGATTCTCTGCTACATACTCCGACATGGCCTGGGTCTCTGGGATGGACAGAGGGTAGGTACGACCCCTGGGTAGAGTTGCTCCGGGGACAAGATCAATAGCACAGTCAAAAGACCTGTGGGGAGGAAGCACCTCAGCTGATTTTTTACAGAACACATCCCGGTAATCGCTGTATGCGGCGGGAAGATCAGAAGAAACAGAAGTGGCAGCAACCGGAAGACTCTCCTTGGGGGTCACCTTGAGAAGACACGACGAGAAACATGAGGAACCCCAGGCCAGGATCTGCCCAGAGACCCAGTCCACATGTGGAGAGTGGAGCTGTAGCCAAGGGAGGCCCAATACAACTGGGGTAGAGGCCTTGGGTAGAATAAGAAAGGATATCCACTCCTGGTGGAGAATCCCTACCGACATCCTAATGGGTAGCGTCTGGAAGCGAATAGGGCCCCCTGGGAGAACAGTGCCATCAATTGCCGAGACTACCAATGGGGTAGTGAGAGGTGAAAGGGTAAGCTTCATAGAAGAAGCAGTTCTCCAATCCATGAAATTGCCGGCAGCCCCGGAATCCAGGTATGCAAGGGTTGACTGAGGAGAAGTGCCTACATGAAGGGACACCGGCAAGAGCAGGCGAGAAGGTGATGTTTCTGGGTCCAATACTCCACCTTCCAAATGTATTAGACCCGAGCGTTTCCCGGACGAAGCGAGCAGGAGTCACGAAAATGACCCTTGCCCCCACAATAGAGGCACAAGCCCAGAGTTCTGCGCCTAGCACGTTCTTCGGGGGTTAGTCTGGTCCGGCCCAGCTGCATAGGTTCTTCAGCAGGTAGAGGATGCTCCACGGAATGAAGGGAGGGGAGCTCAGACTGGCTAGGACCCAGAGAGTGCTGGCGTCTTTTTTCTAAGGACCTCTCTTGAAAACGAATGTCGATCTGGTTGCATAATGAAATTACATCGTCCAGACCGACGGGAATGGCTCTTCCCGCTAATTCGTCTTTCACTCGGTCAGAGAGGCCATGTAAAAAGGTAGCGACCAGGGCCTCATTATTCCAGCTCAATTCAGCTGTGTGGATACGGAACTGAAGAGCATATTGCCCCACTGAACTAGATTCTTGGCGAAGACGTAAGACAGCACTAGCCGCTGAAGAAGCCCGAGCCGGCTCTTCGAAGATATTACGAAAGAGCTTCAAGAATTCGGACAGACTGGAAACCACCGGATCGTTCCTCTCCCACAGGGGGGCAGCCCAGGCCAAAGCTTCACCGGAGAGGAGGGAAATGATATAGGCTACCTTAGCCCGGTCAGATAGGAAGCTTTGAGGCTGAAGCTCAAAATGAATAGTGCATTGGCTGAGAAACCCCCTGCAGGCCTTGGAGTCCCCAGAGAAACGGAACGGAGCTGGCAATCTTAGTGAGTGTGAGGCTGCGACTGGTGCGATAGGTACAGCCGCTGGTTGTACTTGGGGTTGCGGATTCGGGGTTCCCAAGGAGACCTGAAGCTGCTCGAATCGAGAAGCCAGATCCTGGAGGAATCGCATCACCTGGGTCTGATTTGATTCCTGGGTCTCAAGTCTGCGAACTATGCCCTGCAATGGATCATCCGCGGGAAGCGGGATGTCAGCCGGGTTCATGGCTGATCAAACTGTCAGGGTCACCTGTGGCCAGGTGACAGATGCACACCGTAGGGGGACAGGAGTGCACCGCGAGGTAGTGAACCCTATGGCTGGCTTCTGTGGATAGGAAACTGGGTGGTTGTGGAAAGCGGGACCAGAGGAGCACAACCGGGATCCCAACGGAAGCGAGAGCCAAGATTCCCCAGGGCGCGGAGTCTAAGACCCAGCTGGTCTTCTCCAGGGCCTCTAGTGGTGAGGATGTTACGCTGCAGGCTGGGACCAGGTCGCGGCCCCTGGAGTTTCCTAGCTCACGCCCCGTAGGATAAGGGGAAGCAGCAGCACACGATAGAGAGAACCGAATAACAAGCCGAAGGTCAGGGGCCACAAGCAGACAAGGATAACGAAGAACGAGCCGAAGGTCAAGGGTCACGAGCAGACAGGGATGGTCGGGGACAAGCCAATAACGTAACAGAGAGACAGACGTAGCACACGGCAGGCAGGAACCCAAACACACAATGCCTAACAAACACGTTGATCAGCAAAGCAGGCTTGCAGTGCACAGGTTAATATAGTGTTCAGTGATAGGGCCTGGGGTGGAGTCAGGCTGGGAGGAGATTATAAAGGAAGCCAGGTGAAGGAGGTCTGGTCTCTAGATGAACACATGAGGAGGAAGGTAAGATGGCAGACAGACATTAATGCATATCCATGACAGGTTGGAGTGTTGTGCCACCAGTGCCTAAGGCCCAATTTTTCAGCCCCTGTTCAACAGGGGCATGTAATTACAATTCTTGATCTAATAATTCACAGCGGGGCCCATTGCTGCACCCACCAAGAGTAACTCTGAGGGCTTACAGTGTTGTGGCAACGCCACCACCACCACCACCACGAAAGGCCCAATTTTTCAGCCCCTGTTCAAAAGGGGCATGTAATTACAATTCTTGATCTAATAATTCACAGCAGGGCCCATTCCTGCACCCACCAAGAGTAACTCTGAGGGCTTACAGTGTTGTGGCAACACCACCACCACCACCACCACCACCACCACCACGAAAGGCCCAATTTTTCAGCCCCTGTTCAACAGGGGCATGCAATTACAATTCTTGATCTAATAATTCACAGCAGGGCCCATTGCTGCACCCACCAAGAGTAACTGTCAGGGCTTACAGTGTTGTGGCACTAGCACCACCATCAAAGGCCCAATTTTTACTACCACTGTTCAACAATTATATGTAATTAAAATTCCTGATATAATAGTTGACAGCAGGGCGTTCCAGCACCAACCAAGAGTAACTGTGAGTGCTTACAGTGTTGTGCCAACACCAACAACTAAGGGGCCTATTTCTGCAGAGTATATACGGCAGGTCCCTACTTTCAAACATCCAACTTACAAACGACTCCTACTTGCAAACGCAAGAAGACAACAGGAAGTGAGAGGAAATCTACCCCTTGGAAGGAAAATTCTCTCCTGTAAGAATTAATATGGGAGAAAGGTGTCTCCTCTGTACTGATGCTTTATCACCAATCCTTGTTTCAAGAAAAACACCACATTTCAAAAACAGTTGTCATTGGGACGGAAAGTGAGGTGAAATGTTCTGAACAGGGGCACAGACAGCAAAACAAATGTTACAGGGGTGATAACCCTTACCTATGTTTTCCAAAAAGTTTAAAAATAGATTTTTGGGCTGGAGCTACACTTAAACAATGTACCTGTTAAAAATTACAAACAGATTCTACATAAGAACAAACCTACAGTCCCTGTCTTGTATGCACCGCCTGTATACGGCTGTTCAGAGTATATAGGGCCTTTTTTATTTTATGTGCGGGGTTCCCCTTAATATCCATACAAGACCCAAAGGGGCTGGTAATGGGCTGGGGTAGGGGGGGGGGGGCCATGGGGTAGCTATGCCATTTTTCTTAAAGATTTTCATCCATATTACCGGGACCACACATTACATTAAAGCCGCAAGCAGTTTTAAATGGCTTTTTTTTCCTTTAGAAGTGTCATTTTGTGCAGGGACAGTTCTAAACACGGGAAACACGTGGCACTTCACAGGCATACTTTAGACACCCCCCAGGTACGATATTTAAAGGAATATTTGACTTTTTTTTTCACTTTATGCATCATTAAAATGACTGCTCCGGAAAAACGACCGTTTTTAAAACTTCTTTTTGCATTGATACATGTCCCCTGGTGCAGAACCCGGGTTCCCAAACCCTTTTTAGGACAATAACATGCATAATAGTCGTTATAATTAGCACTTTAGAATTCGAACGTTCGCATCCATTGTATTTAATAGGGTTCTAATGTTCGTACGAACTTTCGGTCCGTTCGCGGGTTCTGGTGCGAACCGAACCCGGGGGTGTTCGGCTCATCACTAATGCCTAGTACACACGATCAGGATTCCCGGCAGTAAAAAGTCCGCTGGGAATCCTGAGAACCTGCTCAGTCACTTTTTCCCCTACACACGGCCGGGTTTCCCGACAGGAAAACTCCATTGAGAGCTTTGGTCGGGAATTCCGGCAGTGTGTATGCTCCATTGGCACTGCCTCGCAGTGTTTCACATTGAAAACTGCAGAGAACAAAAGCCACCGGGAATCACGGCAGGAAAAATAGGATTTTTTACTCACCGTAAAATCCTTTTCTCTGAGTCCATGGACCGACACAGCCTCTCTATTGACAAAGTGGGTATTATCCGTTAATTAGGAGTGACTAGGCAGAAAACTTGTAAAAAGTGTTGCATCACACCCTCTACAGTACCGCCCAGGGGGCGGACCCTCTGGATATATCACTTCAGTTTGCATCTTGCAGATCAGTTTGTCAAAAAGCAGTACAAACTTAAAAGGAGGGGTGGGTGCTGTGTCGGTCCATGGACTCAGAGAAAAGGATTTTACGGTGAGTAAAAAATCCTATTTACTCTTTCGTCCATGGACCGACACAGCCTCTCTATTGACAAAGTGGGACGTCCCAAAGCAGTGTCAGAGAAAAAACGAGGGGTGGTAACAGCATAAAAATAAACTTCACCCCAAACACAAAACAGCACTCCAACGGAGGAGTTGCAACTCTAAACAGCCGCTTGCAAAACCTTGCGGCTGAAAGAGGCATCCGAAGATGCACCTACATCAACTTTGTAGAATTTTGTGAAAGTGTGAGCGGACGACTAAGTCGCCGCTTTACATAATTGGGAAACAGACGCTTGAGGTCGGAAAGCCCAAGAGGCACCTATTGCCCTGGTTGAATGCGCCGTGACCGGAAAGGGGGGCGCTTGACCCTTTAAGGCGTAAGCCTGGATTACTATCTGTCGGATCCACCTAGAGATGGTGGCCGACGAGACTGCTTGGCCCTTCTTGGGACCAGCCACCGAAACAAACAGTTAAACTGACTTCCGGAACAGGGAAGTAACAGATAGGTATACTCTGAAAGCTCAGACGACGTCCAAGGAATGCAACGCCGACTCCTTAGGAATAGACGGGTGAGGACACAAGGATGGAAGTACAATGTCTTCGTTGAGATGAAAAGCCGAAACGACCTTCGGAAGAAAGGAAGGCTGCGGCCGCAGCACCACCTTATCCTTGTAGAAAATCAAATAGGGAGCCTTGCAGGACAAGGCTGCCAGCTCAGAGACTCGTCTAACTGACATAACAGCCACCAGAAAGACCACTTTCTGAGAAGGTGTCAACAGGGGAATATCTCTAATATTCTCAAACGGTGCCTTCTGAAGCACCGAGAGGACCAGGTTCAAGTCCCACGGAGGTAGTGGGGGACGGACCGGAGGGGCCACATGTCGAACCCCCTGCACAAATGTACTCACGAGAGAGTGAGTCGCCAGGGGTCGCTTAAAAAACACAGCCAGGGCAGATATCTGTCCCTTAATCGTACTTAAGGCAAGTCTTTGGTCCACCCCATGCTGTAAAAACAGCAGGATTCTGGAAACCAAATAAGTACGCGGATGCCATTTCATTTCCTCACACATGGAGATGTAGGCCTTCCAAGTGCGGTGATAAACCTTCCTAGAGGACGGTTTCCGAGCACTTCTCATAGTAGAGATTACTGAATCTGATAGGCCCCGGTCTCTCAGTACCTGGTTCTCAACAGCCATGCCGTTAAAGCCAGTGACTCTAAAGCAGGATGGAGTATGGGACCTTGCGATAGCAGGTCCTTCCGTAGTGGTAGGCGCCATGGGACGTCTGCTACCAGACGTACTAGATCGGCGTACCAAGGACGCTGAGGCCAATCTGGAGCGATTAGGATCATTGGAATTCCCTCTACCTCCACTCTGCGGAGCAGAAGAGGAAGAAGCCTTAAGGGAGGGAAGGCATAGATTAGCCGATACTGACCCCACGATGCCACCAACGCGTCCGTTGCATCTGCCCATGGGTCTCTTGACCAGGCCACAAAGCTCAATACCTTCCGATTGAGTCGGGAAGCCAGAAGATCTACGTCTGGTGTGCCCCATCTTTGGCAGAGGAGTTGAAACACCTCCGGGTGTAAGGACCATTCTCCCTGGTCCAGCATCTGGCGGCTCAGGTAGTCCGCCTGCCTGTTTTCCACACCCGGAATGTACACGGCCGACAGTGCCGGTACGCTCCTCTCTGCCCACTTCAGGATGCGAGCGACCTCTGATGCTGCAGCTGAGCTTCTTGTTCCTCCTTGATGATTGACATATGCCACTGCTGTGGCGTTGTCTGACTGGATCCTGACTGGACGCCCTTGCAGCCTCTGAGACCATTTGAAGAGGCACAGCCTGATCGCCCGGATTTCCAGGACATTGATCGGCAGGAGGGCTTCCTCTGGGGTCCAGCGACCTTGCGCTGACTGAACACCCCAGACTCCCCCCCAACCTGTAAGGCTGGCGTCCGTCGTGATCACTATCCAGTAAACCGGAAGAAATGACTTCCCGGCCATTAGAGCCGGTGCTGTCAGCCACCATACCAGGGATCTCCTGACTAGGTGGCTCACTCGGATTTGATAATCCAGAGATGAAGGCCATCTGTTCCATCTGGACAGAACTTCCTTCTGTAACACTCGAGTGTGGTATTGAGCATATGGGACCGCCTCGAAGGAGGCTACCATGAGGCCCAACACTCGCATGCAAAAACCGGAGTGACGACCAATTCCTGGAAGTCAGCTGCCGTACTGCAGCCCGGAGGGTCTGCAACTTCTCCACAGGGAGGAATACCTTTGCCTCTGAGGAATCCAGAATCAACCCCAGGTACACTAGGCGTTGAGTGGGCACCAATACTGACTTTTGCGTGTTTAGTATCCAACCACAGTCTCAAAGAGTCTGACAGGTAATAGCCACACTTACCTCTAATTCTGAGCTTGAAGGGGCCTTCAGTAGAAGGTCGTCCAAGTAGCCCATGATAGCAATACCCCGCTGTCTTAGAAGTGCCAGAATCGGAGCGAGCACCTTGGTGAACGTCCTGGGTGCTGAGGCAAGGCCAAACGGGAGGGCCACAAACTGGTAGTGGTTCTTCCCGATAGCAAATCGCAGAAACCTCTGGTGTCTGGAGTATATGGGGACATGCAGGAATGCGTCCTTGATGTCCAAGGAGGCCAGAAAGTCCCCCGGATGGAGAGCCGTGACTACAGATCGAACCGACTCCATCCGAAATCTTTGTACTTTCACAAAGCAATTGAGGGCTCTGAGATCCAAGATTGGACGAACCCCCTCCTTCTTCGGCACAATGAACAGATTTGAGTAAATACCCTGACCTCGTTCCTGTTCTGGAACTGGAATAACTACCCCGCGTTCCAGTAGACCCTGGACCGCCCCATACAGGGCCTCCCAACGGGTCGGTAGTAGCTGGAGATTGGAGGTGATGAACCTGTCCGGTGGACAAGAGAGAAATTCTATCTTGTAGCTTGAGGAGATTACTTCGCAAACCCACCTGTCGGAGACTAGAGCTGTCCACTGAGTTGCGAATTTGCGAAGACGTCCCCCCACCCGAGAGCTGGGTGGGGGCGGACCTTCATGCGGACGCAGATTTGTCCGCAGGCTTGTTGGGTTTGCGGGACCTAAGACGCTTTTGTACCTGGGCAGGCGCCTTGTCGGCCTGGGGTCTTTTCCCTGTCGCCCTAGGGGGACGAAAAAACCGCCTGCGTGCAGTAAAGAAGGGCCCTTGGCGTGGCCCCCTACCCTTGCTAGTTTGGGGAAGCAAAGTGCTTTTACCTCCTGTGGCATCCTTGATGTCATCCAGAGAAGCCCCAAAAAGTCTGTCGCCCTTAAAAGGCAGATCCAACAGGGCTTTCTTGGAAGTCTGGTCCGCAGACCAGCCCTTTAGCCAGATCAGGCGGCGTATTGCTACTGCATAAACTGAAGCTTTTGACAGCAGGGGAATAGTATCCATGTCTGACTCGCAGACAAACTTAAGGCCCTGGACCAACTGGTCGGCCAAAGTTATTTCATTAGGAGGAGCATCTCGCTCCTTTAACCCCTGGAGTAGCAATTTTGCCCATTCAGTAAGTGTCCGAGACACTAGGGCCCCCGCCAATGCGGGAGCGTACTGTCGAGCCTACCACTGAATATAGGTAGCGAGCGAGTGCTTCAGCCTTCTTATCCACAGGGTCCTTGAAAACAGGAGCCCCTTCTACTGGAATAGTGGTGGCTCTATTAAGTCTGGACACCGGAGGGTCCACTATAGGGGGAGAGGTCCATTTCTTCAGAAAACTCTCCTCAAAGGGGTACCGTACCGCAAACCTCTTTGGGGCTGTAAAGACCCTCAGTGGGTTCTCCCATTCCTTGTATAAGAGTTTGTCAAAATAAGACACACAAGGGAACACCTTAGCAGTGCGGGCATGTTTACGAAACCCAAAGGGGACTGGAGTTTCTGCTGCTTCTGCAGTATTTTCCAACTTTAGCGTATCCCGCACTGCAGTAATAAGGTCAGATACCAAAGCCGCCTCGCGTACTGACCTGGACTTAGAGTCATCCTCACTGTCCGATCGGTCACGGTCTGCAGTCTCTGATGCGTCCGAATCTGGGCCATGAGCGGTAGCTGGACCTGGTTCTGCATCAGAATTATCCCCGGAAGATTGCAGGGGATGGGGGCGTTTACTACCCCCTGTATTCCCGTGTGCTGCTTCCACCCTGGCAGCAAACGCCTCTAGGATTGCCGACATAGCGTTCATAGACACCTCAGGGGCACCAGCTGCTAAATCTGGTGCTTCAGGGGAGAAGACATCTGGCTCAGATGCCATGCTGACCACACGCTGACACCCACAGGGCTCCAGGCAAGATATCAATAGGCCACCCTCCTGCGCTGCAGAGATGCTGGGTTACCCAGAGGACTCACCACCCTGGACCGGTACTGCTATGCTGCCGTGTGCTGCGCCTGTGATGCTGTCCCACTGCTGCTGTGTCAGTCTGCTTCTTTTATCAGCGCTTCCTGTGTGAATTTTCGCGTCAGTGTAATGCACCCTAGAGGCCGGAGACTCTCGCAAAATGGCCCCCAAAAACGTCTGTATGGAAGATAATGTGGGCTCTAAGAAAATGGCCGCCGAGCCGAAGATAGAGACCAAGCAGCCGTAGCCCACAAAAAGATGGCCGCCGAACGGCAATATATACATACAGGGTGGACAAACATGGCTGCCGATCAGTTGATAGAGGCCAGTGGGTGTGGACTACAAGAAAATCGCGCCGAAACCACAGGAAGATGGCCGCCGGGCAGTCACTAGAGGCCGAACCCGGCATGGACCACCACAAAATGGCCACCGACAGCATGGAGAAGGAAGCACACACAGGTAAGCAGTAATGACATTTATTTTTAAATGTTAGTTACAGCCAGCCCCGCTCCAGTGGAACCCCTTAGGTGACCCCCAGCACCCGGCAACCTTTAGCTAGAAGCCCAGGGAGGAGGGAAAAGGCAGGGAGAGAGGGAAGAAAGTGGCCACAACCACTTACTTGGTCTCTCCAGGAATGTCCAGCCAAATCACCCAGCCGAGGCAGGGGAGTTTACTTACCTATCCTGCATGTATTATGCTGGAAGACATTCCAAAAAGATCATCGTCGGCGCACGGAAGGTGACTGTTGGCCAGGCAAAAGGGACGATCATATGTATGCCCTGGAGCGTGACGCTCACCGGACAGGCTGCTGCGACTCGGTCGTAAGGTCAGCCGAAGCTGAGCGGTCCGATGCAAGCCTTGGAGCGTAAGCTCACCGGCCAGGCTGCTGCGACTCGGCCGTAAGGTCAGCTGAAGCTGAGCGGTTCGATTCAGGCCCGTGGAGCAACGGGCATGTCGTGGAAAACCCAGCGCGTAGGCTTTAGGGTCGGCACACGCTCAATGGCCGAACTGGGGAGACTACAAGGATCGAGGATCCAGCCTGTCACCCAGTCGGCAGGTGATCGAAGATCGCAGGAAACAAAAAATGTAGCAAAAAATAAATATTTTTCCCCCCGGACCAATGGGCCCGAAGGGAGCCATGTCCTACTCCTTGCTAGACAGAAAAAAACTGATCTGCGAGATGCAGACTGAGGTGATATACCCAGAGGGTCCGCCCCCTGGGCGGTACTGTAGAGGGTGTGATGCAACACTTTTTACAAGTTTTCTGCCTAGTCACTCCTAATTAATGGATAATACCCACTTTGTCAATAGAGAGGCTGTGTCGGTCCATGGACGAAAGAGTAACAGAGAACATGTTCTCAATTTTTCTGCCGCGATTCGCAGCAGTTTTCCTGCCGGGAAAACTGCAATTTAGCATACACACGGCCATTTTTCCTGGCGAAAAACTGTCATGGCTGTTTTCCTGACGGGAAAACAGGTCGAGTGTACGAGGCATTACATGATTTCACAGTAAACAGGCTCATCAATGTATGAAGTCCTCCTGAGATTGTCTTTCCTGTCACTGTGTCGACCAGCAGCTGCAGGAACCAAGGGTCTGGAGGAGCAAGATGGCTGCGGTACTTCTTGCAACCATAGTGCAACACAGGTGGCGGAAGTGATGTCAGCAAGGGGAGGTGACTCGTTTTTGGGCATGCTCAAAGGCTCCTTCAAAACCTAAACCCCAGAGTGGTGAGCAAGCTATTAAAGGGAGAATTGGCGGGGAAGCAGATCACATGACTGGCCAATGAGCTTTCAAGCTGGGCAGCCCTTCTAGCAGAAGTGCTCCTACTTACTATTAACAGTGGCGGTTATCAGGGACACCGACTGGTGACAGTATGGTAAAAATAAACAAGTACATTTTTTTATAATTTTTTTACCATTCATTCTTTCAATACAGTAGCTCAGTGCCACTGTACTACTCAGGGGGAGTGATCAGGGATTATTTTATTTTTACACTTGGATTGCTGTTACAGTGATAATTACTGTAACAGAAATGGTGTTGAACTGTTATGAATGGGTTACATTCATAACAGCTGTGATTAGCCCACAGCTATCACTTGTACAGGGTGCTGTGATTGGCCCAGGTATCATGTGATAGCTGTACTATAGGAATCACAGCTGTTATGATTTCATTTAGAACAGCTTTATTAACATTGCGATCATCGCATAGCGCGCCCCCCAGCTGGATGACGTATATGATCCAGCCTGCCCATGCCGCAGTAAATGTACTGTACCCGGGTGCAACCAGTTAAAGTGGTTATCAAGGTGGGTGTTTTTTTTCTGACCTTAAAGTGGTTGTAAACCCACTTATGCAACTTGCACCTACAGGTAAGCCTAGATTAAGGCTTACCTGTAGGTGCAAGAAATATCTCCTAAACCTACACGGTTTAGGAGATATTTGCAATAAAAGACATGAACCAATGTCTACGGCGCATGCGCGCTGTAGACAACAGTGCATTTACAGGGTTAATCCCATTCACAAATCTGGCTTAGCCGGCTCCCGCGCGCATGTGCGGAGTGACGTCTTCGCCGCTCCGGCCAATCACAGCGCCAGAGTGGCGCTGTGATTGGCTGGAGCGGCGATACCCGGAAGTAATCTTCCGGCTATCGCCGCAGCGATGGATGCGGCTGGAGAGGGAGACGAGGACGGCTTTGGGGCCCCGATCTAAGGTAAGTGATGCATAATGAGCTATTATGCTAGTCATAATAGCTCATTATGACTTTCTCTTACAGGTGTTTTTTTTTACAACCACTTTAATGAATTCTCTGCATTAAGAGTAGAACTATAGGCAAACCTTTTTTTTTTTTGGTACAGAGCAAGGGAGGCTTAGAACCCATCAGATTCCCCCTCCTCTCCCCACCCATTGTGACGATTTCCCTTCACTTCCTGTCCCATAGCCAAAACAGGAAGTGAGAGGGAATCCCTTGGATCCCCCCAGGTCACCAGTACTAGTGTCCGCATTGGAAAATCCCCCCTTACTTTTCTGGTGACAACCCAACATTTTGGCTTTTCTTTTACTTTCAATGATAATGGTAAACAGGACAAACAGAGAGGGATAATCTCCTTAATGGGGACACAGACATAAATAAAAAGTGACAAGTGTTCTAATCCCTCTCCACTCTATCCAAAAAAAAAATGTTCTGCCTTTAGTTATACTTTAAGGTATAAATACAACTACTTTTAGTTTTTTTTATTCTGTGTGACAGTTTGTCTCTATGCCATTCTGTAGTTGAAAAAAATAAAAAATGTTTTAAATAAAATGATTTAGAACAAGCCTTCTCAGCTTCTTCCCCCCCAGATACTTACACCTGAGCCCAATCTTGATCTAGTGCTGTGCCTGAGAGCAGTAGCTCTCTCCTCATTGAACATGAAGGAAGCAGCGGGAGTGGTCAAAGACAGCTCTCAGTCCAGATGACCGATTGGCAGCCAGCGTGACAAGCTCCCAATCATGTGTTATTACACGATTGCCGATCCTTCCTAAAACCCAGTAATATGAAAATAGTTCATTCACTCCCCCCACAGCTTATAAATCATCTTTTTACATTAAAATATTGCCCCTATATACCTTTTTGGATGATCTGTATACCAGTTACATGATAAACTGCAGTTTCTCCAGTGCTGAGAGTTCAGGAAGGAGATGTCCACTTCAGCCTGTACACAATCACCCACATGTGTGATGCCAATATCATGTCACCTGGCTATCTCTGAGAAAATGTTCTCTCCAGCATATAACAACTGAGCATGTGCAGGTCAGCTACCCTGCCTGTGTTAGCTGGCTTTCCCCAGATAGACAGTGCAGGAGGGAGGGTCTGTGCATACAGGATAAAACAGTTTTTTACACAATGCAGAGGATTAACCCCTTAAGTTCCACAGTGAGTATAACAAGCATGCTATGCTGCATATACAGACTGATTTAACTTTTGTGGGTTTAGTAACACTTTAAAGCCCCGTACACATGGTTAGATTTTCAGAAGGGGATTGTCTGTTGTCCGAAATTCTCACCATTAGTATGCTCCTTTTGACAATTGTTATCCAATTTTCCGACAACAAATGTTGGATGACATGCTAGTACATTTTTGTCAAACGACAGCTCCACGTCAGATTTTCCAGTGGTCAGTACACAAATTGAAAGTACAAACACGCATGCTTGGAATCAATGCTCACCAAACACAAAATTAGCAGAAGGGGCCCAAAGTGTGGCGCTCAAGAGCTGAAATTCCTTATACGTCACTACGTTCGAGTTTGTGGCACAACAATTTGTGTAACGTTAGTAGGCAAGACAAGATCCAGGCACACAACCTTTTGACAAAAATCAGACGCTCGGGTTGTCCAACAATCGAACCGTGTGTACAAGGCTTTAGAGCAGGGATATGCAATTAGCGGACCTCCAGATGTTGCAGAACTGCAAGTCCCATGAGGCATAGCAAGACTTTACAGCCACAAGCATGACACCCAGAGGCTGAGGCATGATGGGACTTATAGTTTTGCAACAGCTGGAGGTCCACTAATTGCATATCACTGCTTTACAGTCTACATTTTTATTCAGAAGTAAACGAAAATACATCTGTTAGAAACCAGGAAGGAAAAATAGAAGCACGCTAAATTTTTACTTTAATTACTTGGAAGTATTTAACAAAACAAATATAATCTGTAAACGGTACAGAAAGTAACATTTTATTTTCCTTTATTTATTTTTGCTTCTAACTTTTTTTTTCATTCAGAAGTAAACAAAAAAAAAAAAGTTACAGCTGTTACTTGAAATTGTCCTTTAAAAGACAATAAAACATTTTATTCTTAAAAAAAACAAAACAAAAACTACCCTACATTATGGAAATTATGACCACACATACTGTTTAGTGCCCACAGTTCATGTTGTCTGGAAAATCCACTTTATGATTTAGGATATATTTTAGTTATCAGGATCTGCGTATTCACTGAGAATTGCTGACACAGTAAACAAGTCCTTTCCTCGAATCCTTTTCAGGAGATCTACAGACAAGTTACCAGCATCTACAGGGCCATGTTCATCAGAATGGCGCTTCCTCCGGTCTGCTTCTTTAGGCATGCGATCGTCATCCAGTCTAGTGCGCTTGGCGTAAGGCATGTCGCGCTCCCTTTCTGCCCATGCCGGATCATCAAATGACCTTGAATTCCGCCCACTCTTGTTGGATCTGGTCTCCTGTGATCTGAATTCTCGTCTTGAGTCACGATCAAAACTCTTATCTCGAAACTTCTCACTTTCTGATCTTTGTTTACTAGGGGACAGAGTGACCCTAGTATAAGGGGCTGGCTCAGCTGTAAAGTTGTTGTACTGACCCATATTATTTCCAAAATTCCCCATTGGCTCACCAAAGCCAAAACCTTCTCCGCTTTGAGGTATGTTGGCAAACCCTGGCTGCTGCTCCATAAACGGCTGCTGATAAGCACTCTGGTCCATCTGCATCATTGAACCGTCACCCATAGGAAAATATTCTTGGTTTTGAACGTTCTGGTTTTCAGGAAACAATGAATTTGCGTTCATCTGTCTGTTTTGAAGTAACGCTGCCAATTGCATTAGTGCATTCTGATTTGCTGGTGCGTTTTGTACCATGGAGGCCATCTCCATCATTACGTTTTGACCCGCATTTGCAGTATGCTGATTCATAAATACATTTTCTGTACTTGCCCAATCCTGCACCATAGGAGCGCCTTGAAGTGGAAACTGGTTTACCTGTGCATTCTGTAAACTTGCTCTCTTATCCGACAACAAGGATTTTAACATCATTAATTTTGAATGCATCTGTTCATCATCTGGCATTTGTGTGGCATTCTGTGGAGCGCCAGAAAGCAATGACTTCAATTTCTTAAAGAACTTGCTTTCTTCAGGAGGTTGCTCAGTTGGTGGTGCTGAACTAAACTTTGCACCTTGAGGGTTTTCCATACCTTGTGGCCTTTGTGGAAAAGCAGGGTTGGGAGGCCAGTACTGATTGATATTTGTGGGTGGAGGACCACTTGGCACAGGCATGTTCAGTTTCAAATTTAGGTTTGGTGGGGGTGCTGTAATAAACGGTGGGGGTGCTGTATTAAACAGTGGGGGTGCTGTATTAAATGGTGGGGGTGCTGTATTAAAAGGTGGGGGTGCTGTATTAAAAAGTGGAGGCGCTGTATTAACCAGTGGGGGCGCTGTGGGTGCTGTATTAACCAGTGGGGGTGCTGTATTAACCGGTGGGGGTGCTGTAGTTATTGGGTTTTTCTGGACTTGATTCTGCTGTACATTCCGCAGATTAGTAGCCTTCAGCGTTATTGACATGGCTAATTCCTTTGCCCTGGCCACTTTTGCTGGAAAAAGAGCCTCTTCTTTTAACTTGTCTGAGTGATACTTGAGTTCCGCTATCAGCTTCTCTGTGAGCCTTGTGACTGTAGACGCTTCGCTGTCGTTGTCAATCTCAAATGATTCCAGGTAGTGCAGAGCCTTCTTCATCCTCTTTTGTTTATCTCCTTCATATTCCCACCTTGATTTTCGCTTGGTTTGTTCTGTCACTTTTGACTTCATTGGTGCCTGGAATGTAGATTAGAGAAGTATTAGATTGTTGTGAAATCAACAACCAATAATACAGATAAGCTGCATGCAAACTACTTAAAAGGCAATAGGGGTTATTTACGAAAGGCAAATCCACTTTGCACTACAAGTGCAAAGTGCACTTGAAATTGCACTGAAAGTGCAGTCGCTGTAAATCTAAGGGGAAGATCTGAAATGAGGGGAAGCTCTGCTGATTTTATCATCCAATCATGTGCAAGCTAAAATGCTGCTTTTTTACTTTCCTTGCATGTCCCCCTCGGATCTACAGCGACTGCACTTCCAGTGCAATTTCAAGTAGTAAATAACCCCCTACGTGTACACAAGTCATCTGCATAACCAATCAATGAAATTCTGTGCTCACATGCGGGGGCCCTTTCTACAGCAGACAGCCCAGGATTTGTTATGCCCTGTACCAGGATGTATCCAGATACCACCGGGGGGGTTACTAAAACTGGATAGTGCAAAATCTGGTTCAGCCGCTGTCTTGGGTCCTCATTGGATAGATTGATAGCAGCAGGAGACATTGGATCTCCAGGGGCGGGGCCAAGTCCTGCTGTCTGTGTCAATGGACGCAGCAGCAGGACTTGGGAGCGCGCCCGCACGAGTACCCCAATGGAATGCGGCTCTCTGTGGGGGCACTCGATGCAGGGAAGAGCCAGGAGCACCGCTGGGGGAACCCAGAAGAGGAGGATCAGGGCCACTCTGTGCAAAACCCTTGCATAGAGGAGGCAAGTATAACATGTTATAAAAAAAAGAAAAACCAGAAAGGAAGAACCAACCTTAACAACCCCTTTTAAAGTGATACTAAAAGTCTAAAAAAAAAAAATTCCCTAAACCTCTTCAGCCTCAGGTGGTTTTGCCCTCATTGGCCCTGACCAGGCCATTTTGTGCGATACGTCACTGTGTTATTTTAAATGACGATTGCGCGGTCATGCGACGTTGTACCCAAAAAAATTGATGTCCTTTTTTCCCCCCCACAAATCGAGCTTTCTTTCGGTGGTATTTGATCACGACGATAGCCAAAACTAATATAAATTACCACTTATATGTATCAAATGTTCAGACGGTTGTTGGAGATGAGAAGAGATCCTATTTACCTGCCCCTCCTCTCCCCTTGTCCATTTACCCTTGGTTCACACATGTGTTTTTTGTGCGTTTTACAGAAACGCACTACAGTCCATTTAACATGGTTTCATATGGTACACGTTCACATCTATGTGTTTTTCAACTGCTGGGTTTTTGGAAAGCGTCAGACTTTTTTTTACGCAGCAGATTGCGTATAACAGACTTCAATGGACCCGCACCAAAAATGCAAGTGTTGCGTTTTTTCATGCATTTCAAATTTTTTTAAACAAAAAGTGCACAGCCGGTCAAGGAGCAAGCCGGTGTTCCATCAGAATCAGCGCCTGTCAGATTAGGTAACAGAAATGACGTTTCGACCCCAAAAAACGGACTGCACATGCGTCCCACCACTTTTCTGACATTACACACCAGCGAACCCATCAGAAAATGTAATGGAAGGGATGTTCCGTCAGCTGTGTGCACGTTACACTACCAGGTTTGCTAATCTGACAGAACACCTGCAGTCAGAAGACGGCAGCGGACATCTTACTACACCCAGCTACGTCTTGAATTTCAGAGTAATTTTGGCAATAAAGTGAGCGTATAATAAATATAGTATATTGACATCTGTGATGCTGCTTTGAAGTTACATATTGAAAGAAGCTGGATGTCAGCAGTAGGAAGACGGCGGAGGCCATGTTGGTACACCCCGCACTGCTCAGTGCTAAACCTTTAGGCTTTCAAAATTAAACATCCAAACAGCATCGCAGATGTTAATATACTATATTTACATACGCTCACTTTATTGCTAAAATTACTGTAAAATTCAAGACTTAGCTGGGTGTAGTAGGATGTCAGCTGCCTCCTGACTGCAGATGATCTGTCATATTAACAAACTTGGTAGCGACGGAACACATGCGCAGCTGACAGAACGTTACACTGACAGGTTCGCTAGTGTGTAATATCGGAAAAGAGGTGGAACGCATGCGCAATCAGTTTTTTGGGTCGGAACATCACTTCCGTTACCTAATCTAACGGGTCACCAATTCTAACGGAACACCAGGAAGCCAGCCGCCGCGTCCTAAAACAACGGATGACTCATCAGCTGTCAGCGGGCTTCCTCGCTGACAGCTGAATGTAAAAACAAGAATTGCCAGCATAAAAACAAAATGTAAAGAAACAAAAGAAAAAAACACACACACGTTGTGGTCGCCCCCCCCCCCCTCAGGTCCTTCGGTCTGGTGCGACTTGTGAAGGGAACCCCATGCAAATGGCATGGAGCCCCCCCCAGAATCCAAACCAGACCCATATCCCAGCATGCAGCCTGGCAGGTCAGGAAAGGGCGAGCAACCCCCTGAACTATACCAGGCCTAGAGCTGGGAGATTCAAAACAAATAATTCTGATGGACACCGCGCCGGTCCTAAGGAGCTGCGGGCAGGAGTTTTTAGGCAAGGCTGCGGCTTCGGACTAGTCCGCCGCAATCCTGGGAAAAGGCCGCGGACTAGGCCGAAGCCTCGCCAAAAAAATCCTGCCCGCAGCTTGCCGCGATCCTGGGAAAAGGCCGCGGCTTCGGCCTAGTTCGCAGCGGCCTTTTCCCAGGATCACGGCAAAAGATTTTTTAGACAAGACCGCGGCTTCGGCCTAGTTCGCGGAGCACCGGTCCTATGGAAAAAATAAAAAATAAAATTCGGAAAAAAAAAAAAATCGACTTGACCTCGCAACTCGATTTAAATCGATTTTTCCCCCAGACCTAACCAGGCCCTATGCCCTTAACAGGGAGGGGCGGCAGCTTTGGGCAGGGGCCACCCAAAAGCACTTTGTCCCCATGTTGACAAGGGCCTCTTCCCCACAACCCTGGCCAGTGGTTGTGGGAATCTGCAGGCGGGGGCTTATCGGAATCTGGAAGCACAGAATGCGTGAAGGTAAAAAAACACTTCAGCCTTTAAAATCACTTTACCCTTTACCTACAGCAGTATAGTTTCTCTGCTAGCCGAGACCCATTAAAGCAAAAGTAACCCCCCACCCAAAAATTAAGCACAGCATACACATTATGACAGATGTGCAGACTAAAGCCCCGTACACACGGTCGGACTTTTGGCCAACAAACTTCATTTTCAGCAAGTTGGACCAACAATCCGACCGTGTGTACGCTCCATCGGACAAACTTTTTTTGCTTTTTTCTTGTTTTCATCGGACAAAAGTTGGGTCTGCAAACCGACAAACTTTTGCCCAACAAAAGTCCGATGGAGCAAAGTCCGACCGTGTGTACAGAGAACCATCGGACTTTTGTCCGATGGACAAAACAACTAATGTTAAAATCAACCAACAATAGCAGAATGATGTTGCAAAAAGTTTTGGGAAAGTTTGCAGAAAAGTCCGAGCGTGTGTATGCTATGGGTGTTCCCGACCAACTCCGTTCGGACAAAAAAAAACACGGAAAAGTCAGATAGAAGTCCGACCGTGTGTACGGGGCTTAAGGCGATCCACTCCAGCACTACAATGCCCATCTTCCCCCAGGTTCCTTCTGGGTTTGGAGTCTTCAGCCACTTGACTGACTGATGCAACTCCTGTGCCTGCAACCTCACTGTGCTCCCCACACATACCACATGCTTGAAGCCCTTCTTCAGGGTCTAAAAGACTCCGCATTTCTCCTCTGGGCTCCACTAAATGTATTGCAATGCAAATCACATTGCAATACATCCCTTCCCAGCTATGCTAGCAGGGGAAAGTAACTGGGTGACCCGGAACTGACTTCTTGCTGTGTCCCGGAAAGCAACGTGTACGAAGGGGAGGAGAGTGGACGTGTGTCCCCCATGTCGGTCCCGGTCCGCAGATGGGCAAGTGGAGCCTCGCAATACATGGGGGGGAAGCAATCGCAACTGCCCAAATGCTGCTTCCAGGACAAGACAGGAGCCAGCCTGTAAGTTCTACACAATCCGTTGTTTGCACATAACAAGCCAAGGAAGGTTTAACCATTTCGCTGCCAGGTCCGAACATTGTTCGTACCTAACTGGAGCCACCAGATTGTGTGTGAAAACCCCCCCTCCCTGTTAGGTCCGTACGACGTATGGACCTGGCAGCGAAATGGTTAAACCGTCCCTGGATATGTGTGTGCACAGAAAATCACCCGCATGTGTACAAATTTGCCTACAGTCTCTGCCAGGACCCAAAAGCCAGAGGCCATCTATAAATGTGCTATAATATTGGTGCCCGAGAGGGCGGGCTGACCTGGGAGGAGGACTGATTTTTCTGCTTTAATTCTAGGCTGCATAGCAATGAATGGCTGAATGTGGGAAAATGCCATACTTGTGTAAACCCCTGGAGACACACAAGGAGTTTACATAAGTACGGCATATACCTGCATAAAGCCATTATTTACTACACAGCCGCGTCTCCAAAGTACAGAATTAATGTCTGTATGTGGGCGAACGCTCTACTTGTACAAATCCCTGGAAGGAATTTACACCAGTATAGTGAATACCGGCATACAGCCATTCGTTATTACGCTGCCATGTCTCCTGGGTGGGGAATTTTCATTGTTCAATCTCATATGCTTAGTAAAGAACCTGGTGTTACGTCAGATATGGCGACCGGTCAAAATTTGTAACGGAAGTGGCGTTCGTCACCGCCATCTTGCTACACCCCACACTCCTCCATAGTAATGATACACCGAGAAGGGGGCAAGCGTACATCTTGTTACACCCACCGGAGTTTTGCATTTCACTGCTATTTTTAACAGGAAACAGAGCTTATATGCTTAAATACAGCATTTGGAAATCCAACGGACTGTTTAGATGTTAAATTTTAAAAGCAGCAACAAACCTGCTGATCCCACAGGTTTGCTAATGTGACAGAACACCTCTGCTTTTAAAATTCAACATGTAAACAGTCGGATTTCCAAATACTGTCTTTAAAGTGGTTGTAAACCCTGAGAGCCGGTTCACACAGGGGCGACACGACTTTGGCTAAGGCTTTGTTAGGCGACCTGAGCCCGCACCACAGCGCGACTTGGGGCAAATTACAAGGCAACTTCAAGTCGCCTCCAGGACAGGAGGCTTTTCAGTGGCAAATCAAACAATCAGCTTTGTGGGAGGGGTTTGCCTGGAAAACAATTTTCTCTTCCTGTATTGTTGCTTCAGTTAAGACAGGGGATCCGACTTGGAGGCGACTTTCATTGAAATCAATGGGTACAAGTCGCCTAGAAATCAGATTGAAGTAGTGCAGGAACCTTTTCTGAAGTCGGAGCGACTTCAGTAGTGTACATTAAGACCGCTCCATTCACTTACATTGACTTTCTCAACCGCGCGACTTCAAGTCGGATCCCAAGTCGCCCCTGTGTGAACCGGCTCTTATGGGGAAGTTACACCTACAGGTAAGCCTAGATTAAGGCTTACCTGTAGGTGCTTGCAATATCTCCGAGACCTACACGGTCTCGGAGATATTTGCAAAAAAGACTGTACCGATGTCTATGGCGCATGCGCGCCACAAACAACACAGGTGCACTGAGCGTGCAGTTTTATGAATGGGGTCGTGCCTTGAAAAGTGTCTCCTACACGCATGCGCGGGAGTGGCGTCACTCGACTCCAGCCAGTCACAGAGCCAGAGTTCGGACCCCGGGTGAAGATGGACGCTCACTACTAGCGAGGAAATCGGGGACATTGCGGGCTTCTACTGCAGGTAAGCGACACATAATGGGCTACTATGCGATGCATAGTAGCCCATTATGCTTTACTTTTGCAGGGAAACAGAGGAAGTAACACCCATCAGAGTTTACTTCCTCTTTAAGCATATAAGCTCTGTTGTGTTAAAAAATAACTGAAATGCAAAACTGGGTGCAACAAGATGTCCACTTGCCCGTCTCGTCACATATGGCTACCCATCAGTTTGCTCCGGAAGTGACGTTCCGCTGCAAAAGTTCGCACTGCGCATGCCACCATATGCGTTCCAACACTTTTCTGACAAAACAGCACACTAAAACCGTGATGGGTAGCCGAATGTGACGAAACACCGCCATCTTGCTGCACTCCTCCACCCTAAGGATACAGTGAGAAGTGGAAAAGCGGACATGTTTGTACACCCCCCGGAGTTTTACACTCACTTATAAGAGTAAACTGAGGTTATATAGTGAAATACAGTACTTAGAACTCCGTCAGACTCTTTAGACGTTGAATTTTAAAAGCAGCGGACTTCTGTCAGATTAGCAAACCTGTGAGATCAGCAGGCTTGCCGCTGCTTTTAAAATTCAACATCTAAACAGTCAGAGTTCTAAGTACTGTATTTGACTATATAACCTCAGTTTACTCTTATAAATAAGTGTAAAATGTAAAACTCCGGGGGGGGGGGGGGGGGGTGTACAAACATGTCCGCTTGTCCCCTTCTCGCTGTATCCTTAGGGTGGAGGAGTGCGGAGTGTAGCAAGATGGCCGCGTTTAGTCACATTCGGCTACCCATCACGGTTTTAGTGTGCCATTTTGTCGTAAAATCGTTGGAACGCACATGGCGGCGTCGCGCATGCGCAGTGCAAACTTTCAGCCCAACGTCACTTCTGGGTAGCCATATGTGACACCCCTTTCTTGGTGTATCATTACTAGGGATGAGCTAGGGCCTGTTCGCATTGAACACGTGCAGAGCCCGCCACGGAAGTCGGCACCGTCGGAACCGTGCTGCGCTGATCACAGGTAGGGAGACATTTCCCGATCTCTGCAGCCGAGCATCGGGACAATGTCTCCCTGCCTGTGATTAGCGCAGTTCCGACTTCCTTGGCGGGCTCTGCACGTGTTCAATGCGTACATGCTGGAGCTCATCCCCAATCATTACTGTGGAGGAGCGGGGGGTGTAGCAAGATGGCAGCGACGGATCACCACTTCCGTTACCAATTCTGACGGAACACCGGCATTAGGGGGGTTCCTAAACCTTTCCTGATCTCTGTGTGTTCTGCTCACAGTACCATTCTGACGGTGGTGTCGCTCTTGTACATCTTGGTGCCCTCTTCTCGCTCGATCTCCATGGCCATCCTCCTGATGAACTGCGCCCGGTCCTCCTTGCTGTTGGACGGGGCCTTCAGGACGTAGGGGAAGGCCTTCATGAGGTAGAGCTTGCGGTGTCTATGGCAGCTGAGGTGTTCCATCATGGTGACCAGGTCGCTGTCCATCTCGCAGATCTCACAGTAGTATTTGGTTTCGGTGTTGCTCCCCGGCCGGACCTGAAGCTTGTATTCCATGATGTACTCCAAGCCGATGATGGGCTCCCGATCCGTGCGGTGGATGTAATCCTTCAGGATGAACACGGATTGGCGGATGTGCTCGGGGATGGTTCCTCTGTGCGGTGTGGGATCGGCGTGCTGCGTCTCCTCATGCGCCAGAGGTTTATGGCTGGTCTGCTGGAAGTGGATTCGAAGGTTCTGCATAGAGGAACATGTGAAGTCGCAGCCGGGGCAGGTCAGCAGGGCTTTCTTGGCGTTTGGGCTCTGGTTCTGCTTCTTCGCCGCATTTTGAAACTTGCCGCCGCCACCACCTCCTCCGCGACCGCCACGACCACCGCCGCCTCCGCGACCACCTCCTCCGCGACTACCGCCTCCTGCTCCGCGACCGCCTCCTCCTCCGCGACCACCGCCGCCTCCTCCGCGACCACCTTTCTTCGCTCCACCCTGCCGAAAACCACCCCGAGCGCTCATTATTCCGTCAGCCGCCTTCCTGGCACCTTATGAGGTCTCCTCACAGAAAGGAAAATGGCCTCCCCTTCCACCGGCGCCTCAATCTGTATACGGAGGCAAAAACCTGATGTATACAAAAGAGAGATGATGTACGCCGGAATAGCAGGTCGCGGAGTAGTCCCAGAAAGGTGCTGCGTAGGTTCCGTAACAATGGCGGTTATGGCGGACTGCTGGAAATAAAGATGGCCGCCAGTTCGCACGAGTGAAGTGAGCGCCGTTATTTGTAACTTCCGGTTTCCGCTGCAGGCCCCGCCCTCACTCAGCATTTCGCGAACCCCGGTGGAAATGAGAAGGCGTGGCTATCTGTCTGCTTCTGGGGCTGTCATAGGCTGGACTGCTGAGTTGGGGCGGGGCACAGTTTTAGCGGCACAGAGCTGGGTGGAGCAAGAGAGGAGTCTAAAAACTATTAGATGATCCCGCTAATGTGCCCGCCCCTCCAGCCCTCTTCTCCGCCCTTGTTTCCGCCCTCTGATCCACTCGTACATTCCTCCATACAACTGTTGTGCGACATACTTCTGTGTCAGCATTGCCAGTCTTTCTCTTCCCATCTTCTCTAGTCTTTGTAGATGTACCCCTCCCCCCAAGTCACCACCATGCCTGTACGCCCCTCCCCCCATGTCACCACCATGCCTGTACCCCCTCCCCCATGTCACCACCATGCCTGCACCCCCTCCCCCATGTCACCACCATGCCTGCACCCCCCTCCCCATATGTCACCACCATGCCTGTACCCCCCTCCCCCCATGTCACCACCATGCCTGCACCCCCCATGCCAGAACCCCCTCCCCCATGTCACCACCATGCCTGTACCCCCTCCCCCATGTCACCACCATGCCAGAACCCCCTCCCCCATGTCACCACCATACCTGTACCCCCTCCCCCATGTCACCACCATGCCAGAACCCCCTCCCCCATATCACCACCATGCCTGTACCCCCTCCCCCATGTCACCACTATGCCTGTACCCCCCTCCCCATGTCAACACCATGCCTGCACCCCCCTCCCCCCATGTCACCACCATGCCTGTACCCCCCTCCCCCATGTCACCACCATGCCTGTACCCCCTCCCCCATGTCACCACCATGCTTGCACCCCCCTCCCCATATGTCACCACCATGTCTGTACCCCCCTCCCCCCCATGTCACCACCATGCCTGCACCCCCCATGTCACCACCATGCCAGAACCCCCTCCCCCATGTCACCACCATGCCTGTATCCCCTCCCCCATGTCACCACCATGCCTGTACCCCCTCCCCATGTCACCACCATGCCTGTACCCCCTCCCCCATGTCACCCCCATGCCTGCACCCCTCCCCCCATGTCACCCCCATGCCTGTACCCCCCCTCCCCCCATGTCACCACCATGCCTGTACCCCCTCCCCCATGTCACCACCATGCCTGCACCCCCTCCCCCATGTCACCACCATGCCTGCACCCCCCTCCCCATATGTCACCACCATGCCTGTACCCCCTCCCCCCATGTCACCACCATGCCTGCACCCCCCATGCCAGAACCCCCTCCCCCATGTCACCACCATGCCTGTACCCCCTCCCCCATGTCACCAACATGCCAGAACCCCCTCCCCCATGTCACCACCATGCCTGTACCCCCTCCCCCATGTCACCACCATGCCAGAACCCCCCTCCCCCATGTCACCACCATGCCTGTACTCCCTCCCCCATGTCACCACCATGCCTGTACCCCTTCCCCCATGTCACCACCATGCCTGTACCCCCCTCCCCCATGTCACCACCATGCCTGTACCCCCTCCCCCATGTCACCACCATGCCTGTACCCCCCTCCCCCATGTCACCACCATGCCTGCACCCCCTCCCCCATGTCACCACCATGCCTGTACCCCCTCCCCCATGTCACCACCATGCCTGTACCCCCCTCCCCCATGTCACCACCATGCCTGTACCCCCCCTCCCCCATGTCACCACCATGCCTGTACCCCCCTCCCCCATGTCACCGCCATGCCTGTACCCCCTCCCCCATGTCACCACCATGCCTGTACCCACTCCCCCATGTCACCACCATGCCTGCACCCCTCTCCCCCATGTCACCACCATGCCTGTACCCCCTCCCCCATGTCACCACCATGCCTGTACCCCCCTCCCCCATGTCACCACCATGCCTGTACCCCCTCCCCCATGTCACCACCATGCCTGCACCCCCCTCCCCATGTCACCACCATGCCTGCACCCCCCTCCCCCCATGTCACCATCAAGCCTGCACCCCCTCCCCCATGTCACCACCATGCCTGCACCCCCCTCCCCCATGTCACCACCATGCCTGCACCCCCCATCCCCATGTCACCACCATGCCTGTACCCCCCTCCCCCATGTCACCACCATGCCTGCATCCCCATGTCACCACCATGCCTGCACCCCCCTCCCCATGTCACCACCATGCCTGCACCCCCTCCCCCCATGTCACCACCATGCCTGTACCCCCTCCCCCATGTCACCACCATGCCTGCACCCCCCTCCCCCATGTCACCACCATGCCTGCACCCCCCTTCCCATGTCACCACCATGCCTGTACCCCCCTCCCCCATGTCACCACCATGCCTGTACCCCCCCTCCCCCATGTCACCACCATGCCTGTACCCCCCTCCCCCATGTCACCACCATGCCTGTACCCCCCTCCCCATGTCAACACCATGCCTGCACCCCCCTCCCCCATGTCACCACCATGCCTGTACCCCCTCCCCCATGTCACCACCATGCCTGTACCCCCCTCCCCCATGTCACCACCATGCCAGAACCCCCTCCCCCATGTCACCACCATGCCAGAACCCCCTCCCCCATGTCACCACAATGCCTGTACCCCCCCTCCCCCATGTCACCACCATGCCTGCACCCCCCTCCCTATGTCACCACCATGCCTGCACCATGCCTGCACCCCCTCCCCCCATGTCACCACCATGCCTGTACCCCCCATCCCCATGTCACCACCATGCCTGCACCCCCCATCCCCATGTCACCACCATGCCAGAACCCCCTCCCCATGTCACCACCATGCCTGTACCCCCCTCCCCCATGTCACCACCATGCCTGCACCCCCTCCCCCATGTCACCACCATGCCTGCACCCCCCTCCCCATATGTCACCACCATGCCTGTACCCCCCTCCCCCCCATGTCACCACCATGCCTGCACCCCCCATGCCAGAACCCCCTCCCCCATGTCACCACCATGCCTGTACCCCCTCCCCCATGTCACCACCATGCCAGAACCCCCTCCCCCATGTCACCACCATACCTGTACCCCCTCCCCCATGTCACCACCATGCCAGAACCCCCTCCCCCATATCACCACCATGCCTGTACCCCCTCCCCCATGTCACCCCCATGCCTGCACCCCCCTCCCCCCATGTCACCACCATGCCTGTACCCCCTCCCCCATGTCACCACCATGCCTGTACCCCCCCCCCATGTCACCACCATGCTTGCACCCCCCTCCCCATATGTCACCACCATGTCTGTACCCCCCTCCCCCCCATGTCACCACCATGCCTGCACCCCCCATGTCACCACCATGCCAGAACCCCCTCCCCCATGTCACCACCATGCCTGTATCCCCTCCCCCATGTCACCACCATGCCTGTACCCCCCTCCCCCATGTCACCACCATGCCTGTACCCCCTCCCCATGTCACCACCATGCCTGTACCCCCCTCCCCCATGTCACCCCCATGCCTGCACCCCTCCCCCCATGTCACCCCCATGCCTGTACCCCCCCTCCCCCCATGTCACCACCATGCCTGTACCCCCCTCCCCCATGTCACCACCATGCCTGCACCCCCTCCCCCATGTCACCACCATGCCTGCACCCCCCTCCCCATATGTCACCACCATGCCTGTACCCCCTCCCCCCATGTCACCACCATGCCTGCACCCCCCATGCCAGAACCCCCTCCCCCATGTCACCACCATGCCTGTACCCCCTCCCCCATGTCACCAACATGCCAGAACCCCCTCCCCCATGTCACCACCATGCCTGTACCCCCCTCCCCCATGTCACCACCATGCCAGAACCCCCTCCCCCATGTCACCACCATGCCTGTACTCCCTCCCCCATGTCACCACCATGCCTGTACCCCTTCCCCCATGTCACCACCATGCCTGTACCCCCCCTCCCCCATGTCACCACCATGCCAGAACCCCCTCCCCCATGTCACCACCATGCCTGTACCCCCTCCCCCATGTCACCACCATGCCAGAACCCCCCTCCCCCATGTCACCACCATGCCTGTACTCCCTCCCCCATGTCACCACCATGCCTGTACCCCTTCCCCCATGTCACCACCATGCCTGTACCCCCCTCCCCCATGTCACCACCATGCCTGTACCCCCTCCCCCATGTCACCACCATGCCTGTACCCCCTCCCCCATGTCACCACCATGCCTGCACCCCCTCCCCCATGTCACCACCATGCCTGTACCCCCTCCCCCATGTCACCACCATGCCTGTACCCCCCTCCCCCATGTCACCACCATGCCTGTACCCCCCCTCCCCCATGTCACCACCATGCCTGTACCCCCCTCCCCCATGTCACCCGCCATGCCTGTACCCCCTCCCCCATGTCACCACCATGCCTGTACCCACTCCCCCATGTCACCACCATGCCTGCACCCCTCTCCCCCATGTCACCACCATGCCTGTACCCCCTCCCCCATGTCACCACCATGCCTGTACCCCCCTCCCCCATGTCACCACCATGCCTGTACCCCCTCCCCCATGTCACCACCATGCCTGCACCCCCCTCCCCATGTCACCACCATGCCTGCACCCCCCTCCCCCCATGTCACCATCAAGCCTGCACCCCCTCCCCCATGTCACCACCATGCCTGCACCCCCCTCCCCCATGTCACCACCATGCCTGCACCCCCCATCCCCATGTCACCACCATGCCTGTACCCCCCTCCCCCATGTCACCACCATGCCTGTACCCCCTCCCCTATGTCACCACCATGCCTGCAACCCCCTTCCTATGTCACCACTATGCCTGTACCCCCCCTCCCCCATGTCACCACCATGCCTGTACCCCCCCTCCCCCATGTCACCACCATGCCTGCACCCCCCATCCCCATGTCACCACCATGCCTGTACCCCCCTCCCCCATGTCACCACCATGCCTGCATCCCCATGTCACCACCATGCCTGCACCCCCCTCCCCATGTCACCACCATGCCTGCACCCCCTCCCCCCATGTCACCACCATGCCTGTACCCCCTCCCCCATGTCACCACCATGCCTGCACCCCCCTCCCCCATGTCACCACCATGCCTGCACCCCCCTTCCCATGTCACCACCATGCCTGTACCCCCCCTCCCCCATGTCACCACCATGCCTGTACCCCCCTCCCCCATGTCACCACCATGCCTGTACCCCCCTCCCCCATGTCACCACCATGCCTGTACCCCCCTCCCCATGTCAACACCATGCCTGCACCCCCCTCCCCCATGTCACCACCATGCCTGTACCCCCTCCCCCATGTCACCACCATGCCTGTACCCCCTCCCCCATGTCACCACCATGCCAGAACCCCCTCCCCCATGTCACCACCATGCCAGAACCCCCCTCCCCCATGTCACCACAATGCCTGTACCCCCCTCCCCCATGTCACCACCATGCCTGCACCCCCCTCCCTATGTCACCACCATGCCTGCACCATGCCTGCACCCCCTCCCCCCATGTCACCACCATGCCTGTACCCCCCATCCCCATGTCACCACCATGCCTGCACCCCCCATCCCCATGTCACCACCATGCCAGAACCCCCTCCCCATGTCACCACCATGCCTGTACCCCCCTCCCCCATGTCACCACCATGCCTGCACCCCCTCCCCCATGTCACCACCATGCCTGCACCCCCCTCCCCATATGTCACCACCATGCCTGTACCCCCCTCCCCCCATGTCACCACCATGCCTGCACCCCCCATGCCAGAACCCCCTCCCCCATGTCACCACCATGCCTGTACCCCCCTCCCCCATGTCACCACCATGCCAGAACCCCCTCCCCCATGTCACCACCATACCTGTACCCCCTCCCCCATGTCACCACCATGCCAGAACCCCCTCCCCCATATCACCACCATGCCTGTACCCCCTCCCCCATGTCACCCCCATGCCTGCACCCCCCTCCCCCCATGTCACCACCATGCCTGTACCCCCTCCCCCATGTCACCACCATGCCTGTACCCCCCCCCCATGTCACCACCATGCTTGCACCCCCCTCCCCATATGTCACCACCATGTCTGTACCCCCCTCCCCCCCATGTCACCACCATGCCTGCACCCCCCATGTCACCACCATGCCAGAACCCCCTCCCCCATGTCACCACCATGCCTGTATCCCCTCCCCCATGTCACCACCATGCCTGTACCCCCTCCCCCATGTCACCACCATGCCTGTACCCCCCTCCCCATGTCACCACCATGCCTGTACCCCCTCCCCCATGTCACCCCCATGCCTGCACCCCTCCCCCCATGTCACCCCCATGCCTGTACCCCCCTCCCCCCATGTCACCACCATGCCTGTACCCCCTCCCCCATGTCACCACCATGCCTGCACCCCCTCCCCCATGTCACCACCATGCCTGCACCCCCCTCCCCATATGTCACCACCATGCCTGTACCCCCTCCCCCCATGTCACCACCATGCCTGCACCCCCCATGCCAGAACCCCCTCCCCCATGTCACCACCATGCCTGTACCCCCTCCCCCATGTCACCAACATGCCAGAACCCCCTCCCCCATGTCACCACCATGCCTGTACCCCCCTCCCCCATGTCACCACCATGCCAGAACCCCCTCCCCCATGTCACCACCATGCCTGTACTCCCTCCCCCATGTCACCACCATGCCTGTACCCCTTCCCCCCATGTCACCACCATGCCTGTACCCCCCTCCCCCATGTCACCACCATGCCTGTACCCCCCTCCCCCATGTCACCACCATGCCTGTACCCCCCTCCCCCATGTCACCACCATGCCTGCACCCCCTCCCCCCATGTCACCACCATGCCTGTACCCCCCTCCCCCCATGTCACCACCATGCCTGTACCCCCTCCCCCATGTCACCACCATGCCTGTACCCCCCTCCCCCATGTCACCACCATGCCTGTACCCCCCTCCCCCATGTCACCGCCATGCTGTACCCCCTCCCCCATGTCACCACCATGCCTGTACCCACTCCCCCCATGTCACCACCATGCCTGCACCCCTCTCCCCCATGTCACCACCATGCCTGTACCCCCTCCCCCATGTCACCACCATGCCTGTACCCCCCTCCCCCATGTCACCACCATGCCTGTACCCCCTCCCCCATGTCACACCATGCCTGCACCCCCCTCCCCATGTCACCACCATGCCTGCACCCCCCTCCCCCCATGTCACCATCAAGCCTGCACCCCCTCCCCCATGTCACCACCATGCCTGCACCCCCCTCCCCCATGTCACCACCATGCCTGCACCCCCCCATCCCCATGTCACCACCATGCCTGTACCCCCCCTCCCCCATGTCACCACCATGCCTGTACCCCCTCCCCTATGTCACCCACCATGCCTGCAACCCCCTTCCTATGTCACCACTATGCCTGTACCCCCCCTCCCCCATGTCACCACCATGCCTGTACCCCCCCTCCCCCATGTCACCAACCATGCCTGCACCCCCCCATCCCCATGTCACCACCATGCCTGTACCCCCCTCCCCCATGTCACCACCATGCCTGCATCCCCATGTCACCACCATGCCTGCACCCCCCTCCCCATGTCACCACCATGCCTGCACCCCCTCCCCCCATGTCACCACCATGCCTGTACCCCCTCCCCCATGTCACCACCATGCCTGCACCCCCCCTCCCCATGTCACCACCATGCCTGCACCCCCCCTTCCCATGTCCACCACCATGCCTGTACCCCCCCTCCCCCATGTCACCACCATGCCTGTACCCCCCTCCCCCATGTCACCACCATGCCTGTACCCCCCTCCCCCATGTCACCACCATGCCTGTACCCCCCTCCCCATGTCAACACCATGCCTGCACCCCCCTCCCCCAGTCACCACCATGCCTGTACCCCCTCCCCCATGTCACCACCATGCCTGTACCCCCTCCCCCCATGTCACCACCATGCCAGAACCCCCTCCCCCATGTCACCACCATGCCAGAACCCCCTCCCCCATGTCACCACAATGCCTGTACCCCCCTCCCCCATGTCACCACCATGCCTGCACCCCCCTCCCTATGTCACCACCATGCCCTGCACCATGCCTGCACCCCCTCCCCCCATGTCACCACCATGCCTGTACCCCCCATCCCCATGTCACCACCATGCCTGCACCCCCCATCCCCATGTCACCACCATGCCAGAACCCCCTCCCCATGTCACCACCATGCCTGTACCCCCCTCCCCCATGTCACCACCATGCCTGCACCCCCTCCCTATGTCACCACCATGCCTGTACCCCCTCCCCCATGTCACCACCATGCCTGTACCCCCTCCCCCATGTCACCACCATGCCTGCACCCCCTCCCCCCATGTCACCCCCATGCCTGTACCCCCCTCCCCCCCATGTCACCACCATGCCTGTACCCCCCATGTCACCACCATGCCTGTACCCCCTCCCCCATGTCACCACCATGCCTGCACCCCCTCCCCCATGTCACCACCATGCCTGCACCCCCCTCCCCATATGTCACCACCATGCCTGTACCCCCCTCCCCCCATGTCACCACCATGCCTGCACCCCCCATGCCAGAACCCCCTCCCCCATGTCACCACCATGCCAGAACCCCATCCCCCATGTCACCACCATGCCTGTACCCCTTCCCCCATGTCACCACCATGCCTGTACTCCCTCCCCATGTCACCACCATGCCTGTACCCCCTCCCCCATGTCACCACCATGCCTGTACCCCCCTCCCCCATGTCACCACCATGCCTGTACCCCCTCCCCCATGTCACCACCATGCCTGTACCCCCTCCCCCATGTCACCACCATGCCTGCATCCCCTCCCCCATGTCACCACCATGCCTGTACCCCCCTCCCCCATGTCACCACCATGCCTGTACCCCCCTTCCCCATGTCACCACCATGCCTGTACCCCCCTCCCCCATGTCACCACCATGCCTGTACCCCCTCCCCCATGTCACTACCATGCCTGCACCCCCTCCCCCATGTCACCACCATGCCTGTACCCCCCTCCCCCATGTCACCACCATGCCTGTACCCCCCTCCCCCATGTCACCACCATGCCTGTACCCCCTCCCCCATGTCACCACCATGCCTGTACCCCCCTCCCCCATGTCACCACCATGCCTGTACCCCCCTCCCCCATGTCACCACCATGCCTGTACCCCCTCCCCCATGTCACCACCATGC
>CM055118.1:303558202-303635702 GCA_029206835.1 Rana muscosa
CCTGTACCCCCTCCCCCATGTCACCACCATGCCTGTACCCCCCTCCCCCCATGTCACCACCATGCCTGCACCCCCCTCCCCCATGTCACCACCCATGCCTGCACCCCCCTCCCCATATGTCACCACCATGCCTGTACCCCTCCCCCATGTCACCACCATGCCTGTACCCCCCTCCCCCATGTCACCACCATGCTGCACCCCCCATCCCCATGTCACCACCATGCCTGTACCCCCCTCCCCCATGTCACCACCATGCCTGCACCCCCTCCCCCATGTCACCACCATGCCTGCACCCCCTCCCCCATGTCACCACCATGCCTGCACCCCCCATCCCCCATGTCACCACCATGCCTGTACCCCCCTCCCCCATGTCACCACCATGCCTGTACCCCCCTCCCCCTCATGTCACCACCATGCCTGCAACCCCCCTCCCCTATGTCACCACCATGCCTGCACCCCCCTCCCCATATGTCACCACCATGCCTGTACCCCCCTCCCCCCCATGTCACCACCATGCCTGCACCCCCCACCAACCCCCTCCCCATGTCACCACCATGCCTGTACCCCCCCTCCCCCCCATGTCACCACCATGCCTGAACCCCCTCCCCCATGTCACCACCCATGCCTGAACCCCCTCCCCTCCCCCATGTCACCAACCATGCCTGTACCCCCTCCCCCATGTCCACCACCATGCCTGTACCCCCCCTCCCCCATGTCACCACCATGCCTGTACCCCCTCCCCATGTCACCACCATGCCTGTACCACCCCCCTCCCCCATGTCACCACCATGCCTGTACCCCCTCCCCCATGTCACCACCATGCCTGTACCCCCCTCCCCCATGTCACCACCATGCCTGTACCTCCCCCCTCCCCCCATGTCACCACCATGCCTGTACCCCCTCCCCCATGTCACCACCATGCCTGTACCCCCTCCCCCATGTCACCACCATGCCTGTACCCCCCTCCCCATGTCACCACCATGCCTGTACTCCCTCCCCCATGTCACCACCATGCCTGTACCCCCTCCCCCCATGTCACCACCATGCCTGTACCCCCCTCCCCCATGTCACCACCATGCCTGTACCCCCTCCCCCATGTCACCACCATGCCTGTACCCCCTCCCCCATGTCACCACCATGCCTGCACCCCCCTCCCCCCATGTCACCCACCCATGCCTGTACCCCCCTCCCCCCCATGTCACCACCATGCCTGTACCCCCTCCCCCATGTCCACCACCATGCCTGCACCCCCTCCCCCATGTCCACCACCATGCCTGCACCCCCCTCCCCATATGTCACCACCATGCCTGTACCCCCCTCCCCCCATGTCACCCACCATGCCTGTCACCCCCTCCCCCATGCAGAACCCCCTCCCCCATGTCACCACCATGCCTGTACCCCCTCCCCCATGTCACCACCATGCCAGAACCCCCCTCCCCCATGTCACCACCATGCCTGTACCCCCTCCCCCATGTCACCACCATGCCAGAACCCCCTCCCCCATGTCACCACCATGGCCCTGTACTCCCTCCCCCCATGTCACCACCATGCCTGTACCCCTTCCCCCATGTCACCACCATGCCTGTACCCCCCTCCCCCATGTCACCTACCATGCCTGTACCCCCTCCCCCATGTCACCACCATGCCTGTACTCCCTCCCCCATGTCACCACCATGCCTGTACCCCTTCCCCCATGTCACCACCATGCCTGTACCCCCCTCCCCCATGTCACCACCATGCCTGTACCCCCTCCCCCATGTCACCACCATGCCTGTACCCCCTCCTCCCCCATGTCACCACATGCCTGTACCCCCTCCCCCCATGTCACCACCATGCCTGTACCCCCCTCCCCCATGTCATCCGCCATGCCTGTACCCCCTCCCCCATGTCACCACCATGCCTGTACCCACTCCCCCATGTCACCACCATGCCTGCACCCCTCTCCCCCATGTCACCACCATGCCTGTACCCCTCCCCCTCCGCCCATGTCACCACCATGCCTGTACCCCCCTCCCCCATGTCACCACCATGCCTGTACCCCCCTCCCCCATGTCACCACCATGCCTGCACCCCCCTCCCCATGTCACCACCATGCCTGTACCCCCCCTCCCCCATGTCACCACCATGCCTGTACCCCCCTCCCCCATGTCACCACCATAGCCTGTACCCCCCTCCCCCCATGTCACCACCATTGCCTGCACCCCCTCCCCCATGTCACCACCATGCCTGCACCCCCCTCCCCATATGTCACCACCATGCCTGTACCCCCTCCCCCATGTCACCACCATGCCTGTACCCCCTCCCCCATGTCACCACCATGCCTGCACCCCCCCATCCCCATGTCACCACCATGCCTGTACCCCCCTCCCCCATGTCACCACCATGCCTGCACCCCCTCCCCCATGTCACCACCATGCCTGCACCCCCCTCCCCCCATGTCACCACCATGCCTGCACCCCCCATCCCCATGTCACCACCATGCCTGTACCCCCCCTCCCCCATGGTCACCACCATGCCTGTACCCCCTCCCCTATGTCACCACCATGCCTGCAACCCCCTCCCTATGTCACCACCATGCCTGCACCCCCCTCCCCATATGTCACCACCATGCCTGTACCCCCCCTCCCCCCATGTCACCACCATGCCTGCACCCCCCATGCCAGAACCCCCTCCCCCATGTCACCACCATGCCTGTACCCCCTCCCCCATGTCACCACCATGCCAGAACCCCCTCCCCCATGTCACCACCATGCCTGTACCCCCTCCCCCATGTCACCACCATGCCTGTACTCCCTCCCCCATGTCACCACCATGCCTGTACCCCCTCCCCATGTCACCACCATGCCTGTACCCCCTCCCCCATGTCACCACCATGCCTGTACCCCCTCCCCCATGTCACCACCATGCCTGTACTCCCTCCCCCATGTCACCACCATGCCTGTACCCCCTCCCCATGTCACCACCATGCCTGTACCCCCTCCCCCATGTCACCACCATGCCTGTACCCCCTCCCCCATGTCACCACCATGCCTGTACCCCCCTCCCCCATGTCACCACCATGCCTGTACCCCCCTCCCCCATGTCACCACCATGCCTGTACTCCCCTCCCCCATGTCACCACCATGCCTGTACCCCCTCCCCCATGTCACCACCATGCCTGTACCCCCCTCCCCCATGTCACCACCATGCCTGTACCCCCCTCCCCCATGTCACCACCATGCCTGTACCCCCTCCCCCATGTCACCACCATGCCTGCCACCCCCTCCCCCATGTCACCACCATGCCTGTACCCCCCCTCCCCCATGTAACCACCATGCCTGTACCCCCTCTCCCATGTCACCACCATGCCTGTACCCCCTCCCCCCAAGTCACCACCATGCCTGTACCCCCCCTCCCCCCATGTCACCACCATGCCTGTACCCCCCTCCCCATGTCACCACTATGCCTGTACCCCCCTCCCCCCATGTCACCACCATGCCTGTACCCCCTCCCCCATGTCACCACCATGCCTGTACCCCCTCCCCCATGTCACCACCATGCCTGCACCCCCCTCCCCATATGTCACCACCATGCCCTGTACCCCCCCTCCCCCCCATGTCACCACCATGCCTGTACCCCCCTCCCCATGTCAACACCATGCCTGCACCCCCTCCCCCCATGTCACCACCATGCCTGTACCCCCTCCCCCATGTCACCACCATGCCTGTACCCCCTCCCCCATGTCACCACCATGCTTGCACCCCCCTCCCCATATGTCACCACCATGTCTGTACCCCCTCCCCCCTATGTCACCACCATGCCTGCACCCCCCCCATGTCACCACCATGCCTGTACCCCCTCCCCCATGTCACCACCATGCCTGTACCCCCTCCCCCATGTCACCACCATGCCAGAACCCCCTCCCCCATGTCACCACCATGCCTGTACCCCCTCCCCCATGTCACCACCATGCCAGAACCCCCCTCCCCCATGTCACCACCATGCCTGTATCCCCTCCCCCATGTCACCACCATGCCTGTACCCCCCTCCCCCATGTCCACCACCATTGCCTGTACCCCCTCCCCATGTCACCACCATGCCTGCACCCCCTCCCCCCATGTCACCCCCATGCCTGTACCCCCCTCCCCCTATGTCACCACCATGCCTGTACCCCCCTCCCCCCATGTCACCACCATGCCTGTACCCCCCTCCCCCATGTCACCACCATGCCTGCACCCCCTCCCCCATGTCACCACCATGCCTGCACCCCCCTCCCCATATGTCACCACCATGCCTGTACCCCCCTCCCCCCATGTCACCACCATGCCTGCACCCCCCATGCCAGAACCCCCTCCCCCCATGTCACCACCATGCCTGTACCCCCTCCCCCATGTCACCACCATGCCAGAACCCCCTCCCCCATGTCACCACCATGCCTGTACCCCCTCCCCCCATGTCACCACCATGCCTGTACTCCCTACCCCATGTCACCACCATGCCTGTACCCCCTCCCCCATGTCACCACCATGCCTGTACCCCCCTCCCCCATGTCACCACCATGCCTGTACCCCCCTCCCCCATGTCACCACCATGCCTGTACTCCCTCCCCCATGTCACCACCATGCCTGTACCCCCTCCCCATGTCACCACCATGCCTGTACCCCCCTCCCCCATGTCACCACCATGCCTGTACCCCCCCTCCCCCATGTCACCACCATGCCTGTACCCCCTCCCCATGTCACCACCATGCCTGTACCCCCCTCCCCCATGTCACCACCATGCCTGTACTCCCTCCCCCATGTCACCACCATGCCTGTACCCCCCTCCCCCATGTCACCACCATGCCTGTACCCCCCTCCCCCATGTCACCACCATGCCTGTACCCCCTCCCCCATGTCACCCACCATGCCTGTACCCCTCCCCCAAGTCACCACCATGCCTGTACCCCCCCTCCCCCCCATGTCACCACCATGCCTGTACCCCCCTCCCCATGTCACCACTATGCCTGTACCCCCCTCCCCCCATGTCACCACCATGCCTGTACCCCCTCCCCCCCATGTCACCACCATGCCTGTACCCCCCTCCCCCATGTCACCACCATGCCTGCACCCCCCTCCCCATATGTCACCACCATGCCTGTACCCCCCCTCCCCCCATGTCACCACCATGCCTGTACCCCCCTCCCCATGTCAACACCATGCCTGCACCCCCCTCCCCCCCATGTCACCACCATGCCTGTACCCCCTCCCCCATGTCACCACCATGCCTGTACCCCCTCCCCCATGTCACCACCATGCTTGCACCCCCCTCCCCATATGTCACCACCATGTCTGTACCCCCCTCCCCCCCATGTCACCACCATGCCTGCACCCCCCATGTCACCACCATGCCTGTACCCCCTCCCCCATGTCACCACCATGCCTGTACCCCCTCCCCCATGTCACCACCATGCCAGAACCCCCTCCCCCATGTCACCACCATGCCTGTACCCCCCTCCCCCATGTCACCACCATGCCAGAACCCCCTCCCCCATGTCACCACCATGCCTGTATCCCCTCCCCCATGTCACCACCATGCCTGTACCCCCTCCCCCATGTCACCACCATGCCTGTACCCCCTCCCCATGTCACCACCATGCCTGCACCCCCTCCCCCCATGTCACCCCCATGCCTGTACCCCCCTCCCCCTATGTCACCACCATGCCTGTACCCCCCCTCCCCCCATGTCACCACCATGCCTGTACCCCCCTCCCCCATGTCACCACCATGCCTGCACCCCCTCCCCCATGTCACCACCATGCCTGCACCCCCCTCCTCATATGTCACCACCATGCCTGTACCCCCCTCCCCCATGTCACCACCATGCCTGCACCCCCCATGCCAGAACCCCCTCCCCCATGTCACCACCATGCCTGTACCCCCTCCCCCATGTCACCACCATGCCAGAACCCCCTCCCCCATGTCACCACCATGCCTGTACCCCCTCCCCCATGTCACCACCATGCCAGAACCCCCTCCCCCATATCACCACCATGCCTGTACCCCCCTCCCCCATGTCACCACTATGCCTGTACCCCCCTCCCCATGTCAACACCATGCCTGCACCCCCCTCCCCCCATGTCACCACCATGCCTGTACCCCCCTCCCCCATGTCACCACCATGCCTGTACCCCCTCCCCCATGTCACCACCATGCTTGCACCCCCCCTCCCCATATGTCACCACCATGTCTGTACCCCCCTCCCCCCCATGTCACCACCATGCCTGCACCCCCCATGTCACCACCATGCCAGAACCCCCTCCCCCATGTCACCACCATGCCTGTATCCCCTCCCCCATGTCACCACCATGCCTGTACCCCCTCCCCCATGTCACCACCATGCCTGTACCCCCCTCCCCATGTCACCACCATGCCTGTACCCCCTCCCCCATGTCACCCCCATGCCTGCACCCCCTCCCCCCATGTCACCCCCCATGCCTGTACCCCCCTCCCCATGTCACCACCATGCCTGTACCCCCTCCCCCATGTCACCACCATGCCTGCACCCCCCTCCCCCATGTCACCACCATGCCTGCACCCCCCTCCCCATATGTCACCACCATGCCTGTACCCCCTCCCCCCATGTCACCACCATGCCTGCACCCCCCATGCCAGAACCCCCCTCCCCCATGTCACCACCATGCCTGTACCCCCCTCCCCCATGTCACCACCATGCCAGAACCCCCTCCCCCATGTCACCACCATGCCTGTACCCCCTCCCCCATGTCACCACCATGCCAGAACCCCCTCCCCCATGTCACCACCATGCCTGTACTCCTCCCCCATGTCACCACCATGCCTGTACCCCTTCCCCCATGTCACCACCATGCCTGTACCCCCCCTCCCCCATGTCACCACCATGCCTGTACCCCCTCCCCCATGTCACCACCATGCCTGTACCCCCTCCCCTAGTCACCACCATGCCTGCACCCCCTCCCCCATGTCACCACCATGCCTGTACCCCCCTCCCCCATGTCACCACCATGCCTGTACCCACCTCCCCCCATGTCACCACCATGCCTGTACCCCCCTCCCCATGTCACCACCATGCCTGTACCCCCCTCCCCCATGTCACCACCATGCCTGTACCCCTCCCCCATGTCACCGCCATGCCTGTACCCCCTCCCCCATGTCACCACCATGCCTGTACCCACTCCCCCATGTCACCACCATGCCTGCACCCCTCTCCCCCATGTCACCCACCATGCCTGTACCCCCTCCCCCATGTCAACCACCATGCCTGTACCCCCCTCCCCCATGTCACCACCATGCCTGTACCCCCCCTCCCCCATGTCACCACCATGCCCTGCACCCCCCTCCCCATGTCACCACCATGCCTGCACCCCCCTCCCCCCATGTCACCATCAAGCCTGCACCCCCTCCCCCATGTCACCACCATGCCTGCACCCCCCTCCCCCATGTCACCACCATGCCTGCACCCCCCATCCCCATGTCACCACCATGCCTGTACCCCCCCCTCCCCCATGTCACCACCATGCCTGTACCCCCTCCCCTATGTCACCCACCATGCCTGCAACCCCCTTCCTATGTCACCACTATGCCTGTACCCCCCCTCCCCCATGTCACCACCATGCCTGTACCCCCCTCCCCCATGTCACCACCATGCCTGCACCCCCCATCCCCATGTCACCACCATGCCTGTACCCCCCTCCCCCATGTCACCACCATGCCTGCATCCCCATGTCACCACCATGCCTGCACCCCCCTCCCCATGTCACCACCATGCCTGCACCCCCTCCCCCCATGTCACCACCATGCCTGTACCCCCTCCCCCATGTCACCACCATGCCTGCACCCCCCTCCCCCATGTCACCACCATGCCTGCACCCCCTTCCCATGTCACCACCATGCCTGTACCCCCCCTCCCCCATGTCACCACCATGCCTGTACCCCCCTCCCCCATGTCACCACCATGCCTGTACCCCCCTCCCCCATGTCACCACCATGCCTGTACCCCCCTCCCCATGTCAACACCATGCCTGCACCCCCCTCCCCCATGTCACCACCATGCCTGTACCCCCTCCCCATGTCACCACCATGCCTGTACCCCCTCCCCCATGTCACCACCATGCCTGTACCCCCTCCCCCATGTCACCACCATGCCAGAACCCCCTCCCCCATGTCACCACCATGCCAGAACCCCCTCCCCCATGTCACCACAATGCCTGTACCCCCCTCCCCCATGTCACCACCATGCCTGCACCCCCCTCCCTATGTCACCACCATGCCTGCACCATGCCTGCACCCCCCTCCCCCCATGTCACCACCATGCCTGTACCCCCCATCCCCATGTCACCACCATGCCTGCACCCCCCATCCCCATGTCACCACCATGCCAGAACCCCCTCCCCCATGTCACCACCATGCCTGTACCCCCCTCCCCCATGTCACCACCATGCCTGCACCCCCTCCCTATGTCACCACCATGCCTGTACCCCCTCCCCCATGTCACCACCATGCCTGTACCCCCTCCCCCATGTCACCACCATGCCTGCACCCCCTCCCCCCATGTCACCCCCATGCCTGTACCCCCCTCCCCCCCATGTCACCACCATGCCTGTACCCCCCCATGTCACCACCATGCCTGTACCCCCCTCCCCCATGTCACCACCATGCCTGCACCCCCTCCCCCATGTCACCACCATGCCTGCACCCCCCCCTCCCCATATGTCACCACCATGCCTGTACCCCCCTCCCCCCATGTCACCACCATGCCTGCACCCCCCCATGCCAG
Source organism: Rana muscosa (assembly GCA_029206835.1). Classification (NCBI taxonomy): domain Eukaryota; kingdom Metazoa; phylum Chordata; class Amphibia; order Anura; family Ranidae; genus Rana; species Rana muscosa. Next base: position 303,566,975 of record CM055118.1, read on the forward strand.
AACCCCCTCCCCCATGTCACCACCATGCCAGAACCCCATCCCCCATGTCACCACCATGCCTGTACCCCTTCCCCCATGTCACCACATGCCTGTACTCCCTCCCCCATGTCACCACCATGCCTGTACCCCCTCCCCCATGTCACCACCATGCCTGTACCCCCCCCTCCCCCATGTCACCACCATGCCTGTACCCCCCTCCCCCATGTCACCACCATGCCTGTACCCCCCTCCCCCATGTCACCACCATGCCTGCATCCCCTCCCCCATGTCACCAACATGCCCTGTACCCCCCTCCCCCATGTCACCACCATGCCTGTACCCCCCTTCCCCCCATGTCACCACCATGCCTGTACCCCCCTCCCCCATGTCACCACCATGCCTGTACCCCCTCCCCCATGTCACTACCATGCCTGCACCCCCTCCCCCATGTCACCACCATGCCTGTACCCCCCTCCCCCATGTCACCACCATGCCTGTACCCCCTCCCCCATGGTCACCACCACCATGCCTGTACCCCCTCCCCCATGTCACCACCATGCCTGTACCCCCCCTCCCCCATGTCACCACCATGCCTGTACCCCCCCTCCCCCATGTCACCACCATGCCTGTACCCCCTCCCCCATGTCACCACCATGCCTGTACCCCCCCTCCCCCATGTCACCACCATGCCTGTACCCCCTCCCCCATGTCACCACCATGCCTGTACACCCTCCCCCATGTCACCACCATGCCTGTACCCCCTCCCCCATGTCACCACCATGCCTGCACCTCCTCCCCCATGTCACCACCATGCCTGTACCCCCCCCCCCTCCCCCCATGTCACCACCATGCCTGTACCCCCTCCCCCATGTCACCACCATGCCTGTACCCCCTCCCCCATGTCACCACCATGCCTGTACCCCCCTCCCCCATGTCACCACCATGCCTGTACCCCCCTCCCCCATGTCACCACCATGCCTGTACCCCCTCCCCCATGTCACCACCATGCCTGTACCCCCTCCCCCAGTCACCACCATGCCTGCACCCCCTCTCCCCCATGTCACCACCATGCCTGCACCCCTCTCCCCCATGTCACCACCATGCCTGTACCCCCTCCCCATGTCACCACCATGCCTGTACCGCCCTCCCCCATGTCACCACCATGCCCTGCACCCCCCTCCCCATGTCACCACCATGCCTGCACCCCCCTCCCCCCCATGTCACCATCATGCCTGCACCCCCTCCCCCCATGTCACCACCATGCCTGCACCCCCCTCCCCCATGTCACCACCATGCCTGCACCCCCCATCCCCATGTCACCACCATGCCTGTACCCCCTCCCCCCATGTCACCACCATGCCTGCACCCCCCTCCCCCATGTCACCACCATGCCTGCACCCCCCATCCCCATGTCACCACCATGCCTGTACCCCCTCCCCCATGTCACCACCATGCCTGCAACCCCCTTCCCATGTCACCACTATGCCTGTACCCCCCTTCCCATGTCACCACCATGCCTGTACCCCCCTCCCCCATGTCACCACCATGCCTGCACCCCCCATCCCCATGTCACCACCATGCCTGTACCCCCTCCCCATGTCACCACCATGCCTGTACCCCCCTCCCCCATGTCACCACCATGCCTGCATCCCCATGTCACCACCATGCCTGCACCCCCCTCCCCATGTCACCACCATGCCTGCACCCCCTCCCCCCATGTCACCACCATGCCTGTACCCCCCTCCCCCATGTCACCACCATGCCTGCACCCCCCATCCCCATGTCACCACCATGCCTGTACCCCCTCCCCCATGTCACCACCATGCCTGCATCCCCATGTCACCACCATGCCTGCACCCCCCTCCCCATGTCACCACCATGCCTGCACCCCCTCCCCCCATGTCACCACCATGCCTGCAACCCCCTTCCCATGTCACCACCATGCCTGTACCCCCTCCCCTATGTCACCACCATGCCTGTACCCCCCCTCCCCCATGTCACCACCATGCCTGCATCCCCTCCCCCATGTCACCACCATGCCTGCACCCCCCTTCCCATGTCACCACCATGCCTGTACCCCCCCTCCCCCATGTCACCACCATGCCTGTACCCCCCTCCCCCATGTCACCACCATGCCTGTACCCCCCCTCCCCCATGTCACCACCATGCCTGCACCCCCCATCCCCATGTCACCACCATGCCTGCACCCCCCATCCCCATGTCACCACCATGCCTGCACCCCCCTTCCCATGTCACCACCATGCCTGCACCCCCTCCCCCATGTCACCACCATGCCTGCACCCCCCCATCCCCATGTCACCACCATGCCTGTACCCCCTCCCCTATGTCACCACCATGCCTGTACCCCCCCTCCCCCATGTCACCACCATGCCTGCATCCCCTCCCCCATGTCACCACCATGCCTGCACCCCCCTTCCCATGTCACCACCATGCCTGTACCCCCCCTCCCCCATGTCACCACCATGCCTGTACCCCCCCTCCCCCATGTCACCACCATGCCTGTACCCCCCCTCCCCCATGTCACCACCATGCCTGCACCCCCCATCCCCATGTCACCACCATGCCTGCACCCCCCCATCCCCATGTCACCACCATGCCTGCACCCCCCTTCCCATGTCACCACCATGCCTGTACCCCCCTCCCCCATGTCACCACCATGCCTGTACCCCCCTCCCCCATGTCACCACCATGCCTGCACCCCCCATCCCCATGTCACCACCATTCCTGTACCCCCTCCCCCATGTCACCACCATGCCTGTACCCCCTCCCTCATGTCACCACCATGCCTGTACCCCCCTCCCCCATGTCACCACCATGCCTTCATCCCCATGTCACCACCATGCCTGCACTCCCCCCATGTCACCACCATGCCTGCACCCCCTCCCCCCATGTCACCACCATGCCTGTACCCCCTTCCCCATGTCACCACCATGCCTGTACCCCCCTCCCCCATGTCACCGCTATGCCTGCACCCCCCTTCCCATGTCACCACCATGCCTGTACCCCCCTCCCCCATGTCACCACCATGCCTGTACCCCCCCTCCCCCATGTCACCACCATGCCTGCACCCCCCATCCCCATGTCACTACCATGCCTGTACCCCCTCCCCCATGTCACCACCATGCCTGTACCCCCCTCCCCCATGTCACCACCATGCCTGCACCCCCCTCCCCATGTCACCACCATGCCTGCACCCCCCTCCCCCCATGTCACCATCATGCCTGCACCCCCTCCCCCCCATGTCACCACCATGCCTGCACCCCCCTCCCCCATGTCACCACCATGCCTGCACCCCCCATCCCCATGTCACCACCATGCCTGTACCCCCTCCCCCATGTCACCACCATGCCTGTACCCCCCCTCCCCCATGTCACCACCATGCCTGCAACCCCCCTTCCCATGTCACCACTATGCCTGTACCCCCCCTTCCCATGTCACCACCATGCCTGTACCCCCCCTCCCCCATGTCACCACCATGCCTGCACCCCCCATCCCCATGTCACCACCATGCCTGTACCCCCCCTCCCCCATGTCACCACCATGCCTGTACCCCCCCTCCCCCATGTCACCACCATGCCTGCATCCCCATGTCACCACCATGCCTGCACCCCCCTCCCCATGTCACCACCATGCCTGCACCCCCTCCCCCCATGTCACCACCATGCCTGTACCCCCTCCCCCATGTCACCACCATGCCTGCACCCCCCATCCCCATGTCACCACCATGCCTGTACCCCCTCCCCCATGTCACCACCATGCCTGCATCCCCATGTCACCACCATGCCTGCACCCCCCTCCCCATGTCACCACCATGCCTGCACCCCCTCCCCCCATGTCACCACCATGCCTGCAACCCCCTTCCCATGTCACCACCATGCCTGAAGCCCCCTCCCCCATGTCACCACCATGCCTGCACCCCCCATCCCCATGTCACCACCATGCCTGTACCCCCTCCCCTATGTCACCACCATGCCTGTACCCCCCTCCCCCATGTCACCACCATGCCTGCATCCCCTCCCCCATGTCACCACCATGCCTGCACCCCCCTTCCCATGTCACCACCATGCCTGTACCCCCTCCCCCATGTCACCACCATGCCTGTACCCCCCTCCCCCATGTCACCACCATGCCTGTACCCCCCTCCCCCATGTCACCACCATGCCTGCACCCCCCATCCCCATGTCACCACCATGCCTGCACCCCCCATCCCCATGTCACCACCATGCCTGCACCCCCCTTCCCATGTCACCACCATGCCTGTACCCCCCTCCCCCATGTCACCACCATGCCTGTACCCCCCTCCCCCATGTCACCACCATGCCTGCACCCCCCATCCCCATGTCACCACCATGCCTGTACCCCCTCCCCCATGTCACCACCATGCCTGTACCCCCTCCCTCATGTCACCACCATGCCTGTACCCCCCTCCCCCATGTCACCACCATGCCTTCATCCCCATGTCACCACCATGCCTGCACTCCCCCCCATGTCACCACCATGCCTGCACCCCCTCCCCCCATGTCACCACCATGCCTGTACCCCCTTCCCCATGTCACCACCATGCCTGTACCCCCCTCCCCCATGTCACCGCTATGCCTGCACCCCCCTTCCCATGTCACCACCATGCCTGTACCCCCCCTCCCCCATGTCACCACCATGCCTGTACCCCCCTCCCCCATGTCACCACCATGCCTGCACCCCCCATCCCCATGTCACCACCATGCCTGTACCCCCTCCCCCATGTCACCACCATGCCTGTACCCCCTCCCCCATGTCACCACCATGCCTGTACCCCCCCTCCCCCATGTCACCACCATGCCTGCACCCCCCTCCCTATGTCACCACCATGCCTGCACCCCCTTCCCCCATGTCACCACCATGCCTGCACCCCCCTCCCCCCATGTCACCACCATGCCTGTACCCCCCATCCCCATGTCACCACCATGCCTGCACCCCCCATCCCCATGTCACCACCATGCCTGCACCCCCCTCCCCATATGTCACCACCATGCCTGTACCCCCCTCCCCCATGTCACCACCATGCCTGTACCCCCCTCCCCCATGTCACCACCATGCCTGTACCCCCCTCCCCCATGTCACCACCATGCCTGCACCCCCCATCCCAATGTCACCACCATGCCTGCACCCCCTCCCCATGTCACCACCATGCCTGCACCCCCTCCCCCCATGTCACCACCATGCCTGCACCCCCTCCCCACAATTCACCACCATGCCTGCACCCCCCATGTCACCACCATGCCAGCACTCCCCCCTAGTCACCACTATGCCTGCACCCCCCTCCCCCAAGTCACCACCATGCCTGTACCCCCCCTCCCCCATGTCACCACCATGCCTGCACCCCCCTCCCCATATGTCACCACCATGCCTGTACCCCCCCTCCCCATGTCACCACCATGCCTTGCCTGCACCCCCCCTCCCCAAGTCACCACCATACCTGCACCCCCCTCCCCCCATGTCACCACCATGTCCTGTGAAGGTGTCCCCTCTCCTCCTGTGAAGGTGTCCCCTCTCCTCCTGTGAACGTGTCCCCTCTCTTCCTGTGAAAGTGTCCCCTCTCTTCCTGTGAAAGTGTCCCCTCTCCTCCTGTGAAAGTGTCCCCACTCCTCCTGTGAAAGTGTCCCCTCTCTTCCTGTGAAAGTGTCCCCTCTCCTCCTGTCAAAGTGTCCCCTCTCTTCCTGTCAAAGTGTCCCCTCTCCTGTGAAAGTGTCCCCTCTCCTCCTGTGAAGGTGTCCCCTCTCTTCCTGTGAAGGTATCCCCTCTCCTCCTGTGAACGTGTCCCCTCTCTTCCTGTGAAAGAGTCCCCTCTCCTCCTGTGAAGGTGTCCCCTCTCCTCCTGTGAAAGAGTCCCCTCTCCTCCTGTGAAAGAGTCCCCTCTCCTCCTGTGAAAGAGTCCCCTCTCCTCCTGTGAAAGAGTCCCCTCTCCTCCTGTGAAGGTGTCCCCTCTCCTCCTGTGAAGGTGTCACCTCTCCTCCTGTGAAAGTGTCCCCTCTCCTCCTGTGAAGGTGTCCCCTCTCTTCCTGTGAAAGTGTCCCCTCTCCTCCTGTGAATGTGTCCCCTCTCCTCCTGTGAAAGAGTCCCCTCTCCTCCTGTGAAGGTGTCCCCTCTCCTCCTGTGAAGGTGTCCCCTCTCCTCCTGTGAAAGTGTCCCCTCTCCTCCTGTGAAAGTGTCCCCTCTCCTCCTGTGAAGGTGTCCCCTCTCCTCCTGTGAAAGTGTCCCTTCTCCTCCTGTGAAAGTGTCCCCTCTCCTCCTGTAAAAGTGTCCCCTCTCCTCCTGTGAAAGTGTCCCCTCTCTTCCTGTGAAGGTGTCCCCTCTCTTCCTGTGAAAGTGTCCCCTCTCCTCCTGTGAACGTGTCCCCTCTCCTCCTGTGAAAGAGTCCCCTCTCCTCCTGTGAAAGAGTCCCCTCTCCTCCTGTGAAGGTGTCCCCTCTCCTCCTGTGAAGGTGTCCCCTCTCCTCCTGTGAACGTGTCCCCTCTCCTCCTGTGAAGGTGTCCCCCTCTCCTCCTGTGAACGTGTCCCCTCTCCTCCTGTGAACGTGTCCCCCTCTCCTCCTGTGAACGTGTCCGCTCCCCTCCTGTGAAAGTGTCCGCTCCCCTCCTGTGAAAGTGTCCGCTCCCCTCCTGTGAAAGAGTCCCCTCTCCTCCTGTGAAAGAGTCCTGTCAGGGTCACCTGTGGCCAGGTGACAGATGCACACCGTAGGGGGACAGGAGTGCACCGCGAGGTAGTGAACCCTATGGCTGGCTTCTGTGGATAGGAAACTGGGTGGTTGTGGAAAGCGGGACCAGAGGAGCACAACCGGGATCCCAACGGAAGCGAGAGCCAAGATTCCCCAGGGCGCGGAGTCTAAGACCCAGCTGGTCTTCTCCAGGGCCTCTAGTGGTGAGGATGTTACGCTGCAGGCTGGGAGGAGATTATAAAGGAAGCCAGGTGAAAGGGCTCAGGCCTCTAAGATGAACACATGGGAAGGAAGGTAAGCTGACAGACAAACACTGCTGCATATCCATGACAGTACCCTCCCTCTTATGGGCCCTCCCCCGCCTGGACCCAGGCTTAAAGGGAAATCTCTGATGAAACCTTCTCAACAGATGAGGTGCAGCGACATCAGATGCAGCAATCCAAGACGCCTCCTCAGGACCAAAACCTCTCCAATGCACAAGGTACTGAAGAATGCCTCTGCAGAGCCGAGAATCCAGAACTTGTCTAACCTCATACTTAAGATTATCCTCAGAGACCGAAAATGAGGTAGGGAGATGACAAGAAGATCTATTGAGGACCAAAGGCTCTCTAGGAATAAGCAAGGGCATGAGAGGATCAACAGGAATCTGAGGGGGGTCCCCTAGACCCTTAAAGGGGAACTGGTCATCTTGCACAGGACCATCAGACTGGGCAGATGTCAGTGGAACCCTGAAGTCAGGTTGGTTAGAAGGTGACATGTCGCAGGAGTCAAGCTGAATAGCTGAAGGACAAGCAGAATGTCCCGAACAAGAAAAAGTAGGAGGCTCACTGGGCATGGGCTGGACTGGCATAACTAGTACAGAGGCAGAGTGAATAGCTGAGTCAGGTGTAGCGACTACCTGAATCGCATCGCAAGACGTAGCGACTGCAGGACTTGTAGACAAGCTAGCCTGGCTGTGCGTCCAAGGGTGGTTAGGGACAGAGAAATGTAAATGGTTATGCAACCTGGAATGAATGACCGGCTCAGATTCACAGGGGGCAACCTTGGGTAGGCAGGACGAGGAACAGGAGGGACCCCAAGCCAGGATCTGTCCAGTAGTCCAGTCCACATGAGGAGAATGGAGCTGTAACCATGGGAGACCCAAAATTATAGGCGTTGAGGCCTTGGGTAAGATAAGGAAGGATATCCACTCCTGGTGGAGTGTCCCTACCGACATCTTAACAGGGAGGGTCTGGAAGCGGATAGGTCCCCCTGGGAGAACAGTACCATCAATCGCCAAGACCACCAATGGCGTGGTGAGGGGCAAAAGAGTAAGTCTCATGGACGATGCGATTTCCCAGTCCATGAAATTACCAGCGGCTCCGGAATCCAGATATGCTGAGACCGAATGAGAAGAAGCACCAACATGAAGGAACACAGAAAGCAGAAGACGAGAAGGGGAAGGTGATATTTCTGGGTCCAATACTCCACTTTCCAGATGAAGTGGACCCGAACGTTTTTCTGGACAAAGAGAGCAAGTGTCGCGAAAATGACCTTTGCCCCCACAGTAAAGACACAGACCAAGAGTTCTGCGCCTAGCACGTTCCTCGGGGGATAGCCTGGTCCGACCCAGCTGCATGGGTTCCTCAGCTGGTAGGAGATGCTCTACGGGTCGAAGAGAGGGGAGCTCAGGCTGACTAAGAACCAAGGACTGCTGGCGTTGCTTTTCTAAGGTCCTCTCCTGAAAGCGAATATCGATCTGGTTACACAAGGAGATAACGCCGGCCAGATCAGTGGGGATGGTTCTTCCTGCTAATTCATCCTTCACTCTATCAGACAGGCCATGCAAAAAGGTTGCGACTAAGGCCTCATTGTTCCAGCTCAACTCAGCCGACAGTATGCGGAAATGAAGGGCATACTGTCCCACAGAAGCAGACTCTTGGCGGAGACGTAAAAGGGCGCTGGCCGCTGAAGAGACACGAGCCGGTTCTTCGAAGATATTCCGAAAAAGTTTCAAGAAGCCAGACAGGCTAGAAACCACTGGATCATTCAGTTCCCACAGAGGGGCTGCCCAGGCTAAAGCTTCACCAGAGAGGAGGGAAATGATATAGGCTACCTTAGCCCGATCAGACAGGAAGTTTTGGGGCTGGAGCTCAAAATGAATCGTGCATTGGCTAAGGAACCCCCTGCAAGCCTTGGAGTCCCCAGAGAAACGGGACGGAGCTGGCAGTTGTAGTGAGTGTGTGGCTGCGACTGGTGCAATAGGTGCAGCCGCTGATTGTATTTGAGGTTGCGGATTCAGGGTTCCCAAGGAGGCCTGAAGCTGCTCGAAGCGAGAAGCCAGATCCTGGAGGAATCGCATCACCTGAGTCTGATTCGATTCCTGGGTTTCAAGTCTGCAAACTATGCCCTGCAATGGATCATCCGCGGGTAGCGGGATGTCAGCCGGGTTCATGGCTGATCAAACTGTCAGGGTCACCTGTGGCCAGGTGACAGATGCACACCGTAGGGGGACAGGAGTGCACCGCGAGGTAGTGAACCCTATGGCTGGCTTCTGTGGATAGGAAACTGGGTGGTTGTGGAAAGCGGGACCAGAGGAGCACAACCGGGATCCCAACGGAAGCGAGAGCCAAGATTCCCCAGGGCGCGGAGTCTAAGACCCAGCTGGTCTTCTCCAGGGCCTCTAGTGGTGAGGATGTTACGCTGCAGGCTGGGAGGAGATTATAAAGGAAGCCAGGTGAAAGGGCTCAGGCCTCTAAGATGAACACATGGGAAGGAAGGTAAGCTGACAGACAAACACTGCTGCATATCCATGACAAGTCCCCTCTCCTCCTGTGAAAGAGTCCCCTCTCCTCCTGTGAAAGAGTCCCCTCTCCTCCTGTGAAAGAGTCCCCTCTCCTCCTGTAAAAGTGTCCCCTCTCCTCCTGTGAAGATGTCCCCTCTCCTCCTGTGAAGGTGTCCCCTCTCCTCCTGTGAAGGTGTGCCCTCTCCTCCTGTGAAGGTGTCCCCTCTCCTCCTGTGAACGTGTCCCCTCTCCTCCTGTGAAAGTGTCCCCTCTCCTCCTGTGAAGGTGTCCCCTCTCTTCCTGTGAAGGTGTCCCCTCTCCTCCTGTGAAGGTGTCCCCTCTCCTCCTGTGAAGGTGTCCCCTCTCCTCCTGTGAAGGTGTCCCCTCTCCTCCTGTGAAGGTGTCCCCTCTCCTCCTGTGAAGGTGTCCCCTCTCCTCCTGTGAAGGTGTCCCCTCTCTTCCTGTGAAGGTGTCCCCTCTCTTCCTGTGAAAGTGTCCCCTCTCCTGTGAAAGCGTCCCCTCTCCTGTGAAAGCGTCCCCTCTATTGTGAAAGCGTCCCCTCTCCTGTGAAAGCGTCCCCTCTATTGTGAAAGCGTCCCCTCTCTTGCTGTGAGTGTGTTTCCTCTCCTCCTGTGAAGGTGTCCCCTCTCCTCCTGTGAAGGTGTCCCCTCTCTTCCTGTGAAAGTGTCCCCTCTCCTCCTGTGAAAGAGTCCCCTCTCCTCCTGTGAAAGAGTCCCCTCTTCTCCTGTGAAAGAGTCCCCTCTCCTCTTGTGAAAGAGTCCCCTCTCCTCTTGTGAAAGAGTCCCCTCTCCTCTTGTGAAAGAGTCCCCTCTCCTCCTGTGAAAGCGCCCCCTCTCCTTCTGTGAAAGCGCCCCCTCTCCTTCTGTGAAAGCGCCCCCTCTCCTTCTGTGAAAGCGCCCCCTCTCCTTCTGTGAAAGCGTCCCCTCTCCTTCTGTGAAAGCGTCCCCTCTCCTTCTGTGAAAGCGTCCCCTCTCCTTCTGTGAAAGTGCAAGTGCAAGTGTGATGTAAAGGAGAAATCTGCGGAGTCTGACGTAAGGGGGATTGCCGAGAACTCTGGTGTAAAGGGAAACTCTGATGTAAAGGGGTCTCTGGTCACCAGAGCCCCCTCCTTATACAAGAGTCTACAGAGCTTCCCTTTAACCACTTAAGCCCCGGACCAATATGCAGCTAAAGGACCAGGCCCCTTTTTTGCAATTCGGTACTGCGTTGCTTTAACTGACAATTGCGTGGTCGTGTGACGTGGCTCCCAAACAAAGTTGACGTCCTTTTTTTCCCACAAATAGAGCTTTCTTTTGGTGGTATTTGATCACCTCTGCGGTTTTTATTTTTTGCGCTATAAACAAAAATAGAGCGACAATTTGGAAAAAAATTACATATTTTTTACTTTTTGCCATAATAAATATCCCCCAAAAATATATTAAAAAAATGTTTTTTTCCTCAGTTTAGGCCGATACGTATTCTTCTACATATTTTTGGTAAAAAAAATCACAATCTGCGTTTATTGATTGGTTTGCGCAAAAGTTATAGCGTTTACAAAATAGGGGGTCGTTTTTATGGCATTTTTATAAAAAATTTTTTTTTTTAAAGTAATGGTGATGATCATCGATTTTTTTTGCGACTGCGACATTATGGCGGACACATCGGACACTTTTGACACATTTTTTGGACCATTGCCATTTTTACAGCGATCAGTGCAATAAAAATGCACTGGTTACTGTAAAAAGGACACTGGCAGTGAAGGGGTTAACCACTAGGGGCACTGAAGGGGTTAAATGTGCCTAGGGGAGTGGCTACGAGTGACACGTGACCGATCTCCGCTCTGATTACGCAGAGCGGAGATCGCTGTCATTGTCAGTAGGGGGGTGGGGAGATGTTGTGTTTACACTAACATCTCCCCGCTCCATGCCTCCATGAGACGATCGCAGGGATCCCCGCAGCGCCGAGTCCGCGGGACCCGCCGTCCGGCTCACGGGGAAGGCAGGGGGGTCGCGAGCGCGCCCCCGACGTCGGGCAGTTAAAGGGGACGTACAGGTACGTGATTGTGCCTGTACGAGCCATTCTGCCGACGTATATATACAGTGGCTGGTCCTTAAATGGTTAAATCACAGTCCACAGAGTTCCCCCATCACATGGTTACCACCAGAGACCACCTTACATCAGAGTCCGCAAAGTTATCCCTTTAGTCAGTGTAAGGGAAAACTCTGTGGACCCTGAGGTAAAGGGGAACGCTGCGGACTCTGGTGTAAAGGGGAACTCCGATGTAAGGTGGTCTCTCGTCGCTAGACCTTCCAACCCCCCTCCCCTTACATCATGGTCCACAGCGTTCCCCTTTACATCAGAGTTCCCACTTACATTAGGGTATGCACTCTGCCACATTGCCCTTTACACCAGAGTTCCCCTTTACCTCAGGGTCTGCAGAGTTCCCCTACTGTAAGGGGGAATCCTGCAGACTCTGATGTAAAGGGGAACTCTGATGACACTGATTTAAAGCGGAACATCCGAAACTCTGATAGGGGGTGTTGGGGGACTCTGGTGACTACAGACCACCTTCCGCATAGTGAATACACTAAGGTAAAGGGGAATTACTAATAGGAGGGGGAACCTTTATATCAGCGCCCCCCCTACAGTCAGGGAAGCAGCTGTTCAAACATAATCTGCCATGGAGGGCAGGGGAGATGTCGGGGGGGGGCTGTTAGACCCCCGATGTCTCCATAAAGAGGACTTGTCACCACTGCACAAAGTTTTCATGAGGGAGCTTCTTAGACCCCTTGTGATAACAATAACCACACCTCCCAACTTTTTGAGATGGGAATGAGGGACACCTATCAGCAAAAGTATGCAGTCATAGGACACACCCCTTGCCACTCCCCTTAAAGGAGAATTGTGCAAAAAAAAAAAAACAGGATTGGTTAGACCAGTGTTTCTCAACTCCAGTCCTCAAGGCGCACCAACAGGTCATGTTTTTGGGATTTCTTGCAGATAAAACAGCTGTGATAATTACTAAGGCAGTGAAACTGCTCAAATCACCTGTGAAAATCAATGGAAATCCCAAAAACGTGACCTGTTGGTGCGCCTTGAGGACTGAAGTTGAGAAACACTGGGTTAGACCCACAAGTGCTTTTTTTTACCATCACTATTCCTTTTTATTGGCTTTTGGAATTTACAATTGCAGCCATTTAGAAATTAGATAAAAGGTTTAGATAGATAAAAAGTGCATTTCATATATAGCTATATAGATCAGACCAAAATGAGGGACAAATGAGGAGGAATGAGGGACAGAGGGACATTGTTCCAAATCAGGGACAGTCCCTCGAAATCAGGGACAGTTGGGAGCTATGTAATAACGGCAAATGAAAAAAACATAAAAAAAAAAAAAAGGAAAATAAATACAAATAATATTTTAAAAAAATCCAAAAGCCACCATTTTATTCTCCAGGGCCTCTGCTTTCAGAAAACATATAATGTTTAACCTAGTAATCCTTTGGCAAAACAATGCTGATTTAACATGTATGTGAAAAAAATGCCCTGTACATCATGTGTTTAAATCATTTTTTTATTTTTTTCTAATTGGATCTTCTTACAGTGATACATGTTGCATTATGACCCCCAACAGCCCTTTCCCCTGCTACTGAAACAAACATGGAGGTGTGTGTACACATTCCAGCCACACTCAACATGGCGCCCTCGTCATGACATGATGTCATCATGGAGCGCCGCTGGAGCTGTCCAGTAGGGGTCGCTGGTGTGAGCAAAGTTTCATAAGCAAAGCAGGCAGAGAGGAGCAGAGAAGGTGAGTGGTGTGTGTTGTGGTCGGTGTTCTGTTGTCACCTGTATATAGTGCACACAGGATTGGTGACATGTCATAGAGACGTGGGTGTCTGTCCCCAGTGCTCCTGTCCAATGACAGGCACCTGCAGCACACTGTGCTGTGTTACCTTCTAGTGGAGGTGAACAGTAAGTCCCAGCATGCCCTGGATGAGCAATAGTGTTGCTGCTTTTACTTGATGCACTCTGAGAAGAAGTTTGATGTAATTTATTAAAAGTTAAAGGGGACTGTCACCCCCCAAAAATAAAGTTATTTGCACCTGGCTCCACCCCCTTTGCTCTCTATCAAATATATATATATATATATATATATATATATATATAATATTATATTATGTTTTTTTACAAAAAATTTTTTTGTGGTACAGCACTTCCTGTTTTCTTCTCTAGGCAAGAACGATGTTGGTGTCCTGGTGCCTCAGGACGCAGGAGCAATGCCGGATTCCATGCATGCACAGATGTGCTGAAGGTGCTTGCCCAGCCTTCAGGGCCCACCAAGGACCTTCAGCACATCTGCATGCAAAGATGCCGCAATTATAGGGGGCCCCTGTATGTGCAGGGAAACTTGGTGTATGTGTAGATATGGTGCAGGTGTCTGGCAGGTCCCAAAGACCAGCACCTCTGTGCATGTCCTGAATTTTCAGCGATTGCAATGCCAGTAATGAAGGGGGGGGGGGGGGGGCATTACAGGGACTGAAGATCCTCTTTGAATCTCCAGGCAGATATAAAATACACAAATTATTCCAGCCCTGTAATTATAAATACATTCTTGGATGTACTTTTTAAATGCATCATTAGGGATGTATGACCAGCATCATTTAACCCACTTCCTCTGAGCCCAGGTCAAATCGGACCCGCCTTCAGCCTGTGACTGGGCAGTGAAAGACTTTCAGGGACAGTGAAGCTGGGGAGGAAAGGTCTAGATCGGGGGTCAGCAACCTGTAGATCGTGGACAGGTGACTGGTAGATCGCGTTCTGGGCTTGCTCACCCGCCATTTCAGAGCATCAAACAGAGTGCAATGCAGAGGCACTACTTGAACAGCTGGAGCTGCAGTAGGGAGCAAGAGCCACATAATCCAATTCATTGTCTGTAGTGCCGGCTCCTGTCCCATGTGGAGTGATACCGACTGCTCTCCATCTCTTATCCCAGCTAGCGGTCTCCAGAGTGGTGCCAGCAGTAGAAAAGAAGAGATCTTTAGCTCTGTGTAAAGCAATACACTGGGCATCGCAGGGTTTTACCACCCCCCAACTTTAGGCATGAATGAGCCCTAAGGGTGCCACTGCCAAATACAATTAAAGCCTCATACACACGATCGGATTTTCCGCGGACAAAGCGTAGGACTTTTGTCCGAAGGGCGTTGGCCAGAAACTTGTATTGCATACAAACGGCAAAGAATTGTCGGCAAACAAACACAAAACTACATGTTTTTCAGCTCTTTAGCGCCACCCTTTGGGCAACTTCTGCTAATGTTGTGTTATGGTGAGCATTGCTTCTGACCATGCGTGTTTGTACTTTGGAGTTTTGTCCGACGGACTTGTGTACACACGATCGGATAATCCGACAACACACAATTGTTGTAGGAAAATTTTAAAGCATGCAATCCCATATTTGCCCACAGAAAACCTGACAACAGTTGTTCGACGGAGCATACAAACGGTCAGATTTTCCGACAACAGCCTGTCATCACACAATTCCCGTTGGAAAATCCGATAATGTGTATGAGGATTAAGGGCTCATTCACAAGTGCAGTAGGCACTGCTGCTCCTCCTGAAAAGTGATCCAAGTGTATTTGACAAGTGGTGAGGAGGCGATGCATGTGATTGCAACACAGTAATACAGCAATTAGATACTAAATCGAATAAAAACAAAAAAAAAAGAACAAACACCTTACCTCCACTGTGCAGTTTTTTTGGGTCCCCTGGCCCCGCTGGTAGCTCCCACTCGCATCAGATAACCCCCTAGGAGAAGCGCTCTCCCAGGGGGGTTACCTTGCAGGCGCGGTCCCGAGTCCAGCATTTGGCGTCCATAGCCGTCGAATGCAGAACTCGGCCCCCCCCCCCCCGCGTCATTGGATTTGATTGACAGCAGCGGGAGCCAATGGCTGCTCTGCTATCAATCTATCCAATCAAGAGCCAAGCACCCCAGGCAGAAAGACAGCGTGTCCTCGCCGTGGGACATTCCAGGGCTATGGTAAGTAAAACGGGGGGGGGGGGGCTGGAGGGCCGGTGACTGCCAGAAGTTTTTCCACCTTAATGCATGGGATGCATTAAGGTGAAAAAACAGGAGGGTTTACAACCACTTTAAGGTTGCCTACCCCTTGTCTAGAAGATGCTGGATGTCCTCCAGCCAGGAAATGGGTGGGACTGTATGTGACCTGCTGCAGATTCTGAAAAGCTCACAGTGTGCAGTGAAATCAGAGTAAGCAGTTTCCGTACAGGAGAGTAATGTGTACAACTGTGCCAGGGAAGGCCAGAGCTCAGCTTTACCGGAATGGGCAAACCCTAGGGGTGCAACGGATCAAAAAACTCACGGATCGGATCGATCCTCGGATCAGAGTCACGGATCAGATCAATTTTCGGATCAGCAAAAAAAAAACACAAGACAAATAAACATAAGTTTTGTCTTTTTGTTTATTAACACTTTTAAATTACTTGAAAATATATAAAATCAAGTTAAAGTGCACAAGGCATAATATCTTCTTTTTAACATAATGAGAAACAACTTAAAGTGCAACATAAATCCACGTCATCTCCCCCACTGTAATATGCACGTCCTCTCCCCCACTGGCCACTGTAATATCCATGTCATCTCCCCCTCCCCCACTGTAATATCCACGTCATCCCCCCCCCCACTGTAATATCCACAATCTCCCCCACTGTAATATCCACGTCCTCTCCCCCACTGGCCACTGTAATATCCATGTCATCTCTCCCCCCCCCACTGTAATATCCACGTCATCCCCCCCCACTGTAATATCCACAATCTCCCCCACTGTAATATCCACGTCCTCTCCCCCACTGGCCACTGTAATATCCATGTCATCTCCCCCTCACTGTAATATCCACAATCTCCCCCACTGTAATATCCACGTCCTCTCCCCCACTGGCCACTGTAATATCCATGTCATCTCCCCCTCCCCCACTGTAATATCCACGTCATCCCCCCCACTGTAATATCCACGTCATCCCCCCCACTGTAATATCCACAATCTCCCCCACTGTAATATCCACAATCTCCCCCCACTCACTGTAATATCCACAATCTCCCCCACTCACTGTAATATCCACGTCCTCTCCCCACTGGCCACTGTAATATCCATGTCATCTCCCCCTCCCCCACTGTAATATCCACGTCATCCCCCCCCCCACTGTAATATCCACGTCATCCCCCCCCCCACTGTAATATCCACAATCTCCCCCACTGTAATATCCACGTCATCCCCCCCCACTGTAATATCCACGTCATCCCCCCCACTGTAATATCCACAATCTCCCCCCACTCACTGTAATATCCACAATCTCCCCCACTCACTGTAATATCCACGTCCTCTCCCCCACTGGCCACTGTAATATCCATGTCATCTCCCCCTCCCCCACTGTAATATCCACGTCATCCCCCCCCCCACTGTAATATCCACAATCTCCCCCACTGTAATATCCACGTCCTCTCCCCCACTGGCCACTGTAATATCCACGTCATCCCCCCCCACTGTAATATCCACGTCACCCCCCCCACTGTAATATCCACAATCTCCCCCACTGTAATATCCACGTCATCCCCCCCACTGTAATATCCACAATCTCCCCCACTGTAATATCCACAATCTCCCCCCACTCACTGTAATATCCACAATCTCCCCCACTCACTGTAATATCCACGTCATCCCCCCCACTGTAATATCCACGTCATCCCCCCCACTGTAATATCCACAATCTCCCCCACTGTAATATCCACGTCATCCCCCCCACTGTAATATCCACAATCTCCCCCACTGTAATATCCACAATCTCCCCCCACTCACTGTAATATCCACAATCTCCCCCACTCACTGTAATATCCACGTCCTCTCCCCCACTGGCCACTGTAATATCCATGTCATCTCCCCCTCCCCCACTGTAATATCCACGTCATCCCCCCCCCCCACTGTAATATCCACAATCTCCCCCACTGTAATATCCACGTCCTCTCCCCCACTGGCCACTGTAATATCCATGTCATCTCCCCCTCCCCCACTGTAATATCCACGTCATCTCCCCCACTGTAATATCCACGTCATCCCCCCCACTGTAATATCCACAATCTCCCCCACTGTAATATCCACAATCTCCCCCACTCACTGTAATATCCACAATCTCCCCCACTCACTGTAATATCCACAATCTCTCCCACACACAGAATTTAAGTCGGCCAGATCACGTCAGCGCACACCTAGGCATCCGCCGGGTGTACCAAGATGGCCGGAGCTAGGCCGAAGCCGCGGCCTTTCCTAAGGCCAAAGCCGCGGATCGAGTGGTGTACCGATCCAAACAGGGTGACCCGTTCGGATCACGGATCGTCACCGATCTGTTGCACCACTAGCAAACCCTCACCTTGCCGATCGAGGAACCCAATCAGGCTTACCACAGTCGTGTCTCGGATAGAATGGCTTGTAACGGCTATATGCAACGTGGAATAAATAGGATCTTATGCTATAAAGCAGCAGTTCTGGGTGCACGGATAGCCCAGGTGCATAAAGCAATGATCTGAATGAGTCTGCCTGTTGTATTATAATGAGTGATGAACTCCTTAGCGGGAGCGGCACAGTGGCTTAGTGGTTAGCACTTCTGCCTTGCAGCACTGGGGTCATGGTTTGAATTCTGGCCAGGGCTCCATCTGCATGGAGTTTGCATATTCTGCCTGTATTTGTATTCTGCGATACACCTCATGGGTTAGGCCTTTTGGCTGAGACCGTGGCAATTTTTGTTAGCAGGCCACAAGGCCTAGAGTCCAGTGATGGGGAACCTCGGCACCCCAGATGTTTTGGAACTACATTTCCCATGATGCTCATGCCCTCTGCCGTGTAGCTGAGCATCATGGGAAATGTAGTTCCAAAACATCTGGGGTGCCAAGGTTCGCTTCGTAGACAAACTGGCCAAACTTTATGCTTCCTCTCGGGGGTGCTCTGCTTACAACCTCTGATGATCGGCTGTTTTGAGGAAACGGCTCTGGTAATCGCATTGTTTCCAGCTGTTTGACTTGTTTTTCAGGGAGTTTTCAAGGCTGATCTGTACCAGAGGAAACCAATGGCAATTCTCAGGGGAGGTGTCGTGTCTGAAGAAACCAAGGAGGTTTGCAGAGCACTGAGGACCTCGGAGATGCTAAACCACTAAAGCCTCGTACACACGATCGGTTTTTCCGACGGGAATTGTGTGATGACAGGCTGTTGTCGGAAAATCCGACCGTTTGTACGCTCCACCGGACAATTGTTGTCGCATTTTCCGCCAACAAATGTGGGATAGCATGATTTAAAATTGTCTGCCAACAATTATGTGTTGTCAGATTTTCCGATCATGTGTACACAAGTCCGTCGGACAAAACTCCCAAAGTACAAACACACATGCTCAGAAGCAATGTTCACCATAACACAACATTAGCAGAAGTTGCCCAAAGGGTGGCGCTAAAGAGCTGAAAAAACATGTAGTTTCGTGTTTGTTGGCTGACAATTCTTTGCCATCTGTATGCAAGACAAGTTCACGGCCAACGCCCTTCAGACAAAAGTCCTACACTTTGTCCGATGAAAATCCGATCGTGTGTATGAGGCTTAAGCCTAGTGGCTTAGAGCAGTGTTTCTCAACTCCAGTCCTCAAGGCGCCCCAACAGGTCATGTTTTCAGGATTTCCCTCAGATGAAACGGCTGTGGTAATTACTAAGGCAGTGAAACGGATCAAATCACCTGTGCAAAATAATGGAAATCCTGAAAACATGACCTGTTGGGGCGCCTTGAGGACTGGCGTCCCGGTCAGAACATTATCTGCTTGACGTTTGCATGTTTCTCTGTGCTTGTGTGGGTTTCCTCCGGATACTCCACTTTCCTCCCACACTCCAAAGGCATGCTGGTAGGTTAAAGACTATGTAAACCCAACATTTCCTATCCCTGATATGTGCCTGCTGTACCATGTACTTGTATGAGAAAGTATCCTGTTCTCTTTGTATTGCTTCCTTTGTGGAAAATCACTCGTGTTCCTGCCAGTCCCTCTGCTTTCCTATCTAAAAACTGACCACACTAAGCAGGAGAACACTGCATGGTCAGTTATCGAGCTCTAGCTGCTCCCCCTCTAAGGCCCTTTCACACTGGGGCGGGGAAGTGCGCTGGCGGTATAGCGGCGCTATTTTTAGCGCCGCTATACCGTCGTTTTTGCCGCTAGCGGTGCTGTTTTAATCCCGGATAGCGGCCGAGAAAGGGTTAAAACCGCCACGCATTGCGGGCGGTATAGCCACGCTGTCCTATTGATTTCAGTGGGCAGGAGCTGTAAACACACACCGCTCCAAAGATGCGGCTAGCAGGACTTTTGGAGCGGTCCTGCTAGCGCACCGCTTCAGTGTGAAAGCCTTTGGGCTTTCACATTGAACAGTGCAGGGCAGGATTTTTTCAGGCGCTATTTTTAGCGCCAAAACGCCTGAAAAACGCCCCAGTGTGAAAAGGGCCTTATGATCAGTCTTATCCTGGCACACCCTTCCCCCTGCACTGCCTTTCGCCCCGTTTGAAGATTCACATGTACAAAATCTAGAAAGAGCACCAAACAAAAAGTTTAAGAGTCAAAATGCTGTTAATATTGATATTTGCTCAGAGAGAACAGCCAACGTGTTTCGGGCACAAAGGTCTCCCCCTTCATCAGGCTACAAAACAGACATAAAAACATGTATGAATTTTTTTTTTTTTTTTTTTTTATTGTACTGGGTTACATTACATTTTAAAATTTTTTACATCAATGCAACTTGGTACAAATGAAATTTTTTTTTTATGTGAATCTCCATCTGACACAAGAGCAGATTTGAGTTCCCAGGGAGAAAAGTGCTATAGAAATATGAATGAATAATTTTTAGACTTTCTTAGTGGAATGGTACAGAAGATAAAGAGCGGGTTATGTGCAAAGTTCCTAATAAATGATTCGGATTGTCTACAAATGATTCTTCCTGAGTGAGTGTGGCAGTGATGAGACCTTTGTACCCGCTCAGTCTCTGAAGTCACAGGATGTATTGGGTACACTGAAGGCTGACCCTCTGAGTTCAGGGATCAAAGGTGGTGGAAAGGAAGGCAAATTTTGGAAAATGTTCTGTATAGTAAAAAAAAAAAAAAAACCTGTTAACCCCATCGCCTCTGTAGGGAAACTCCACCCAAAACTGGCAACTGGCTTTAGATGGAGCCCAAAAAGACAGAAATTCATAGAGCTGCTCATCCTAACTTGACAGATGTGCAGGCGAGTCCCCATTGACTTACATGGACTGCCTGCATGCCTTGTGGCTCCAGCCCCATAAACAAACAGCCCATTCATGGACTACGGGCCTCAGCAACACCAAATGAGACCCTAAAGTGCTTGTAGACCCTTACATGTTCACAGTGAAGTGACCGGCCTCGGGTGATACCAGTGTTAATTTCGTCGACTAAATTAATACTTTTTTAGTCTACTAAAATACAACTAAAACAACTGAGATGACTAAAATACGACTAAAACTAAAATGGCATTTTAGTCAAAAGACTAAAACTAAATTGAAATTTGACTTCAAAATGAACACTGGTCTGTAGTGCTTGTTCACACCTCAATACCATAAATAGTAACATATGAGATTTTTCACTCCAGCAGTATATAATGAGTTTGGAAATTGTAGAGAAATGTTAACGAATTCATTACACCCATTAGATTTTAGACGACTAAAATTAGTTTTAGTCAACTAAAATGTACTGGAGATTTAGTCGATTAAATACGACTAAAACAATTGCAGAAGACTAAAATGGGACTAAAACTAAAATGCCATTTTAGTCCTAAGACTGAAGCCTCGTACACACGGCCGAGAATCTCGTCAAGAAAAAACACGTCGTTTTTCTTGACGAGATTCTTGGACAAGAAATTTGTCCCGGCCGAGTGTACACACGCTCCTTTCAAAGAACCCGCGGTTCTTTGAATGGAGCAAACGCGGTGACGTCATCGACACATTCGATGCCGTCGCCGCCATCTTGCTACACCCTACCTATGCCTAGGAAGCTACCGCGCATGCGTCAGTCATTTTGAGCATGCGCGGGCTTCCCGGAGGACAGGTAAGTGTACACACACACACACTTTTCCCGTCGAAACATGCTGACAAGAATCTCGACGAGAAAAAAGAGAGCAGGTTCTCTATTTTTCTCGTCGAGATTCTTGTCGGTTTTCTTGACGAGAAACCTGATAGCCGCGTACACACGACCGATTTACTCGGCAAGAAAGCTCTGCCAGCAAGTTTCTTGCTGGTTCTTGCCGAAAAACTCGGTCGTGTGTACGAGGCTTAAGACTAAATCGAAATTTGCTGCCAAAATTAACACTGGGTGATACACAGAGATAAATTAAATCCTCCTACATAAGTTGTACCTGTTTATCTGAACCCTTTCTTCTTTACATCTGTTCAAAGTCCAGAATTTATAAAGCTTGTCTGAGTTACCAGAAAAGAGGGGGCGGAGAGCTGAAGTTGCACTCGAGGAGAGTTCTGAGAGCTGATTGGAGGGAAGGGACACCCCCTTCCCCTTCACACAGGAACAGAGCTGAGGTTCTCAATCACAAGTTGTGAGCTGGAGCTCCCTCCCCTGTCACCTTTTTTTTCTCTTGGTGTCAGGAAAACTTATCAGATGTGATTTACACAGATGGCAGAGGAACGGGGCAGCAGACAGAAAAGACACTTAGTGCTCCTGGATTCAGACAAGTACACACTATAGAGTGTTCTGTTCATATTTCATGTCTGAGGTTTACAACCACCTCAATACCGGCACTTTTCCCCCCTTCCTGCCCAGTCCAATTTTCAGCGCTGTCGCATTTTGAATGACACTTGCGTGGTCATGCAACACTGTACCCAAATTACAATTTTTTTCCCCCACAAATAGAGCTTTCTATTGGTGGTATTTGATGACTGCTGGGTTTTATCATTTTTTTCGCTACAAATAAAAAAATATATATATATTTATTTCTGTTACAAAACGTTGTAAATAAGTAAATTTTCTCCTTCACTGGTGAGGCTGCACTGATGGGCACTTGTATGCAGCACTGATGGGCACTCATAGGTGGCACTTATAGGTGGCACTGATAGGCAGCACTGATCAGGAGGCATCACTGATGGGCACAGAATGCCATCCCTAATGGGCACTGATTGGCATCCCTGGTGGTCTCCAGTGGGCATAACTGGTGGTCTCCAGTGGGCATCCCTGGTGGTCTCCAGTGGGCATCCTAGATGGGTCTGCACTGATCATCAATGCGCTGATTATCAGCGCAGAACCCCCTTGGCAGGAGAGCAGCCGATTGCCTGTCAGTGCGAGTGGGGGAAAAGCCGATAAACTGCACTTTCTGGTTACCATGTGATGTGATTGGACACAGCTCGTCACATGGTAAAGAACCTATGTCATAGGCTCTTTACCAGGATGGGAGATGCGGTGTGTCAGACTGACACACTGCACCACCGATCGATGTGCGCCCCAGTGGCTTATCCTGCTGGACATCATGTGACGCCCAGTCAGGATAATACACCCACTTTCCGGCCGTCATTTTGCTGTATGGCGGGCAGGAAGCGGTTAAGGCTCCATTCACACGTGTACGACTCCAAAGGTGCACCGACTTTGGGGCAACTTTGGATGGATGCAACTTGGATACGAATTTGGCTTTGACCAGTGATAATGGACAACTGTTGCATTGTATAACATTCAGGAATGACTTTCATGCAACTTTTGAGGATTAACATTAAAGTCTATGGCCCTCAAGTTGCATGAAAGTCATTTCATATGTTTTCCAATGATAACCATTCATTTATGTGCAACTTAGGCCTCATGCCCACGGGCGTTTTTTCAGCCGCGTTTTTGAGCGTTTTTTACAGCTTAAAAACGCCTGTCCATGTTAGTCTATAGCTTCATGCCCACCTAGGCGTTTTTGAGCTGTAAAGAGCATAGGCGTTTGTAAGCTGTAAAAAAAACCCAGGGCCAGTGCGTTCCTCAGCGTCAGAACTAGGCAGGAAAAAACGCGAGCGTCAAAAAACGCGCAAAAACGCGCACTAACGCGCAAAAAACGCGCACTAACGCGCGGTCGCGTTTTTAGCTCCGACGTTTTTTTTTTTTTTTTTTTTTTTTTTTTTTTCAAAAAAAAAAAAAAAAAAAAAAAAAAATATTTACAATAACATGGACAGGCGTTTTTAAGCTGTAAAAAACGCTCAAAAACGCAGCTGTAAAAACGCCAGTGGGCATGAGGCCTCAAAGTTGCAGCGACTTCAAAGTAGTTCATGCACTACTTTGGTCTGACTTTCATGCAACTTGAGGGGCCATAAACTTCAATGTTAATCCTCAAAAGTTGCATGAAAGTTTTACCTGAATGTTATACAATGCAACTTTTGAGGATTAACATTGGAACTTCACCCTATTTTTTTTAATGTCCCCCCCCCCCCCCCCCCCTTTAACAAAGTTCAGGTCCTATGTAAGAATGATGTCCCAGGACCCTGAGAATGTGCAGCAATGCAGAGGGTCGATGCGGCATTTCTACACATGTGAGTGGTCCTGAAAACTGGGGTTTCTACGTCGGTCATCTCAGAAAGCAGCTTGCAAGATCTTGCGGGGGAGGGGGCGCGGCGCGGCGAATGGTGTTGTGGTGTGTCAGTCTGATCAGCGCAATGATTTTTAGGATTGAAAAATTTTTTTTGGGGGGGTTGTAAGGGTGGAGTTCTTCTTTAAGGAAAGATTGAAAGTCAGCATTAAAAGAAACCTAAAATTATAAAAGCAATTGCTGACCACGTCTAAAAAATGAATCCACGATTGATGCCTGTGGTCATTCTTATTGTCTTAGAAGACATGAACTGTGTACTTTTTACAGAGTGTGTTGTGTACTCCTGTGTGTAGATCATGTGACATAAACCTGTCACCATATGCAGACAAGTCTCCACCAGTCACCTGTCAGTCTCACATCTCCAGCTGTTCCTTCACTGTGCCTTTTAATACCGCTCTGATCTCATTGGCTGGAGCAGGGGGTGAGGCTCGCTACAAGCTCTCCGATTGGCAGAATCTCCAGTTACTCCCTTAAAAGTGTTCTGAACTGCATTCTCTCTGAAACTTTCTTCGCACAGAAAAGAGCTTATAGTTGGAACGTCAGTTGTATGTAGATGACATCTAAAATAGAACGTCACTGTTGTGGCTGCATATTAACCACTTACGGACCGAGCCTCTTTCTGAGATTTGTTTTTTACAAGTTTAAAACTTTTTTTTTGCTAGAAAATTACTTAGAACCCCCAAACATTCTAACACCGTAGAGAATAAAATGGCGGTCGTTGCAATACTTTGTCACACCGTATTTGCGCAGCGGTCTTACAAGCGCACTTTTTTTTTTTTAAAAGATACACTTTTTTGAATAAAAAAATAAGACAACAGTAATTTTTTTTTTTTTTTTTATATTGTGAAAGATAATGTTACACCCAGTAAATTGATACCCAGCATGTCACGCTTCAAAGTTGCGCCCGCTCGTGGAATGGCGAAAAACTTTTACCCTTAAAAATCTCCATAGGCGACATTTAAACAATTCTACAGGTTGCATGTTTTAAGTTACAGAGGAGCTCTAGTATGAGGAAAAGGATTAACGCTCTCAAGCCTCCGGATCCATAGGCATGCTTCCGCCCCACTAAACTCACAGGTGCTGGCTTTGCACAACGTAGGCAATGGGAGAAAAGGAAATCCTGGACTGCCGCACTCTGTAGAAAAATGCTCTTTTTATTTTGTAAAATCCAAATCACAGCACAGCATACAAACCAGAATTGTATGAGTAAGCATTGCATGATGTGAAATGCGTTAGCCTTATCCCTGTTCACAATTCTGGTTTGTATGCTGTGCTGTGATTTGGATTTTACAAAATAAAAAGAGCATTTTTCTACAGAGTGCGGCAGTCCAGGATTTCCTTTTCTCACAGAGGAGCTCTAGTGCTAGAATTATTTCTCTCGCACTACCGATCGCGGCGATACCTCACATGTGTGGTCTGAACACCGTTCTCATATGCAGGCACTGCTCACGTATGCATTCGCTTCTGCACGCGAGCTCGGCGGGACGGGGTGCGTTTAATTTTTTATTTTTTTCTTATCTATTTAACCTTTTATTTTTTACACTGTTCTTTTAAAAAAAAAATGGTGTCACTTTTATTCCTATTACAAGGAATGTAAACATCCCTTGTAATAGAAAAAAACATGACAGGACCTCTTAAATATGAGACCTGGCATCAAAAAGACCTCAGATCTCATCATTACACAAAAATTGAAAAAAATTCCCCCAAAAATGTCCCTTTTAAGAGCTATGGGCGGAAGTGATGTTTTGACGTTGCTTCCGCCCTGCTATGGTATGGAGACGGGTGTGGGGGCCATCTTCCCTTCACTCATCTCTATACCCAGCCACAGGAAGGACCCGATCGCCTCCGATAGCGGTGATCTTGCAGCGAATCGCCACAGAGACCACCATTATCGGAAACCAGACCGCCGGCTGAGGACGAGGGTACCTGGGTTATGGCAGCTAGCTGCTGTCATAACAGAGATATCCCTCTTCAAACAGCCGACGTATATAGTCGTGCGGCGGTCCGGAATCGGTAAATAATACAAATCTTCCCCGGCACTCAATGCAGTGCTGATTTATTTTTTTCAGGTATCCGGTGTTTTAGATTAACTAGAGATGCAAGGATAGCAATACCGGTATCGGTGCCGATACCGAGCATTTGAGCGAGTATCGGTAGTCGCCCAAATGCTCCCTATACCGAAACCAATACAGTGCGATTTGCATCAGTACAAAATGAATGGGCACACATCGCACTGTAAAGAATCGCATGCGATTTGAACAGGAATGCGTTGCGATTCCTGTCTGAAATCGCATGCGATTTTCCACCACTGCTCCTGTGTGTGTATAGAAAGGGATTAAATCGCCATCTAGTGGGCAGTTTGAAAAAAATGTTTGAACTCACAGAACACATCTGGCCACAAGCAAAAATTATTCTACAAAGGTGTCCCGGTCCCGCCGATGGTAGCAAATCGGGCCGCTGGAGGTGCTCACGGGGCTGGAGAAGATGTAGAGGCGGTTTGTATCCAAGCTGATACTTTCACCCTATACCCATGGGATCCCAGAACTTCCCCTCTAGCCCTGTGAGCACCACCATCATTTTCTACCATCGGCCGGACCGGGACACCTATGTAGATTATTTTGCATGTGGCCAGATGTGTACTGTGAGTGCTAACATTTTTTAAACTGCCCGCTAGATGGCGCTTTAATCCCTTTTTACACACAGGAGCAGTGGGGCAAAATCGCATGCAATTCTGACAGGAATCACACCGCTTGCGATTCTTTGCAATGCGATTTGCGCCAATTGTTTTAGTATTGACGCAAATCAAACTGTAAAGTATCGGTATACATAAACGCTGATTAAAAAAAGAAACTGTATTGGGGCAGCCCCAAGATTAACCCTTTTTCTGCCAGAACCATTTCTGCATTTTTTGCACACGGGCCTGAAGATTAGTCAAAACCCCCAAACCAGGGTGGATATTAACCAATGATTTTTTTTTTTTATAAAATCAAAAAAATCTTATTTTTTTTATTTAAATCGATTTATTTTTTATTTTTAGCAAATTAATTTTAATAAAATGCCTTTGGAGTAAAAATCTTTCTAAAGATAGTTTTCTATTTAAGATACAATAATAATTTAGTTTTTTCAGTATGAAATGGAGCTTAGTTATGTAGCATGAGGCTGTATATGCTGCAATATTTACATTTTTGGTAAACTCATTCAATGAATCCAAGCTCTGCAAGCTGAGATAACATGCACTGAACTGACGCATTCACACAATGTCACAGTAACCATGAGATGAAACAAAGTTCAGGAATATTCCTTTATCCTATTGTTTTGAAAATCATGTACAGTACATTACAACCTGTATGATTGAATCGGCTCTGATGTCGTCGTTTTACTAACCTGACAGCTTTATATTCTAAATAGGAAACCTTAATTTTGTTTGCAAATATTAAAGATTTTAACTACCAGCAAGAATAAGTTCTTACATTTAAAGAGCACCTGTCATTTCAGGTTCATCATGGCAGTGCCTGTTAGCGGGGGATCTACTCACCTGCTGCCGCCACATCCCTCACCTTGTTGTGTCACTGCCACATCACCAGCCGTCCCATTAAAGTGAATGGGACTGTCGGTGAGTCAACAGCGGGACAAAGGAGGAGCCGCTGCGGCACATAGATGACAGTTGCTCTTTAAAAATAATGATTTAAATCGAGTCGATTTAAATCAAATCCACCCTGCCCCAAACATTTATATATTTTCTGAAAGCAGAGACCCTGGAGAATAAAATGGTGGTAGTTCCAGTTTATGTTGTGTGGTATTTTTTTTTACAATAATGCAGTAGGGCTGCATAGTGTTTTGTCTTGCTGAGCATCTTCTTTCACTGAAAGTCTACAAGGCGGGATCTGACTCTGAAAACAAAGTGAGATGGGGAAATGTAGGACTATAGTGGTGACCACCTGAAGCACCTTTTTTCCGGCATCCACTATGATTTGTATAACAGGATACACACCCGGGCTTGTTCTTTTATTTACTGCACTTTCTTTTTTTATTTTCAGTTACCATAATGTCACTAACTGGAAGTTCATTGCGCCTGTTAAGAAGTGTGAGACATGGCATCCAGGTGTGTGCGGTAAGAGCACAGGGCACCGCCGCCAAGCAGAAAGGTGAGGATTGTCTTATGGTACATCTATACAGGCTGTATCTGAAGGCTTGTGTGTAATGTCATTGACAGTAAAAAGAAACTGTACCATGTTCTGTAAAACAATGCTAAATGCCATTAACTGGCAGGTACATGTGCACCTTCAGCGTGTCATAGCAATACCACTGAACCGAGGAAAAAAGGAGCTCTCATCATGCAGTTAGTGTTGCTACTCAGCTTTAAAGGGGTTGTAAAGGTTCGTTTTTTATTTTCTAAATAGGTTCCTTTAAGCTCGTGCATTGTTGCTTCACTTACCTTTTCCTTTGATTTACCTTCTAAATGTTTTTTTTCTTTGTCTGAATTTCTCACTTCCTGTTTCTCCTCACTGAACTTCACACCATCATCCGAGTGGTGTTGAGTCAGCCAGAACAGCTTACTGAACAGCTTACTGAGGAGGAACAGGAAGTGAGAAATTCAGACAAAGAAAACAAAGTAAAAAAATATTTAGAAGGTAAATCTAAGGAAAAGGTAAGTGAACCAACAATGCACGAGCTTAAAGGAACCTATTTAGAAAATAAAAAACAAACCTTTACAACCCCTTTAAGTTGGGTGTAACTTATTTGTTAACATACTTATTTTTTTACACTTTTATTTGTTGACACTTTTATTTGTTGACACATTTTTTAACAAACTTTATTTTTTTATCACAGTGGAACAAAAAGGTACAAGTTCTCTTTAAAGCGGAGGTTCCGCGGTCCATAATTTTTTTTTTTTCAGTGCATTCTATGCTACTACTTATGCATGTGTAGTACTCACTTGTCCAGCGCTTCTAAACATCCCCCGTCCGTTTTCGTAATGAGTACATCTTTATAAAAATGCTTCCTGGATTTGCCATTTTGCTTGTGGGCATCTTAAAGCCCACAAGCATAGTCTTCCGGGTAGCGGTGAATGCGCGTCACGTGACGAGTCACGTGACGATTGAATTATCGTGATGTTTACTAGGAAGGCGTTACTCTTTTACTCCTGGGAAGCAGGACACGTTGCTCCCAGGAGACATTGCAGCACACATCCCGGCATACACAGCGACACATAGGACAGCAAAGGACACGCCTACTCCCGCGGGAGGAAATCCCGGAAGTCGGAATGGAGAAAGATGTCTAACGAAAACTACACAAAAAAAAATAAAAAGGTTAGGCATTTGTTTCTATTCATGCTAACAGTGAAGGGTTAAAGCAATCTTTAAAATGTGGGTGAACCTCCGCTTTAATGAGCCATCAGGGGTCTTTTAGCCCCCTAATGTCTGACCTGCTCTCCATTTGAGGAGCTTGTGCCCCATTAGCTTCTTCCTCAGTCACAGTGGCGAGGGGAAATGACAGCTGGACCCGGAAAGGAATGTTTTTCATGTCACTTCTGGGTTCTTAGTAGGAAGAGGAGATGGACGGCAAATGTATCAGGGGGCTTGGAAGCGATTGGGCCGCCAAATTGCTTCCATCTAACAGTCGGCCTGTAAGATTTACACTTTAGCAGCCAGGAGCATGTGTAAACCCCACTGCTGCTGCCCATGTATGGCATACATCAGCAAAAGGGTTAAAGCTTCATTACTACCTCATACTACTCAGCACAATTTTATTTAAAAAAAATGTTTGTTTAAACTGGAGTTATTTAAAGAGAACCTGTGGCGGTGATGGGCTGATACACAAATGCCACTTGCAATAAAATCCTTACTGTTCTGAGACTCCCATGTGGCTCAAATGCCAGGAAATGGCCCCCTTCAGCTGAGGATTCTCCTCAACACATTTTACTTTGTGACAGATGCCCTTTAAAGGATAAGTTCACCTTAAAAAATAATAATAAAAAAAATAATAAAAAAGAAAAAAAGAAATAATTGCACATTTTTTTCAGGTAAAATTTACATTTACAAATTTTTTATTTTTTTGGGCGCTTGGAAAGCATTGCACCCGTAATCAGCAGATCGCTGCTGCCATGCAGAGCTCCTGCAGACTGTCAGTGCAATCTGTCTGCCTCATACATTGTTCATTGAATACTACAAACCAAAAGCTGCAGATTATGTTGGTACTTGTAGTTCATTCACAGAACTCTGTGAATGAATGAATGACGCGGCCGTGCTCTTTTCAAAAAGTGACAGTTGGTACAGAAAACTTCTTCCCATACTGCTGTCACCACACAGAGGCAGCGGATCGCCGGGCGGCTGCTGGGGAGGAAACATGTTACATGTAAACTTATCATTAAGACCCCCTTCACACTGGGGCGTTTTTCAGGCACTTTTGGGCTAAAAAATAGCGCCTGTAAAGCGCCTCCCCTGCAGCCCCAGTGTGAGAGTTTGAGTTCTTTCACACTGGGGCGGGGCGCTTGCAGGACGTTCGAAAAAGTCTTGCAAGCAGCATCTTTGGGGCGGTGTACACCGCTCCTTCGCCACCCCGGCCATTGAAATCAATGGGCATCGCTGCCGAAGCGGCAGCGGCGCTTTGCAGGCACTTTTAACCCTTTATTTGGCAGCTAGCGGGAGTTAAAAGCTCCCCGCTAGCGGCTGAAAAAACACCGCTATAACAGCAGTAAAGCTTTACCGCTAACGCCCCCGCCCGCCCCAGTGTGAAAGTAGCCTTACTGAGGAACTCCAGCTTTCCTTTCAGCTTTGCACAGTTGTACAGGCCCCTCTCCTGTACTGAAGTCACTTACTCTGATTGCACTCCACACTGTGAGCTTCTCACAATGTGCAATAAAAGCTGCAGTAAGTCAGATCAGCCTGCCTTACTTGGCTGGAGGATGTCTAGCAACATATAACCCTTTTCTCCCCTGCCTGGCTGTTCCTGACTCACCTTTTCTTTCTCGTACATCACGGGACACAGAGCGACATAGTCATTACTAATGGGTTATATAGATACCGTCAGGTGCTGGCACTGGCAACTTCCAAAACCGGAAGTACCCTCCCCTATATAAGCCCCTCCCATCCGGGAGCACCTCAGTTTTTTGCCAGTGTCTAAGGTGTTGGCCAAGAAGAAACATGTGTTTTTCACTGAGCTTGCGTACAGGTTCTTTTGGGCCTCAGTAAGCTATTCCGGATCCGACCAAAAAAGCTTCATAGCTAAACGGTCGGTACCCGGGCCTTGCAGAGAAGAGCAAGGTTTTGCCTGTAATGCTTCTCTTAGGAGAGCTGGACCCTGGGATCCAGAGCTCTGGTCATACCCACGACCAAGATGTTTTCTGTGCAGGGTGCTATACAGGTCCAGGGGAGTGGAATCCTTGGGAACCCGGTCCCTGAAGGTTTGATTACAATGCCTGCCGTGATAGGTGAAGTTTGGGCTTTTGTGGACCAAACAAAGTCCTGCGGCGGGGAACAGGTAAGTGGGGGCCCCCAGGAACTTGGTTCTATTGGGGGACCCCCAAGCCTAATTTGTCTTTCTGTCTGTTACCTAATGGTATTCCCGCAAAATTCTGTGCATGCCTGTAACTACTAAAAAAAAATGTAATAATTTTTAATGGTGGTCAAGAAAAAAAAAAAAAAAAAAAGAAATGTTATATATATATTTAATATATTAGACTGCGGTACCTGTGTTTGTCCACTAGAGGCCGCTGTGGAATGTTTTCTTGTCATGTGGACTAGCTTCTTCTCAGCAGAGCAAAGTCCAGGCAGATGGTGAGTTCTCTTATAGGAAACTGCTTCCTCTGCCATGTTGCAGTGCTCGTCCATCCCCCGGCCTGCGGCAAAGAGGGGCCCTGGCTCCTGTCCCTTGTTACCATTTTTTGAAATTAGCGCCGAAGGCGCACGTGGCCGCGCGCGTGCGCGTGCACGCGCCTCTATATATAGAGGTGAGCCGGGAAAGGGGGCGGAGCCTGGGGGATGACGCTCTGTGCGCGCCGCAGCGCTTCTGCGCATGTGCGGGCGTCCCAGCAGTTTAAAAAAACCACAATATTGTAGTGAGCTGGCTATGAAGTACAGAGACAGAGCTGGCAACATTTAAAGGCATACAGCAAGCGGTTGATACAGGCATCCCCTAGAAAGGCACATTAGTAGACACCAACTGTTTCTTATAGCAGCATTTATGCTAGACTATTATCAGTAACTGGTGTATTTCGGCTGGAATACCTCAGCTTTGTGGCTTAGGAATATGCCGTCTAAAAACTCCGGGACTAGAAATTCCAGGAGGAATAGGGGGTCTCCATCGGGCTCTGAGGATCTTGGGCATGCTTTGGCTGCACCAGTCTCCCCTGAAGAATCAGAGGTTAGTGACCGTAGAGCACCCTCAGGAGTACCTGGTACTGTGGCTGTCCTCAGTTCACCTGCTCCTGTGTATGTAACAGAGGAGGTTTTTTCCTCAGCTCTGGGAGGGCTGGAAGAGAGATTGTCAGCATTGATCGCTGCTTCCCTGTCACAGGAGAAAAGCGCTCGATCTCCGTCTCCCCCCTCAGAGTGCCTGTTAACAGAGCAACAGTCCCATACAGAGGTCGACCTACCTGAGGGGGATCAGGATGAGGTCGATTCGGTTGCAGAGGAATCAACAGTGGAAGAGCCGTTCTCAGCATCACATGCTGAAAGGTTATGGGTTCAGTCCATGACTAATATGGTCCGATCAGCATTTAAAATGCCACTTGCGGAGCCATCCTCCACTTCTGTCTCCTCGTTGGGGTCGCTAAAAGCTCCCCAGACTGTTTGTTCCTTTCCGATCCATCCTTTACTGGAGGGGCTCATTTACCAGGATTGGGAGCATCCTGACAAAATATTTACTCCCCCCAAGAGATTTCCGGTGGTCTATCCCATGGAGGATAAGTTCATCAGAAAATGGAGGGTCCCTACAGTGGACGCAGCCATCTCTTGTGTGAATAAATCACTGACATGTCCGGTGGAAAATGTCCAAATGTTCAAGGACCCAATAGATAAAAAATTGGAGTCCTTATTAAAATCTGCTTTTTCTACAGCAGGATTGGTGACACAACCAGCAGTGGCAGCTATTGGGGTCTGCCAAGCAGTGAAGGATCAGTTGAAACAGGTCTTAAGGGACTTGCCGGATCAGCAGGCTCTTGCCCTAGCTGATCTACCTAGAGCCTTATGCTTTGCGGTGGACGCTATAAAGGATTCAATCCATCAGGCCTCCCGCCTTACGCTGTCTGTAGTACATATGCGCAGGCTTCTATGGCTCAAAAACTGGTCTGCTGAAGCTCCCTGTAAAAAATTGCTGGTTAGCTTCCCATTTCATGGGGAGCGCTTATTCGGGGAAGACCTGGACAAGTATATCCAGAGAATTTCCAGCGGTAAAAGTACACTTTTGCCGGTTAAAAATAGAGTTAGAGGTCCCTCTTTTAAGAGGCCGGCTTCTCCAGTCCCTAGGACATCGGCTGTGAAACAGTTCCGACGGCCTCCTCGGTCAAATCCCGGAGGTAGAAATCAGGGACAGTTGCAGGGTAACAAAAAGCCCTGGAGCAGGAGAGGTACAAAACCTCCCCCAAAGTCAAATGCATGAAGGGTTGCCCCCACCCAATCGGGTGGGGGGAAGACTTCAGTTGTTCACAGAGACCTGGCGGGACACGATCCGAGACAGATGGGTGCTCTCCGCAGTAAATCTGGGATACAAATTGGAGTTAAAAAACTCCCCTTCTTCCCGCTTTATAAGGTCAAACGTGCCAAGGGATCCCCAGAAGAGAGGATCCCTCCTGTTGGCACTAGAACAATTATTGCTTCAAGCAGTAATTATAGAGGTTCCCCTGGAAGAGTAGGGGTTCGGGTTTTACTCAAACCTCTTTACAGTTCCGAAGCCAAACGGGGACGTGAGGCCCATACTAAATCTAAAAGGGCTAAACAAATTCCTGCATATCAGGACTTTCCGGATGGAGTCGATCCGATCGGTAGCCACTGCCCTACAAGGGGAGGAATGGTTAGCCTCGATCGACATCAAGGATGCTTATTTGCACATTCCCATCTTTCCAGCCCACCAAAAATTTCTACGCTTTGCGGTAGAAGGCCGCCATTTTCAGTTCAGAGCCTTACCCTTCGGTCTGGCCACAGCACCAAGAGTGTTCACAAAAATTTTGGCCCCATTATTGGCCAATCTAAGAACACGAGGTGTAACGATAATGGCATATCTAGACGACTTGTTGCTGATAGACCACTCAGTGGAAAAACTAGAAGTGGTTGTTCACGAGACAATCAAGTATCTGGAATATCACGGTTGGATTATCAACCGAGACAAGTCAGCCCTAAAGCCAGTCAAAAGTCTGGAATACTTGGGGCTAAGGCTGGATTCAGACCAGAGAAAAATTTTCTTGCCTCAAGAAAAGGGGTCGTCTTTGAGAGATTTGATCCACTTAGTGGGCTCAAAAAGACAGCCATCCATACGCCTGTGCATGAGGCTGCTGGGAAAGATGGTGGCATCATTCGAAGCAGTACCCTACGGTCAATTCCATTCAAGGAAGTTGCAAAGGGCCATACTGTCAGCCTGGAACAAAAAAGTTCAGGCTCTGGACTTACCAATGTCCTTGTCCCCTTCCGTTCGCAGGAGCCTCCGCTGGTGGTTGGTTCCCCAGAATCTGGAAAGAGGGAAATCCTTCAGTCCGATTTCCTGGAAGGTGGTCACTACAGATGCCAGCCTTGTAGGCTGGGGAGCAGTACTGGAGCAATGGTCTCTCCAGGGCAAGTGGTCAGAAGCAGAAAAGGCCCTGCCCATCAATCTCTTAGAGATACGAGCAGCCCGGTATGCCCTAGTAGCTTGGACATCCAAACTCCAAGGGTCCCCTGTCAGAGTTCAGTCAGACAATGCCACAGCAGTGGCATATATCAATCGTCAGGGGGGCACCAGGAGTCGTGCAGCCCAAAGGGAGGTAAATTACATCCTGAGATGGGCAGAAAGATATGTCCCAACCATATCTGTGGTATTCATTCCAGGGGTGGAGAATTGGAAGGCGGACTTTCTAAGTCGCCAACAATTATGCCCAGGGGAATGGTCCCTTCATCCCGAGGTTTTCCGGACAATATGTCAGCGGTGGGGAACACCGGATGTAGATCTGCTAGCATCCAGATTCAACGCAAAGGTGGACAGGTTTGTCTCTTGGACAAGGGATCCCCTAGCTTGCGGCTCGGATGCCCTAGTGTTCCCTTGGGATCAGTTCAAGCTGATATATGCATTCCCACCGCCACAATTGTTACCTCGATTACTCCGCAGAATCAGGGTAGAAAAGAAACCAGTGATTCTGGTGGCTCCAGCGTGGCCCTGAAGAGCATGGTACGCGGAGATTGTAAAAATGTCTGTGGGGAGTCCTTGGACCCTCCCACATCGTCCGGACCTGCTTTCGCAGGGACCGATATACCACCCTTCCTTACCAGCCCTAGGTTTGACGGCCTGGCTATTGAAGCCCACATTCTAAAAAAGAGAGGGCTCTCTAATGCTGTGGTGTCTACCATGATCAATGCCAGGAAACCGGTATCCAGGCAGATCTACTATAGAATCTGGAAGGCGTACATCGCCTGGTGTGAGGCCAGGAAATGGCATCCACGTAAATACGTAATAGGTAGGATTCTGGACTTCCTACAATGGGCTGTAGATAGGAAGCTTGCCTTGAGTACTATCAAGGGTCAGATTTCGGCCTTGTCAATATTTTTTCAAAGGCCCTTGGCTTCGCATTCACTAGTCAAAGCCTTTATACAAGGAGTGATGCGTATTAGTCCTCCGGTTAATATTCCCATATGTCCATGGGATCTAAACTTGGTTCTGTCGGTTCTACAGAAACAACCATTTGAACCATTACAGCATATTTCCTTGGTTCTTCTCACCAGGAAATTGATTTTTCTAGTAGCCATTTGTTCGGCTAAAAGAGTATCGGAATTAGCAGCTATGTCCTGTAAGGAGCCATATCTGGTTATCCATAAGGACAGAGTAGTGTTACGTCCTCATCCAGCCTTTCTTCCTAAGGTGGTATCGAGTTTTCATTTGAACCAAGATGTGGTTCTTCCTTCTTTTTTCCCCAAACCTACTTCGGTAGAGGAAAAGTTATTGCATTCTTTGGATGTAGTAAGAGCAGTTAAAGCTTATCTAAAAGCCACTGCTCAGATTCGCAGAACGGATACTTTGTTTATTCTGCCGGAAGGCCCCAGAAAGGGTCAGGCAGCGTCAAAATCTACTTTAGCCAAGTGGATTCGACAGGTCATAATACGAGCCTATGGCTTGAGAAGTAGACCGCCTCCGTTCAAATTTAGGGCGCACTCCACGAGAGCAGTTGGAACTTCATGGGCAGTGCATCACCAGGCCTCCCTGGCTCAAATCTGTAAGGCCGCAACATGGTCTTCAGTACACACGTTTACTAGGTTCTACCAGGTGGACGTTAGAAGTCAGGAGGATGTCGCCTTTGGGCGCAGTGTGTTGCAGGCCGCAAAAGATCCTCATGTCTGATAGCGCTCAGCTTATATATGGTGTATCCCCCCCCTCATTTGGCATTGCTTTAGGACATCCCATTAGTAATGACTATGTCGCTCTGTGTCCCGTGATGTACGAGAAAGAAAATAGGATTTTTATAACAGCTTACCTGTAAAATCCTTTTC
This sequence comes from Rana muscosa, assembly GCA_029206835.1. NCBI lineage: Eukaryota > Metazoa > Chordata > Amphibia > Anura > Ranidae > Rana > Rana muscosa. The sequence continues at coordinate 303,603,747 of CM055118.1, forward strand.
TTGGAGTACATCACGGGACACAGAGCTCCCGCCCCTCTTTAGGGACACTTATTGCTTTGCTACAAAACTGAGGTGCTCCCGGATGGGAGGGGCTTATATAGGGGAGGGTACTTCCGGTTTTGGAAGTTGCCAGTGCCAGCACCTGACGGTATCTATATAACCCATTAGTAATGACTATGTCGCTCTGTGTCCCGTGATGTACTCCAAGAAAAGGATTTTACAGGTAAGCTGTTATAAAAATCCTATTTTTTTATTCATTAGATTTTAATTCATTCAGCCACGGATCATCATCACAGGTGGGAGCGTCGCCTAGGCTGGTCTGCATACAAATGCAGTCTGCTTGGGAACACTCTCTCCTCCAGATTGACACCCACCCATCAAAGTATTTGCATAATTCCTTCTCAGAGCCAGCACTCTGCTTGTATCAGGGCTGAGGGCTCTTGAGAGAAGTACTGAGTTAGGGTGCTGTGATGTTTTCAGGAAGCTATGTGCAGGCCCCAGCCAGTCCCCCCTCCCACCAGCCATGGTCTGCCTGCATTGCATAAAGAAGCACTGGTTGTAAAATAAGGTATGTAATGAAAAATGTTTTATTAAAACTTGTTATTAGCATGTTAATGAGGGAAGGCGACTTCAGCTTTATAAGAGAAATATGGCCAAAGCTTTTGTGGCCATATTTCTCTTTTGGGTCAATGAAGTGCACTTACTTTTGCTCTTCTGTGACCCAGAGCCATCCCGCTGTCAGCTGACGTGGCAGAGCCATTTCAGGCCCTGGAAGGATCCCGATCATATTATTGGGATCCACCAAGCTGCCCGATTGATAGCTTGCTCCACAATCACTGCTCTCTGCTCTGAACTGACCGAGAACTGAGCAATCAACAGTCACATGATCGCTCAGTTCTCATGCTTAAAGCGGAGTTCCGCCTGGGGAATTTTTTTTTAAAGTCAGCAGCTACAAATACTGTAGCTGCTGACTTTTAATATATGGACACTTATCTGCCCAGGGTGCCCACGATGTCCTCACCCGAAGCCGATCTTCGGATCGACGTACGGGTGCTGATGCCGCTATTTCTGGTAAGGAAACCAGGAAGTGAAGACTTTCAGCTTCACTCCTGGTTCCCTACTGTGCACACGCGAGTTTAAATGGTCCCTGCTGTCTTCTGAGATCTGTGTGTCTCTGAGAAGACAGCGGGGGGGAGGAGGGGCCGGACATGGCTTTGTTCGCCACAGAATGTGTAGCGATCTATGCCCGGAAGTGGGAGCAAATACCTGGATTTGATTCCGATAAGTTCCATTTCTGGGTGGAACTCCGCTTTAAGCCCTGGTTCACACCGGTGCAATCGCATGACAAGTCGCGGCCCATTGCCAGCAATGGAACCGTACAAATTGTTGCAACTCAAGTCACAGCGACTTTGAAAAAGGTTCCTGCACTACTTTTTTGGAATTTCATTGCGACTTGCATGGACTTCTGTTAAGTGAAGTCGCAAGCCACAATGAAATCGGTGAAGTTGCAAGAGGCAATGAAATTGGAGGTGTAAATTGCACTGATCTGCGGCTTTGTCTTTTGTTGCTTTAGGTTAGCCAAAAGTATGACTTTGATTGGCGCAGTTCTCAGTATTACCACAAGGTGGCAGAAGAGTGCTTCATGCAGACTTTACACTCCAGCCTGGTGCAATATATAAAAATAAAAGCAGACTTTATGTGCCAGAATCTGCTCAATCCCTTATGTAACCCCAAACAATAAAATTTGTATCCTTAGCCCTAAAATTCAGATTATAACTTTTCTCACGTGATGTATATCAAATCGCTGTTCTTTAGGTGCCAAATTCTTGGCTCCCCCCCATCCAGTCTTGTGACTGGAGATGCCACCGTGGGCTCCCTAAGGCCCCTTTCACACTTGTGTGACCTGAAAGTCACATGATTTTACCGCAACTTTTTGATGCTACTTTGCCGCGACTTAAAGCAATGCCTGTGTAATGTTGAGGTCTAGGGACCTCAAGTCGCCTCAAGATCGGACCAAAGTAGTGCAGGGACTGCTTTGAAGTCGCACAGATATGAATGGTACTCATTGAAAATCATGGAGTACGGCTTGTCATGCGACTTTGCAGTCCCAAGTCGCACAAGTGTGAAAGGGGCCTAAAATCCAGAGACATCTTTGGGACAATGACATGTCCTGTTCACTTGGCAGGGGAGATCAAAGCCGGGGGGTAGGGCGGGAGGGGGGGGGGTCTCCAGGCGTTCCATAGATATAGTAGCGTCTGCTGTATAATGCCAGAATGGCTGCTCACCTATGCGACAAATGTTCTTTGTGAATATTTTAAATCTGAAAAATGATACGGCTTCCTTTCTTTGACCCTTTCACTGCCACCAATGTATATCATATGTCATCAGCAGTAGGGGGGGGGGGGTTTACACACACACACACACACACACTCCAGAAACGTGTGTAAATCTGACAATCCGACTGTCCATTGTCAATCGAAGTTATCAGACATCTGTCCGACCACCCAATTACTTCCACACACCCCAGGAACACTTGCTCCCTCTCCATGCGTGCCCCCATCATGTTTCTCAGACTCCGTGCTCCCATTCGTAAATCTGGGACCGGGTAGAGGGGTAGGGAGGCCAGCAAATGTTCACTGATCTTACCTAACTAGTAAGAATCTGGAAGTGTCACTTCCGGGTCCTGCTGTCACAATCTGCACTTCATTAGCTTTAGTGGAGGGCAGTGAGACATCAAGGGTCTAAAAGATTCCAGATGTTTTGTTAAAGAGAATCTGTCTTACCATAGGGGTTTTTTTTTTTTGTTTGTTTTTTGTCCCCTATGTGATAAAAAATAAAGTTTAGTGAGAAAAAGTGTAAAATATAAAGTTGCACTCAAGAACTTAACCCCCCCAAAAAAGTGTTTGAGCCCCCTACATACCTGCATATACAAATGTAAACATATGCGTCAGGGGCACCCACACGGGTAAATGTTGATTGCGCTACACATGTTACCAATACAATAATTCTAGGCCCATTATTCATGATTCATCTAAACTATGGGTGCTTAACCGGTTGCCCTCCAGCTGCTGCGGAACTACAAGTCCCATGTGGCAGAGGCATGATGGGACTTGTAGTTCCACAACAGCTGAAGGGCCACAGGTTGAGCACCCATGCTCTAAGCCAGTGATGGCGAACCTTGGCACCCCAGATGTTTTGGAACGACATTTCCCATGATGTTCATGCACTCTGCAGTGTAGTTGAGCATCATGGGAAATGTAGTTCCAAAACATCTGGGGTGCCAAGGTTCGCCATCACTGCTCTAAACTGATCACCTGTAGGGGCTTTCAAAGCCTCACCTGTGGAAAATTTTGAATACTGAAGTATGTCATGGCAGCACACAGTTTTAAGGCTTGACATTTCTGTTATCCATTTACTCATTGCAACCTCATCTTCTTATATTTTATCAAAAAATTGGGTAATCCATTTGGGTTTGTATGACCTAAAATGACCTTTGGTGCATTTGGTACTGAAATTGTTTTTAGCCTGATAAAGCATTGCGCAAATGTGTGCCATAAAAAAGAAAAAAATGGAACTATCAGTATTTTATTCTCCAGGGTGCCTGCTTTCAGAAAATAATGTTTTGGGGGTTTTAACTAATCTGCAGGCCTAAAATGATTTTAAACGTGTGCAAAAGAACTCAAAAACATCTCTGGCAGCGAAAGGGTCAAGTCTCATAAAATCCTAAAATATAAGCCTTCTGCTGTTAAAGTGTTACTAAACCCAGGAGCCTGCATTCACTATACCTAGTCTCCCACAGTACACAGAACATGGAAATTCAATTATTTTAGCAAATATAAACTACTAAATACCTTTTCTCATCAGCAGTATATAGCAATCTTGTGACTTCTATCAGTATCCAGCCAAGCACTGGTTAAAACTTGTAGGAGGAGTTTTCAGACTGTCCTATGAGGCTGCAGGACTCCCGACCCTCTGTCTGGACAGTGCTGATTGGCCCTGTGCTGATCACATGCATCCTCCCAAGAAAAAAAAAACCTCTCTAGAAATACACACCAAACTGAGCATGTGCAGAGTGACTCCATAGACTGTGTGTTATCAGGAAATTATTAGGAGTCATTGGAAGGAGGGGAGGATCAGGGAAGACAGGATCAAACAGTCTTTTTACACCATGTGGAGGATTAACCCCTTAGCTTCCACAGTGAGTATAACGAGCATGCTTTACTGCATATACAGTTTGATTTTACTGTCGTGGGTTTAGTAACACTTTAAGGTAAGTTAGGCAGCTGCTAAAGCCTGCTTTCTAATATAAACATTTCCAAATTTGGATCCTTTGAGTCCGGCCACCATTGTCTCAGTCAGCACATTTAGCCCTGATTAAGAAAACTCTTCGGTACACCTGAAACGCGTTGGCTTGTCTTTTCTTATTTATGTGAAGAAATAAACACAGTTAGCGTCTCAGCGAATGGTGTGGGTGCTCCTTTTCTGCTAGGGATTCCCTGTAACCAAATGACAGCATCTGTTGCTAAAAAATATTATTTCTTTCTCGTACATCACGGGACACAGAGCGACATAGTCATTACTAATGGGTTATATAGATACCGTCAGGTGCTGGCACTGGCAACTTCCAAAACCGGAAGTACCCTCCCCTATATAAGCCCCTCCCATCCGGGAGCACCTCAGTTTTTTGCCAGTGTCTAAGGTGTTGGCCAAGAAGAAACATGTGTTTTTCACTGAGCTTGCGTACAGGTTCTTTTGGGCCTCAGTAAGCTATTCCGGATCCGACCAAAAAAGCTTCATAGCTAAACGGTCGGTACCCGGGCCTTGCAGAGAAGAGCAAGGTTTTGCCTGTAATGCTTCTCTTAGGAGAGCTGGACCCTGGGATCCAGAGCTCTGGTCATACCCACGACCAAGATGTTTTCTGTGCAGGGTGCCATACAGGTCCAGGGGAGTGGAATCCTTGGGAACCCTGTCCCTGAAGGTTTGATTACAATGCCTGCCGTGATAGGTGAAGTTTGGGCTTTTGTGGACCAAAGTCCTGCGGCGGGGAACAGGTAAGTGGGGGCCCCCAGGAACTTGGTTCTATTGGGGGACCCCCAAGCCTAATTTGTCTTTCTGTCTGTTACATAATGGTATTCCCGCAAAATTCTGTGCATGCCTGTAACTACTAAAAAAATGTAATAATTTTTAATGGTGGTCAAGAAAAAAAAAAAAAAAATGTGTGTTTTATATATATATATATTTAATATATTAGACTGCGGTACCTGTGTTTGTCCACTAGAGGCCGCTGTGGAATGTTTTCTTGTCATGTGGACTAGTTTCTTCTCAGCAGAGCAAAGTCCAGGCAGATGGTGAGTTCTCTTATAGGAAACTGCTTCCTCTGCCATGTTGCAGTGCTCGTCCATCCCCCGGCCTGCGGCAAAGAGGGGCCCTGGCTCCTGTCCCTTGTTTCCATTTTTTGAAATTAGCGCCGAAGGCGCACGTGGCCGCGCGCGTGCGCGTGCACGCGCCTCTATATATAGAGGTGAGCCGGGAAAGGGGGCGGAGCCTGGGGGATGACGCTCTGTGCGCGCCGCAGCGCTTCTGCGCATGTGCGGGCGTCCCAGCAGTTTTAAAAAAAACACAATATTGTAGTGAGCTGGCTATGAAGTACAGAGACAGAGCTGGCAACATTTAAAGGCATACAGCAAGCGGTTGATACAGGCATCCCCTAGAAAGGCACATTAGTAGACACCAACTGTTTCTTATAGCAGCATTTATGCTAGACTATTATCAGTAACTGGTGTATTTCGGCTGGAATACCTCAGCTTTGTGGCTTAGGAATATGCCGTCTAAAAACTCCGGGTCTAGAAATTCCAGGAGGAATAGGGGGTCTCCATCGGGCTCTGAGGATCTTGGGCATGCTTTGGCTGCACCAGTCTCCCCTGAAGAATCAGAGGTTAGTGACCGTAGAGCACCCTCAGGAGTACCTGGTACTGTGGCTGTCCTCAGTTCACCTGCTCCTGTGTATGTAACAGAGGAGGTTTTTTCCTCAGCTCTGGGAGGGCTGGAAGAGAGATTGTCAGCATTGATCGCTGCTTCCCTGTCACAGGAGAAAAGCGCTCGATCTCCGTCTCCCCCCTCAGAGTGCCTGTTAACAGAGCAACAGTCCCATACAGAGGTCGACCTACCTGAGGGGGATCAGGATGAGGTCGATTCGGTTGCAGAGGAATCAACAGTGGAAGAGCCGTTCTCAGCATCTCATGCTGAAAGGTTATGGGTTCAGTCCCTGACTAATATGGTCCGATCAGCATTTAAAATGCCACTTGCGGAGCCATCCTCCACTTCTGTCTCCTCGTTGGGGTCGCTAAAAGCTCCCCAGACTGTTTGTTCCTTTCCGATCCATCCTTTACTGGAGGGGCTCATTTACCAGGATTGGGAGCATCCTGACAAAATATTTACTCCCCCCCAAGAGATTTCCGGTGGTCTATCCCATGGAGGATAAGTTCATCAGAAAATGGAGGGTCCCTACAGTGGACGCAGCCATCTCTTGTGTGAATAAATCACTGACATGTCCGGTGGAAAATGTCCAAATGTTCAAGGACCCAATAGATAAAAAATTGGAGTCCTTATTAAAATCTGCTTTTTCTACAGCAGGATTGGTGACACAACCAGCAGTGGCAGCTATTGGGGTCTGCCAAGCAGTGAAGGATCAGTTGAAACAGGTCTTAAGGGACTTGCCGGATCAGCAGGCTCTTGCCCTAGCTGATCTACCTAGAGCCTTATGCTTTGCGGTGGACGCCATAAAGGATTCAATCCATCAGGCCTCCCGCCTTACGCTGTCTGTAGTACATATGCGCAGGCTTCTATGGCTCAAAAACTGGTCTGCTGAAGCTCCCTGTAAAAAATTGCTGGTCAGCTTCCTATTTCATGGGGAGCGCTTATTCGGGGAAGACCTGGACAAGTATATCCAGAGAATTTCCAGCGGTAAAAGTACACTTTTGCCGGTTAAAAATAGAGTTAGAGGTTCCTCTTTTAAGAGGCCGGCTTCTCCAGTCCCTAGGACATCGGCTGTGAAACAGTTCCGACGGCCTCCTCGGTCAAATCCCGGAGGTAGAAATCAGGGACAGTTGCAGGGTAACAAAAAGCCCTGGAGCAGGAGAGGTACAAAACCTCCCCCAAAGTCAAATGCATGAAGGGTTGCCCCCACCCAATCGGGTGGGGGGAAGACTTCAGTTGTTCACAGAGACCTGGCGGGACACGATCCGAGACAGATGGGTGCTCTCCGCAGTAAATCTGGGATACAAATTGGAGTTAAAAAACTCCCCTTCTTCCCGCTTTATAAGGTCAAACGTGCCAAGGGATCCCCAGAAGAGAGGATCCCTCCTGTTGGCACTAGAACAATTATTGCTTCAAGCAGTAATTATAGAGGTTCCCCTGGAAGAGTGGGGGTTCGGGTTTTACTCAAACCTCTTTACAGTTCCGAAGCCAAACGGGGACGTGAGGCCCATATTAAATCTAAAAGGGCTAAACAAATTCCTGCATATCAGGACTTTCCGGATGGAGTCGATCCGATCGGTAGCCACTGCCCTACAAGGGGAGGAATGGTTAGCCTCGATCGACATCAAGGATGCTTATTTGCACATTCCCATCTTTCCAGCCCACCAAAAATTTCTACGCTTTGCGGTAGAAGGACGCCATTTTCAGTTCAGAGCCTTACCCTTCGGTCTGGCCACAGCACCAAGAGTGTTCACAAAAATTTTGGCCCCATTATTGGCCAATCTAAGAACACGAGGTGTAACGATAATGGCATATCTAGACGACTTGTTGCTGATAGACCACTCAGTGGAAAAACTAGAAGTGGTTGTTCACGAGACAATCAAGTATCTGGAATATCACGGTTGGATTATCAACCGAGACAAGTCAGCCCTAAAGCCAGTCAAAAGTTTGGAATACTTGGGGCTAAGGCTGGATTCAGACCAGAGAAAAATTTTCTTGCCTCAAGAAAAGGGGTCGTCTTTGAGAGATTTGATCCACTTAGTGGGCTCAAAAAGACAGCCATCCATACGCCTGTGCATGAGGCTGCTGGGAAAGATGGTGGCATCATTCGAAGCAGTACCCTACGGTCAATTCCATTCAAGGAAGTTGCAAAGGGCCATACTGTCAGCCTGGAACAAAAAAGTTCAGGCTCTGGACTTACCAATGTCCTTGTCCCCTTCCGTTCGCAGGAGCCTCCGCTGGTGGTTGGTTCCCCAGAATCTGGAAAGAGGGAAATCCTTCAGTCCGATTTCCTGGAAGGTGGTCACTACAGATGCCAGCCTTGTAGGCTGGGGAGCAGTACTGGAGCAATGGTCTCTCCAGGGCAGATGGTCGGATACAGAAAAGGCCCTGCCCATCAATCTCTTAGAGATACGAGCAGCCCGGTATGCCCTAGTAGCATGGACATCCAAACTCCAAGGGTCCCCTGTCAGAGTTCAGTCAGACAATGCCACAGCAGTGGCATATATCAATCGTCAGGGGGGCACCAGGAGTCGTGCAGCCCAAAGGGAGGTAAATTACATCCTGAGATGGGCAGAAAGATATGTCCCAGCCATATCTGCGGTATTCATTCCAGGGGTGGAGAATTGGAAGGCGGACTTTCTAAGTCGCCAACAATTATGCCCAGGGGAATGGTCCCTTCATCCCGAGGTTTTCCGGACAATATGTCAGCGGTGGGGAACACCGGATGTAGATCTGCTAGCATCCAGATTCAACGCAAAGGTGGACAGGTTTGTCTCTTGGACAAGGGATCCCCTAGCTTGCGGCTCGGATGCCCTAGTGTTCCCTTGGGATCAGTTCAAGCTGATATATGCATCCCCACCGCCACAATTGTTACCTCGATTACTCCGCAGAATCAGGGTAGAAAAGAAACAAGTGATTCTGGTGGCTCCAGCGTGGCCCCGAAGAGCATGGTACGCGGAGATTGTAAAAATGTCTGTGGGGAGTCCTTGGACCCTCCCACATCGTCCGGACCTGCTTTCGCAGGGACCGATATACCACCCTTCCTTACCAGCCCTAGGTTTGACGGCCTGGCTATTGAAGCCCACATTCTAAAAAAGAGAGGGCTCTCTAATGCTGTGGTGTCTACCATGATCAATGCCAGGAAACCGGTATCCAGGCAGATCTACTATAGAATCTGGAAGGCGTACATCGCCTGGTGTGAGGCCAGGAAATGGCATCCACGTAAATACGTAATAGGTAGGATTCTGGACTTCCTACAATGGGCTGTAGATAGGAAGCTTGCCTTGAGTACTATCAAGGGTCAGATTTCGGCCTTGTCAATATTTTTTCAAAGGCCCTTGGCTTCGCATTCACTAGTCAAAGCCTTTATACAAGGAGTGATGCGTATTAGTCCTCCGGTTAATATTCCCATATGTCCATGGGATCTAAACTTGGTTCTGTCGGTTCTACAGAAACAACCATTTTGAACCATTACAGCATATTTCCTTGGTGCTTCTCACCAGGAAATTGATTTTTCTAGTAGCCATTTGTTCGGCTAAAAGAGTATCGGAATTAGCAGCTATGTCCTGTAGGGAGCCATATCTGGTTATCCATAAGGACAGAGTAGTGTTACGTCCTCATCCAGCCTTTCTTCCTAAGGTGGTATCGAGTTTTCATTTGAACCAAGATGTGGTTCTTCCTTCTTTTTTCCCCAAACCTACTTCGGTAGAGGAAAAGTTATTGCATTCTTTGGATGTAGTAAGAGCAGTTAAAGCTTATCTAAAAGCCACTGCTCAGATTCGCAGAACGGATACTTTGTTTATTCTGCCGGAAGGCCCCAGAAAGGGTCAGGCAGCGTCAAAATCTACTTTAGCCAAGTGGATTCGACAGGTCATAATACAAGCCTATGGCTTGAGAAGTAGACCGCCTCCGTTCAAAGTTAGGGCGCACTCCACGAGAGCAGTTGGAACTTCATGGGCAGTGCATCACCAGGCCTCCCTGGCTCAAATCTGTAAGGCTGCAACATGGTCTTCGGTACACACGTTTACTAGGTCTACCAGGTGGACGTTAGAAGTCAGGAGGATGTCGCCTTTGGGCGCAGTGTGTTGCAGGCCGCAAAAGATCCTCATGTCTGATAGCGCTCAGCTTATATATGGTGTATCCCCCCCCTCATTTGGCATTGCTTTAGGACATCCCATTAGTAATGACTATGTCGCTCTGTGTCCCGTGATGTACGAGAAAGAAAATAGGATTTTTATAACAGCTTACCTGTAAAATCCTTTTCTTGGAGTACATCACGGGACACAGAGCTCCCGCCCCTCTTTAGGGACACTTATTGCTTTGCTACAAAACTGAGGTGCTCCCGGATGGGAGGGGCTTATATAGGGGAGGGTACTTCCGGTTTTGGAAGTTGCCAGTGCCAGCACCTGACGGTATCTATATAACCCATTAGTAATGACTATGTCGCTCTGTGTCCCGTGATGTACTCCAAGAAAAGGATTTTACAGGTAAGCTGTTATAAAAATCCTATTTTTATTTATGCCTTCAATCTTCCAGATGCCAGTGTACAGAAGGAAAAGAAAAGCGCAAAACGTGAGTTTCCTTATTTTCATAATGTGTACTGTTTACATTGGTTATGTGTTTGTAACAGAAGTGTAACTTTTAACATATGATTTTTTTTCATATAAATAAACCAAACAAATATAAAAATCTTAATTTTGCGGCAGATTCAACCACTTTACCCCCTTCACGTCTAGGACATTTTTTGCTATTTTAACTGGGAATTGTGCGGTCATGCAACGCTGTACCCAAACGAAATGTACCGTATATCATAATTTTTCCACACAAATAGAGCTTTCTTTTGGTGGTATTTGAGCACCTCTGCTTTTTTTTTTTTTTTTGTTTCTTTGTGACATAAATGAAAAAATATATATTTTTTACTTTCTGCTATAAAAAAGGCAATTAAAATTGAAAAAAAAATTAAATTTCTTAAAAAATTTGGGCAAAAAATGCTATCTTTGATTAAAACAAATCCCAATAAGAGTATATTAGTTGGTTTGCATGAAAGTTGTAGTGTTTACAAACTATGAGATATATGCTGGAATTTTTATTTTATATTTTTTTATACTACTAACGGTGGTGACCTGCGACTTATAATGGGACTGTGATAGTGCGGCGGGCAACCAAAAACTAACATGGGGGGGGGGGGACTGTCACTGACATCACCAGTGACACTAATACAGTGATCAGTGCTAATACTATACACTGTCACTATACTAATGATGTCCCCCTGTTAGAGCACAACAGCTGAGTGGGGGAGATTGCGGTACTAATGTTGGATTGTTAGTACAGCGGCTCTAACCAGAGCTGACAGTTTTTTTTTACTCAGTGTATATTAGGCTTTATTCTGTGCTTAACAATGTGGAATGTGTGCTGCTTTTAACTACAGATCTTTGTTTCTTATCTCTGCTTTGCAGGGATAAGAAACATATACTGTAGATCATTCCCTCTGTACAGAGATATGTGTTGATTGTCAACACAGAGCTCTGGGCTGTGTTTGCCCACAGCCGATCGATGGGTCACAGCTTTGAATCATTGGCTGGGACGTGCTGAAAGGCTTCTGCTGTGTACAATCACAGTCGGTGCAGGCAGGGGGGGGGGGCGCTGTGCACGCATGCTCACGCCCTAAACCTGGAAGCAGACAGTGACGTCTGGGTATGTTGCTTTAACTGTGCGCCCCCCCATCCACAGTACATTGTAGGCGGGTAGTCCGCAAGTGGTTAAAGAAAAATTCCAGGTATGACATTTGTTTACATGTAACCAATGTAACTATGTGTATACCATACCTGGCTGATACCCCTGTAAACTGGAAATAGTGTGGTAGACTACTCCACTGATCTCCACTTGCTTGCTTGGTCCCATGCTAAGTGGCTACCCTGCTGCTTATAGAAAACAAGAGGTTGGCCGACATGGGTACCATTCAGAGAATGCTTTGTATTTTCTCAATGAATGCAAAGCCTTCTCTGATTGGAGGAGGTGGAGAGGCAGGGTGTTTGCATCACGGTTTTCATAAATGCTCTATTTCTAGCATTTTTCCAGCAAGTTCAGAGGCACATTGCAAGTGAACAAAAGTAATCTATGGAAAGGAAAACGCTACAACAGTGGTTCTGAACTCCTGTCCTCAGGACCCACTAACAGGCCAGATTTTAAGCATTACCTTGGGGAGATGCAGACTAAAATCCTGCAATCCCTGAGCAGCAAATTATATCACCTGTGATGCATTTCAGTTATCTTGCAAACCTGGCCTGTTAGTGGGTCCTGAGGACTGGAGTTGAGAACCACTGCGCTACAAGGACGAATTTAAAATACTTGATTTTTATGTGCTTTTAGGCTCCATTCACACTTGTGCAACTTGTCATGCAACTTTGGACATCAAAGTTGCATGACAATCGTTCCCCATGTTTTTCAATGATATTCATATCTGTGCGACTGTGCAGTAACTTCAAAAGTAGTTCATGCACTACTTTTGTCCCACTTTCATGCAACTTGAGGGCCATAGACTTCAATGTTAACCCTCAGAAGTTAGATAAATTGGCAAATTACACCGCCACAGGATGGTACTGTGGGTGCATAGAAGATGGTAAAAAGTGCCACATCCTAGTAACTATAGTTTGTGCATTTGGGAACAATCATGGGCTTTACAGGCACCAGTATTAAACTTTTTTTTTTTTTTATTCATAACAAACTTACAAAATTTCTTGGTAAAAACATAGAAAAAGAATCCAGACTCATGTAAACGATAATCGGCACCTCCAACTCGAACAGCTGGACCAGGGTCAGTAAGCTTACCAACCACTGGTGTATCCCCTGAGCAGAGTGGGAGCAAGATAACGTTTTAAAGATGCACGCTCAACATGTTTCGCGATATGAGACTTCTTCGGGAGCTTATCAATATTTCTTTCTCGTACATCACGGGACACAGAGCGACATAGTCATTACTATGTGGGTTATATAGATACCTTCAGGTGCTGGCACTGGCAACTTCCAAAACCGGAAGTACCCTCCCCTATATAAGCCCCTCCCATCCGGGAGCACCTCAGTTTTTTGCCAGTGTCTAAGGTGTTGACCAAGAAGTAACATGTGTTTCACTGAGCTTGCGTACAGGTTCTTTTGGGGCCTCAGTAAGCTATTCCGGATCCGACCAAAAAAGCTTCATAGCTAAACGGTCGGTACCCGGGCCTTGCAAGAGAAGAGCAAGGTTTTGCCTGTAATGCCTCTCTTAGGAGGGCTGGACCCTGGGATCCAGAGCTCTGGTCATACCCACGACCAAGATGTTTTCTGTGCAGGGTGCTATACAGGTCCAGGGGAGTGGAATCCTTGGGAACCCGGTCCCTGAAGGTTTGATTACAATGCCTGCCGTGATAGGTGAAGTTTGGGCTTCTGTGGACCAAACAGAGTCCTGCGGCGAGGAAAAGGTAAGTGGGGGCCCCCAGGAACTTGGTTCTATTGGGGGACCCCCAAGCCTATTTTGTATTTCTGCCTGTTACCTAAGGTATTCCCGCTAAATATTCTGTGTATGCCTGTTACTACTGAGAAAATGTAATTTTTTTTTATAGTAGGCAAGAAAAAATAAAATAAAATGTAAGACAGCGGTACCTGTGTTAAACACTAGAGGCCGCTATGGTTCTTTTTTTCTTGTAATGTGGATTTTTTTCTTCCGAAGTCAAATCCAGGCAGTTGGTAAGTTCTCTGCGGGGAAGCTGTCTCCTCTGCCCTGTTGCTGCGCTCATCCATCCCCGGGCCCTGCGGCAGGGACCCTGGCTCCCATCTAGCTCCTGTTTTTTTCAAAAAAGGTGCCGAAGGCGCACGTGCCCGCGCGCGTGGGCACGCGCCTCTCTATATAGAGGCAATCTGGAAAAGGGGCGGAGCGGGTGGATGACGCTCGGTGTGCGCCGCGGCGCTACTGCGCATGTGCGGGCGTCCAGCATGTTTTAAAAGCAATCAAGCTGGCTATTGAAGTGCACAAACAGAGCTAGCAACAGTAAAAAGGCACACAGAGGCGGTTGATGCAGGCATCCCCTAGAAAGGCACTTTAGTAGACACCAACTGATATATAGCAGCAATTGTGCTAGACTATTCTCGGTAAAAAGGGTGTATTACGGCTGGAATACCTCAGCTTTGGGCTTAGGAATATGCCGTCCAGAAGCTCCGGAACTAAATCTTCCAGGAAGCAAAAGGGGTCTCCATCGGGCTCTGAGGATCTTGGGCATGCTTCTGCTGCACCAGTCTCCCCTGAAAATTCAGAGGTTAGTGACCGTAGAGACCCCGCAGGAGTACCTGGTACTGTGGCTGTCCTCAGTTCACCTGCTCCTGTGTATGTAACAGAGGAGGTTTTTTCCTCAGCTCTGGGAGGATTAGAGGAGAGATTGTCCACATTAATCGCTGCCTCCCTGTCACAGGGAAAGCACGCCCGATCTCCGTCTCCTCCTTCAGAGTACCTGTTAGCGGAGCAACAGTCCCATACAGGGATCGACCTGCCTGAAGGGGATCAGGAGGAGGTTGATTCTGTTATAGAGGAATCAACTGTGGAGGAACCTTTCTCAGCATCTCAAGCTGAAAGATTATGGGTTCAGTCTTTGACTAACATGGTCCGATCAGCATTTAAAATGCACCTTGCGGAACCATCAACCACTACTGTCTCCTCGCTGGGGTCGCTAAAAGCTCCCCAGACTGTCTGTTCCTTTCCAGTTCACCTTTTATTGGAAGGGCTCATGTACCAGGATTGGGAACATCCTGATAAAATATTTACTCCCCCCCCCCCCAAGAGATTTCCGGTGGTCTATCCCATGGAGGATAAGTTCATCAAAAAATGGAGGGTCCCTACAGTGGACGCAGCCATCTCTTGTCTGAATAAATCACTGACATGTCCAGTGGATAATGTCCAAATGTTCAAGGACCCAATAGATAAAAAAATGGAGTCCTTATTAAAATCTGTTTTTTCTACAGCAGGCTTGGTGACACAACCAGCAGTGGCAGCTATTGGGTTCTGCCAAGCAGTGAAGGATCAGTTGAAACAGGTCTTAAGGGACTTGCCAGATCAGCAAGCCCTTGCCCTAGCTGATCTACCTAGAGCCTTGTGCTTTGCGGTTCATGCCATAAAGGATTCAATCCATTAGGCCTCCCGCCTTACGCTGTCTGTAGTACATATGCGCAGGCTTCTATGGCTAAAAAACTGGTCTGCTGAAGCTCCCTGTAAAAAATTGCTGGTTAGCTTCCCATTTCATGGTGAACGCTTATTCGGGGAAGACCTGGACAAATATATCCAGAAAATTTCCAGCGGTAAAAGTACACTCTTGCCGGTTAAAAACAGAGTTAGAGGTCCCTCTTTTAAGAGGCCTGCTTCTCCAGTCCCTGGGGCATCGGCTGTGAAACAGTTCCGACGGCCTCCTCGGTCAAATCCCGGGGGTAAAAATCAGGGACAATCGCAGGGTAATAAGAAACCCTGGGTCAGGAGAGGTACAAAACCTCCCCCAAAGTCAAATGCATGAAGGGTTGCCCCCACTCAATCGGGTGGGGGGAAGACTCCAGTTGTTCGCAGAGACCTGGCGGGACACGATCAGAGACAGATGGGTGCTCTCCGCAGTAAGTCTGGGATACAGATTGGAGTTAAGACTCTCCTCCTTCCCATTTTATGAGGTCAAACGTGCCAAGGGATCCCCGGAAGAGAGAGTCCCTCCTGTTGGCACTAGAACAACTATTGCTCCAAGGAGTAATTATGGAGGTTCCCCTGGAAGAATGGGGGTTCGGGTTTTACTCAAACCTCTTTACAGTCCCGAAGCCAAACAGGGACGTGAGGCCCATATTAAATCTAAAAGGGCTAAACAAATTCCTGCATATCAGGACTTTTCGGATGGAGTCGATCCGATCGGTGGCCACTGCCCTACAAGGGGAGGAATGGTTAGCCTCGATCGACATCAAAGATGCTTATTTGCACATTCCCATCTTTCCAGTCCACCAAAAATTTCTACGCTTTGCAGTAGAAGGGCGCCATTTTCAGTTCAGAGCCTTACCCTTCGGTCTGGCCACAGCACCACGAGTGTTCACAAAAATTCTGGCCCCATTATTGGCCAATCTAAGAACGCAAGGTGTAACGATAATGGCATATCTAGACGACTTGTTGCTGATAGACCACTCAGTGAAAAAACTAGAAGTGGTCGTTCACAAGACAATCAAGTATCTGGAATCTCACGGTTGGATTATCAACCGAGACAAGTCGGCCCTAAAACCAGTCAAAAGTCTGGAATACTTGGGGCTAAGGCTAGATTCAGGCCAGAAGAAAATATTCTTGCCTCGAAAAAAGGTGTTGTCTTTGAGAGATTTGATCCACTTAGTGGGTACAAAAAGACAGCCGTCCATACGCCTGTGCATGAGGCTGCTGGGAAAAATGGTGGCATCATTCGAAGCAGTACCCTACGGTCAATTCCATTCAAGGAATTTGCAAAGGGCCATACTGTCAGCCTGGAACAAGAAAGTTCAGGCCCTAGACTTACCAATGTCCTTGTCCCCTTCCGTTCGCAAGAGCCTCCGTTGGTGGTTGGTTCCCCAGAATCTGGAAAAAGGGAAATCCTTCAGTCCGATTTCTTGGAAGGTGGTCACTACAGATGCCAGCCTTATAGGCTGGGGAGCAGTACTGGAGCACTGGTCTCTCCAGGGCAGATGGTCGGATGCAGAAAAGGCCCTGCCCATCAATCTCTTAGAGATACGAGCAGCCCGGTATGCCCTAGTAGCATGGACATCCAAACTCCAAGGGTCCCCTGTCAGAATTCAATCAGACAATGCCACGGCAGTGGCATATATCAATCATCAGGGTGGCACCAGGAGTCGTGCAGCCCAGAGGGAAGTAAATTGCATCCTGAAATGGGCAGAAAGATATGTCCCAGCCATATCCGCGGTATTCATTCCAGGAGTGGAGAATTGGAAGGCGGACTTTCTAAGTCGCCAACAATTATGCCCAGGGGAATGGTCCCTTCACCCCGAGGTTTTTCGGACAATATGTCAGCGGTGGGGAACACCGGATGTAGATCTGCTAGCATCCAGATTCAACGCAAAGGTGGACAGGTTTGTCTCTTGGACAAGGGATCCCCTAGCTTGCGGCTCGGATGCCCTAGTGTTCCCTTGGGATCAGTTCAAACTGATATATGCATTCCCACCGCCACAATTGTTACCTCGATTACTCCGCAGAATCAGGGTAGAAAAGAAACCAGTGATTCTGGTGGCTCCAGCGTGGCCCCGAAGAGCATGGTACGCGGAGATTGTAAAAATGTCAGTGGGGAGTCCTTGGACTCTCCCACATCGTCCGGACCTGCTTTCTCAAGGACCGATATACCACCCTTCCTTACCAGCCCTAGGTTTGACGGTCTGGCTATTGAAGCCCACATTCTAAAAAAGAGAGGGCTCTCTAATCCTGTGGTATCTACCATGATCAATGCCAGGAAGCCGGTATCCAGGCAGATCTACTATAGAATCTTGAAGGCGTACATCGCTTGGTGTAAGGCCAGGAAATGGCATCCACGTAAGTACGTAATAGGTAGGATTCTGGACTTCCTACAGTGGGCTGTAGATAGGAAGCTTGCCTTGAGTACTATCAAGGGTCAGATTTCGGCCTTGTCAATATTTTTTCAGAGGCCCTTGGCTTTGCATTCACTAGTCAAAGCCTTTATACAAGGAGTGATGCGTATTAGCCCTCCGGTTAATATTCCCATATGTCCATGGGACTTAAACCTGGTTCTGTCGGTTCTACAGAAACAACCATTTGAACCATTACAGCATATTTCCCTGGTTCTTCTCACCAGGAAATTGATTTTTCTAGTAGCCATTTGTTCGGCTAAAAGAGTGTCGGAATTAGCAGCTATGTCCTGTAAGGAGCCATATCTGGTTATCCATAAGGACAGAGTAGTGTTACGTCCTCATCCAGCCTTTCTTCCTAAGGTGGTATCGAGGTTTCATTTGAACCAAGATGTGGTTCTTCCTTCGTTTTTTCCCAAACCTAGTTCGGTAGAGGAAAAGTTATTACATTCTTTGGATGTAGTAAGAGCAGTTAAAGCTTATCTAAAAGCCACTGCTCAGATTCGCAGAACGGATACTTTGTTTATTCTGCCGGAAGGCCCCAGAAAGGGTCAGGCAGCGTCAAAATCTACTTTAGCCAAGTGGATTCGACAGGTCATAATGCAAGCCTATGGCTTGAGAAGGAGACCGCCTCCGTTCAAAGTTAGAGCGCACTCCACGAGAGCAGTTGGAACTTCATGGGCAGTGCATCACCAGGCCTCCCTGGCTCAAATCTGTAAGGCCGCAACATGGTCTTCAGTACACACGTTTGCTAGGTTCTACCAGGTGGACGTTAGAAGTCAGGAGGATGTCGCCTTTGGGCGCAGTGTGTTGCAGGCCGCAAAAGATCCTCATGTCTGATAGCGCTCAGCTTATGTATGGTGTGTCCCCCCCCCCTCATTGGGCATTGCTTTAGGACATCCCACATAGTAATGACTATGTCGCTCTGTGTCCCGTGATGTACGAGAAAGAAAATAGGATTTTTATAACAGCTTACCTGTAAAATCCTTTTCTTGGAGTACATCACGGGACACAGAGCTCCCACCCCTCTTTGGGGACACTTATTGCTTTGCTACAAAACTGAGGTGCTCCCGGATGGGAGGGGCTTATATAGGGGAGGGTACTTCCGGTTTTGGAAGTTGCCAGTGCCAGCACCTGAAGGTATCTATATAACCCACATAGTAATGACTATGTCGCTCTGTGTCCCGTGATGTACTCCAAGAAAAGGATTTTACAGGTAAGCTGTTATAAAAATCCTATTTTTTCACTGAGTAGATGAAAGAAACATCAGTAAGTATACATGTAAAAAACATCAAACAAGATATATTTATTGGAAAAAAACAAAACAAATCCATACTAGACCCAAGTTGCACTCATCTCAAGTCGGATCCGGTTCATTAACCACTTCAGCCCCGGAAGAATTGGCTGACAATGACTAGGCCATTTTTTGCGATACGGCACTGCGTCGCTTTAACTGACAATTACGCGGTCGTGCGACGCTGTACCCAAACAAAATTGACGTCCTTTTTTTCCCACAAATAGAGCTTTCTTTTGGTGATATTTGATCACCTCTGCAGTTTTAATTTTTTTCGCTATAAACAAAAAAAGAGCGACAATTAAAAAAAAAAAACACTATTTTGTACTTTTTGCTATAATAAATATCCCAATTAAAAAAAAAAACAACACATTTTTTCCTCGGTTTAGGCCGATATGTATTCTTCTACATATTTTTTGTAAAAAAAATCGCAATAAGCGTATATTGATTGGTTTGCGCAAAAGTTATAGCGTCTACAAAATAGGTGATAGATTTATAGCATTTTTATTATTTTTTTTTTTTTTTACTTGTAATGGCGGCGATCTGCGATTTTTATCAGGACTGCAACATTATGGCGGACACATCGGACGCTTTTGACACATTTTTGGGACCATTTACATTCATAAAAATGCACTGATTACTGTGTAAATGTCACTGGCAGGGAAGGGGTTAACACTAGGGCGCGATCAAGGGGTTAATTGTGTTCTCTAATGTGTGTTCTAACTGAAGGGGTGATGGGACTTACTAGAGAAAATTACAGATTGTGGTTCCTAGCTATTAGGAACTCAACATTCTGCATTTACACACACACGTCCCTGTTCTGCTTCTCGTGCCCAGAGATCGCTCGCGGCCGGCGGTCATCGCGATCACTGTTCACGAGCCTGCTAGCCCGCTTAAAGCGACCGATGTACAGCTACGACGGTTCGCCCAGGGGAGCCAACCAGCCACAGTATAACTGCGGCGACTGGTCCGCAAGCGGTTAAAGTCTGACCGATATTGCAGGGCAAAGTCTGATCGGAAGTCGTGGGACTTTCATGTCCGAGCAGTGTGAACCTGGCCTAAATGTTATACAATACAACTTGTGTGCAACAGTTGTCCATTATCACTGGACAAAGTCGTATCCAAGTTGCACCCATCCAAAGTTGCATCAAAGTTGCACTCCAAAGTTGGTGCAACTTTGGAGTCGTACACGTGTGAATGGAGCTTTAGCTGCCATTTTTTAAGTTGGTGACAGGGTCTCTTTAAATCTGAACTCCTGTAATTTGCTCTATAGCAGTAAGCAAACAGAGAAGGGCAGCACCAGGAGCCAATCAGGGCTGTTATTCAGCACACATTCACTATCAGAAGGAATCAGCAGCTTGATGTTGTTCCTTCACTGTTAAAAGGACGGGGATGTGTTCTTATGTTTTTTGTTCTTCGTATGATTTATACATAATCTGGGATGGTGTTTTTTACCTAACTGTGTTGCTGCAGTGGAGGTCTGGCTGGTCTGCTGTTAGGCAGAGGGGTATCTAGATCAGGGTTTCTCAACTCCAGTCCTCAAGGCGCCCCAACAGGTCATGTTTTCAGGCTTTCCATTATTTTGCACAAGTGATTTGATCAGTTTCACTGCCTTGTAATTACCACAGCTGTTTCATCTGAGGGAAATCCTGAAAACATGACCTGTTGGGGCGCCTTGAGGACTGGAGTTGAGAAACACTGATCTAGATCACAAGACCGGCTGAACAGAATGGTAATTCTTCTGGAAGCTACAACAGGGCATATAGATTGGTCATACATGGTCACATGCAGTTTATATTTCTTTTTCTCAGGCATATCATTTCTATTATTTCCATGTGTCACATGTATTGTGATTCCTTTCAGCCCAGACGCTGTTTGACTGGCGGGACGCTCTCTGTCTGGACTCCCAGCTGACAGAGGATGAGATCATGATTAGAGACAGCTTCCGAGCTTACTGCCAGGAGAAGCTGATGCCCAGAATCCTCATGGCTAACCGGCAGGAAGGTGCGTTTCATCATCTGCTCCTCCATGGGCTGCCATCTACAGTCTACCTTAATAATCCATTATCCTGGACCTACGCTGCACCATCTTTATTTTGTATCTCATCAGTGCACTTTTTATAGTGCTGGATTTACTTTAAAGGCATATTCCACCTTTTGCAAAAAAAATTAAAAATACACCAACATTGTGCATTTATGAATGTTTTTAATTTGAACCTGTAATGCATTGCAGCTGCGATGTTCAGGCTCCTGCAGACTATTCCTCCAGCTCGGGTCCATACCGAGTTATGGATCTTTGGTTACGGGACTGGAGGAAGTATCATAGGACCACGGTCCAGTGATGTATTGAGGGCTTTGAGTCCGCGGTGGCAATTGGGATTGTAGTTTCTCCAGTCACAAGTCTCTGTGAATGGATGCAGCTGTGCAGGCGGTGCCCTGGTGAATTAAAGTGTTTGAAGACCCTCCCATATACCCAATTAAGTGACTATCCTCAGGTGATACACATAGGTGAACCAAATCCCCCTACAGAAGTTGTAGCTGTCTATATGCAGTCTTCTCTTCTCCACATCCATTCAAAGTGCAAATTTTATAAAGCTTGTCTAAACTGTCAGAAAATAAGGGTGTGGAGAGCTGAAATGACACATAGCAGAGCTTATTGGAGGGAAGGGACACCCCCCCCCCCTTCACACGGCATTCCGAGGCTGTCAATCAGCTAGAGATCCCTCCCCTGTCACCTTTTTTCTGTTGGTGTCAGGAAAACTTGTCAGAAGTGATTCATGCTGATAGCAGCAGACAGAAATGAGATTTAGTGCTGTGGACTGAGACAAGTACACACTATAGAGGGATATGCTTTATTAATATTTCATGTCTGAGGTTTACAACCACTTTAAGTATATATTTCTCCTATGCAATCAGAACAGAAGGGGCCAACACTGTCTCCCTTCAGATTGCTGACCTATAGACAGGCACAGGTGTTGGAAAGAGACAGAGCTTTTTCTATATATGTACACTTTTGAGTAAATAGAGGAACCAAGGAGCCATTTCCAGTTTTCCTGTTAACTTGTTTGATGGACTGTGCTGTCCAGTGCTAGCTATGAATGTAAAAAGTAGAAAGCATCCTGATGCCAGTGGTGTATCCTGGTTCTAATTTTCAGAATAATGAACATGTGACTGGTCTGGGATAGTGTGAATGCTTAAGGCCCCTTTCACACTGAGGCATATTTCAGGCGTTTTAGCGCATAAATAACGCCTGAAATAATCCTGCCCCAGCATTCTCAATGTAAAAGCCTGAGGGCTTTCACACTGAGGCGATGCGCTGACGGGAGGAAAAAAAATCTCCTGCAAGCCACATCTTTGGAGCGGTGAAGGAGCGGTGTGTATACCGCTCCTTCCCATTGAAATCAATGGGACACCGCGGCTATACTGCCCGCAAACCGCGGTTTGCAGGCGGTCTTAACCCTTTCTCGGCCGCTAGCGGGGGTTAAAACCACACCGCTAGCGGCCGAATATCGCGGCAAAACCGACAGTATAGCGGCGCTAAAAATAGCGCCACTATACCGCCAGCACACCTCCCCACCCCAGTGTGAAAGGGGCCTTATAGAGTCCTACCATTGATTCCGAAAACCTGAAAACATTCACTCTAATCTGCTTTTTCTTCTTGTATCCAGCATTTAACCGGGAGATTATATCCGAGCTGGGAGAACTAGGTGTCCTGGGATCTACTATTAAAGGTAATTTATATTTCTAATGCATGAAAACACATAAAGGAAAGATGGAATAATTGTGAGTCAATTTTACCTTGTTTTTTTAACTCTATGGAGTTGATTCACTTAGGCCACTTTCACACTGAGGCGCTTCTAAACTGCCAGTAAAAATACTGAGAGCTTTTGAAGAGCTTTTCAGGCGCTTTTGAAGAGCTTTCCATTCATTTCAATGGAGAGGGGAGTTTTTCACAGCCCTGCCAGCACACTGTCCCAGTGTGAAAGCATTCATTGATTTTAATGGAAATAGGTTTTCGTTAACTTTTTAGGCGCTGTTTTTAGTGGAAAAGCGCCTCAGTGTGAAAGGGGTCTAAAACTGTAGAGCAAAATCTGGTGTGGTTCTGCATAGAAATCCGCTTCCAGGTTTTACTGTCAAAGCTTAATTAACCACTTCAATACCCCCTTCCTGCCCAGTCCAATTTTCAGCTTTCAGCGCTGTAACATTTTGAATGACAATTGCACGGTCATGCAACGCTGTACCCAAATAATTTTTTTATGAATTTGTTCCTCACAAATAGAGCTTTCTTTTGGTGGTATTTGATCACCTCCTCGTTTTTGTTTTGTTTTTGTTTTTTTGCGCTATAAACAAAAAAAGATCGACAAGTTTGAAAAAAACACAATATTTTTTACTTTTTTCTATAATAAATATCCCAATTAAAAAAAAAAAAAAGAAAAAGTGTCCCCAGTTTAGGCCGATATGTATTTTTCTACATATTTTTGGTAAAAAAATCACAATAAGCGTATATTGATTGGTTTGCGCAAAAGTTAAAGCGCCTACAAAATAGGTAATTGATTTATGGCATTATTATTATTTTTTTTACTAGTAATGACGGTGATCAGCGATTTTTATTGTGACTTTTGACTTATAAATATGCACTGATTGCTGTATAAATGTCACTGACAGGGAAGGAGTTAACACTAGGGGGCGATCATGGGGTTAAGTGTATTACCTAGGGCAGGGATATGCAATTAGCGGACCTCCAGCTGTTGCAAAACTACAAGTCCCATCATGCCTCTGTCTCTGGGTGTCATGCTTGCTGCGGTCAGAGTCTCGCTATGCCTCATGGGGCTTGTAGTTTGGCAACAGCTGGAGGTCCGCTGATTGCATATCCCTGACCTAGGGAGTGATTCTAACTATGGGGGGATAGGACTGACTAGGGGAGGAGACCGATTGGTGTTCCTATATACTAGGAACATTCGATCTGTCTCCTCTCCCCTGACAGGACGTGGATCTGTGTGTTTACACACACACACACAGATCCACGTTCCTGCTCTGTCAGGAGCGATCGCGGATGCCTGGCGGACATCGCGGCCCCTGGGCACACGCATCAGGTCCTCTGTGACGTGGCACGCACGCCCCCTATACCGCCGGGAAGCCGAGGATGTCATTTGACGCCCGCCCAGGATGGGAGATCCCATCTGTGGATGTCATATGACTGTGGGCGGATAGTGAAGTGGTTAAACAAGCTGAAATTAGAAGCTGATTGGCTGCCATGCACAGCTGCACCAGATTTTGCACTCTCCAGTTTTAGTAAATGGACCCCTATATATTTTTAAGTGATTTTTATATCTTTTTTTTTTTTTTTTTAACTATACAGTCCTTGTTTTTACAAATAGTATATGATTAAAGTACAGTGCCTTGAAAAAGTATTCATACCCCCTTGAAATTTTCCAAATTTTGTCATGTTACAACCAAAACGTAAATGTATTTTATTGAGATTTTATGTGAAAACCAACACAAAGTGGCTCATAATTGTGAAGTGGAAGGAAAATGATAAAAGGTTTTCAACATTCTTTACAAATAAATATGTGAAAAGTGTGGTGTACATTTGTATTCAGCCCCCCTGAGTCAATACTTTGTAGAACCACCTTTTGCTGCAATCACAGATGCAAGGCTTTTTGGGGATGTCTCTACCAGCTTTGCCCATCTAGAGAGTGACATTTTTGTCCATTCTTCTTTACAAAATAGCTCAAGCTCTATCAGTTTGGATGGAGAGCGTCTGTGAACAGCAATTTTCATGTTTTGACACAGATTCTCAATTGGATTTAGGTCTGGACTTTGAATGGGCCATTCCAACACATGAATATGCTTTGATCTAAACCATTCCATTGTAGCTCTGGCTGTATGTTTAGGGTCGTTGTCCTGCTGGAAGGTGAACCTCCGCCCCAGTCTCAAGTCTTTTGCAGATTCTAACAGGTTTTCTTCTAAGATTGCCCTGTATTTGGCTCCATCAATCTTCCCATCAACTCTGACCAGCTTTCCAGTCCCTGCTGAAGAAAAGCATCCCCACAACATGATGCTGCCACCACCATGTTTCACGGTGGGGATGGTGTGTTCAGGGTGATGTGCAGTGTTAGTTTTCCGCCACACAGAGTTTTCCTTTTAGGCCAAAAAGTTCAATTTTGGTCTCATCTGAATCTGACCAGAGCACCTTCTTCCACATGTTTGCTGTGTCCCTCTGATGGCTTCTTGCAAACTTCAAACAGGACTTCTTATGGCTTTCTTCTTGTCGCTCTTCCATAAGGGCCAGATTTGTGGAGTGCATGACTAACAGGTGAACTCTATTTACTAATTAGGTAGATAAGGTTTTTCTTTCTCGTACATCACGGGACACAGAGCGACATAGTCATTACTAATGGGTTATATAGATACCTTCAGGTGCTGGCACTGGCAACTTCCAAAACCGGAAGTACCCTCCCCTATATAAGCCCCTCCCATCCGGGAGCACCTCAGTTTTTTGCCAGTGTCTAAGGTGTTGGCCAAGAAGAAACATGTGTTTTTCACTGAGCTTGCGTACAGGTTCTTTTGGGCCTCAGTAAGCTATTCCGGATCCGACCAAAAAAGCTTCATAGCTAAACGGTCGGTACCCGGGCCTTGCAAGAGAAGAGCAAGGTTTTGCCTGTAATGCCTCTCTTAGGAGGGCTGGACCCTGGGATCCAGAGCTCTGGTCATACCCACGACCAAGATGTTTTCTGTGCAGGGTGCTATACAGGTCCAGGGGAGTGGAATCCTTGGGAACCCGGTCCCTGAAGGTTTGATTACAATGCCTGCCGTGATAGGTGAAGTTTGGGCTTCTGTGGACCAAACAGAGTCCTGCGGCGAGGAAAAGGTAAGTGGGGGCCCTCGGGAACTTGGTTCTATTGAGGGACCCCCAAGCCTATTTTGTCTTTCTGCCTGTTACCTAAGGTATTCCCGCTAATATTCTGTGTATGCCTGTTACTACTGAGAAAATGTAAAAATTTTAATAGTAGGCAAGAAAAAAAAAAAAAAATGTAAGACCGCGGTACCTGTGTTAGACACTAGAGGCCGCTATGGTTCTTTTTCTTGTAATGTGGATTTTTTTCTTCCAGAATCAAATCCAGGCAGTTGGTATGTTCTCTGCTGGGAAGCTGTCTCCTCTGCCCTGTTGCTGCGCTCATCCATCCCCGGGCCCTGCGGCAAAGGGACCCTGGCTCCCATCTAGCTCCTTATTGTTTTCAAAAAAACGCCGAAGGCGATCTGGAAAAGGGGCGGAGCGGGTGGATGACGCTCAGGTGTGCGCCGCAGCGCTACTGCGCATGTGCGGGCGTCCAGCGTGTTTTAAAGCACATTATAGCTGGCTATTGAAGTGCACAGACAGAGCTAGCAACAGTATAAAGGCACACAGAGGCGGTTGATGCAGGCATCCCCTAGAAAGGCACTTTAGTAGACACCAACTGTGATATAGCAGCAATTGTGCTAGACTATTCTCAGTAAAAGTGGTGTATTACGGCTGGAATACCTCAGCTTTAGGCTTAGGAATATGCCGTCCAGAAGCTCCGGAACTGAATCTTCCAGGAAGCGAAGGGGGTCTCATCGGGCTCTGAGGATCTTGGGCATGCTTCTGCTGCACCAGTCTCCCCTGAAGTTCAGAGGTAAGTGACCGTAGAGACCCCGCAGGGGTACTTGGTACTGTGGCTGTCCTCAGTTCACCTGCTCCTGTGTATGTAACAGAGGAGGTTTTTTCCTCAGCTCTGGGAGGATTAGAGAGAGATTGTCAACATTGATCGCTGCCTCCCTGTCAGGGAAAGCACGCCCGATCTCCGTCTCCTCCTTCAGAGTGCCTGTTAGCAGAGCAACAGTCCCATACAGGGATCGACCTGCCTGAAGGGGATCAGGATGAGGTTGATTCTGTTATAGAGGAATCAACAGTGGGGGAACCTTTTCTCAGCATCTCAAGCTGAAAGATTATGGGTTCAGTCTCTGACTAACATGGTCCGATCAGCATTTAAAAATGCACCTTGCGGAACCATCAACCACTACTGTATCCTCGTTGGGGTCGCTAGAAGCCCCCAGACTGTCTGTTCTTTTCCACTTCACCCTTTACTGAAAGGGCTCATTTACCAGGATTGGGAACGTCCTGAGAAAATATTTATTCCCCCAAGAGATTTCCGGTGGTCTATCCCATGGAGGATAAGTTCATCAAAAAATGGAAGGTCCCTACAGTGGACGCAGCCATCTCTTGTATGTATAAATCACTGACATGTCCAGTGGATAATGTCCAAATGTTCAAGAACCCAATAGATAAAAGATTGGAGTCCTTATGAAAGTCTGCTTCTTTCTACAGCAAGCTTGGTGACACAACCAGCAGTGAGGTCTGCTAAGCAGTGAAGGATCAGTTGAAACAGGTCTTGAGGGACTTGACAGATCAGCAGGCCTTGCCCTAGCTGATCTACCTAGAGCCTTAGGCTTTGCGGTTGACGCCATAAAGGATTCAGTCCATCAGGCCTCCCGCCTTACGCTGTCTATAGTACATATGCGTAGGCTTCTATGGCTCAAAAACTGGTCTGCTGAAGCTCCCTGTATAGAATGGCTGGTTAGCGTCCCATTTCATGGTGAACGCTTATTCAGGGAAAACCTGGACAAATATATCCAGAAAATTTCCAGCGGTAAAAATACGCTCTTGCCGGTTAAAAACAGAGTTAGAGGTCCCTCTTTAAGAGGCCTGCTTCTCCAGTCCCTGGGGCATCGGCTGTGTAACAACAGTTCCGACGGCCTCCTCGGTCAATTCCCGGGGGTAAAAAACAGGGACAATAGCAGGGTAATGAGAAACCCTGGGTCAGGGGAGGTACAAAACCTCCCCCAAAGTTAAATTCATTGAAGGGTTGCCCCCACTCAGTCGGGTGGGGGGAGGACTCCAGTTGTTCGCAAGAGACCTGGCGGGACACGATCAAAACAGATAGGTGCTCTCCGCAGTATGTTTGGGATACAGTTTGGAGTTAAAAGACTCTCCTCCTTCCCATTTTTGAGGTCAAACGTGCCAAGGGATCCCCGGAAGAGAGAGTCCCTCCTGTTGGCACTAGAACAACTATTGCTCCAAGGAGTAATTATGGAGGTTCCCCTGGAAGAATGAGGGTTCGGGTTTTACTCAAACCTCTTTACAGTCCCGAAGCAAACGCGAACGGGAGGCCCATATTAATTCTAAAAGGGCTATACAAATTCCTGTATATCAGGACTTTCCGATGGAGTCGATCCGATCGGTGGCCACTGCCCTACAAGGGGAGGATTGGTTAGCCGCGATCGACATCAAAGATGCTTATTTGCACATTCCCATCTTTCCAGTCCACCAAAAATTTCTACGCTTTGCAGTAGAAGGGCGCCATTTTCAGTTCAGAGCCTTACCCTTCGGTTTGGCCACAGCACCACGAGTGTTTACAAAAATTCTGGCCCTTTATTGGCCAATCTAAGAACACAAGGTGTAATGATAATGCCATATCTAGATGACTTGTTGCTGATAGACCACTCAGTGAAAAAACTAGACGTGGTCGTTCACAAGACAATCAAGTATCTGGAATCTCACGGTTAGATTATCAACCGAGACAAGTCAGCCCTAAAAACCAGTCAAAAGTCTGGAATACTTGGGGCTAAGGTTGGATTCAGGCCAGAGAAAAATATTCTTGCCTCGAGGAAAGGTGTTGTCTTTGAAAGATTTGATCCACTTAGTGGGTACAAAAAAGACAGCCGTCCATACGCCTGTGCATGAGGCTGCTGGGAAAAATGGTGGCATCATTCAAAGCAGTACCCTACGGTCAATTCCATTCAAGGAATTTGCAAGGGGCCATACTGTCAGCCTGGAACAACAAAGTTCAGGCCCTAGACTTACAATGTCCTTGTCCCCTTCCGTTCGCAAGAGCCTCCGTTGGTGGTTGGTTCCCCAGAATCTGGAAAAAGGGAAATCCTTCAGTCCGATTTCTTGGAAGGTGGTCACTACAGATGCCAGCCTTATAGGCTGGGGAGCAGTACTGGAGCAATGGTCTCTCCAGGGCAGATGGTCGGATGCAGAAAAGGCCCTGCCCATCAATCTCTTAGAGATACGAGCAGCCCGGTATGCCCTAGTAGCATGGACATCCAAACTCCAAGGGTCCCCTGTCAGAATTCAATCAGACAATGCCACAGCAGTGGCATATATCAATCATCAGGGGGGCACCAGGAGTCGTGCAGCCCAGAGGGAAGTAAATTACATCCTGAAATGGGCAGAAAGATATGTCCCAGCCATATCTGCGGTATTCATTCCAGGAGTGGAGAATTGGAAGGCGGACTTTCTAAGTCGCCAGCAATTATGCCCAGAGGAATGGTCCCTTCACCCCGAGGTTTTCTGGACAATATGTCAGCGGTGGGGAACATCGGATGTAGATCTTCTAGCATCCAGATTCAACGCAAAGGTGGACAGGTTTGTCTCTCGGACAAGGGATCCCCTAGCTTGCGGCTCGGATGCCCTAGTGTTCCCTTGGGATCAGTTCAAGCTGATATATGCATTCACACCGCCACAATGGTTACCTCGATTACTCCGCAGAATCAGGGTAGAAAAGAAACCAGTGATTCTGGTGGCTCCAGCGTGGCCCCGAAGAGCGTGGTACGCGGAGATTGTAAAATGTCAGTGGGGAGTCCTTGGACTCTCCCACGTCGTCCGGACCTGCTTTCGCAAGGACCGATATACCACCCTTCCTTACCAGCCCTAGGTTTGACGGCCTGGCTATTGAAGCCCACATTCTAAAAAAGAGAGGGCTCTCTAATCCTGTGGTATCTACCATGATCAATGCCAGGAAGCCGGTATCCAGGCAGATCTACTATAGAATCTGGAAGGCGTACATCGCAAGGTGTGAGGCCAAGAAATGGCATCCACATAAGTACGTAATAGGTAGGAGTCTGGACTTCCTACAGTGGGCTGTAGATAGGAAGCTTGCCTTGAGTACTATCAAGGGTCAGATTTCGGCCTTGTCAATATTTTTTCGAAGGCCCTTGGCTTCGCATTCACTAGTCAAAGCCTTTAGATAAGGAGTGATGCGTATTAGTCCTCCGGTTAATATTCCCATATGTCCATGGGATCTAAACCTGGTTCTGTCGGTTCTACAGAACCATTACAGCATATTTCCTTGGTTCTTCTCACCAGGAAATTGTTTTTTCTAGTAGCCATTTGTTCGGCTAAAAGAGTGTCGGAATTAGCAGCTATGTCCTGTAGGGAGCCATATCTGGTTATCCATAAGGACAGAGTAGTGTTACGTCCTCATCCAGCCTTTCTTCCTAAGGTGGTATCAAGGTTTTCATTTGAACCAAGATGTGGCTCTGCCTTCTTTTTTCCCCAAACCTAGTTCGGTAGAGGAAAAGTTATTGCATTCTTTGGATGTAGTAAGAGCAGTTAAAGCTTATCTAAAAGCCACTGCTCAGATTCGCAGAACGGATACTTTGTTTATTCTGCCGGAAGGCCCCAGAAAGGGTCAGGCAGCGTCAAAATCTACTTTAGCCAAGTGGATTCAACAGGTCATTATGCAAGCCTATGGCTTGAGAAGGAGACCGCCTCCGTTCAAAGTTAGAGCGCACTCCACGAGAGCAGTTGGAACTTCATGGGCAGCGCATCACCAGGCCTCCCTGGCTCAAATCTGTAAGGCCGCAACATGGTCTTCAGTACACATGTTTACTAGGTCTACCAGGTGGACTTTAGAAGTCAGGAGGATGTCGCCTTTGGGCGCAGTGTGTTGCAGGCCGCAAAAGATCCTCATGTCTGATAGCGCTCAGCTTATGTATGGTGTATCCCCCCCCCTCGTTGGGCATTGCTTTAGGACATCCCATTAGTAATGACTATGTCGCTCTGTGTCCCGTGATGTACGAGAAAGAAAATAGGATTTTTATAACAGCTTACCTGTAAAATCCTTTTCTTGGAGTACATCACGGGACACAGAGCTCCCACCCCTCTTTAGGGACACTTATTGCTTTGCTACAAAACTGAGGTGCTCCCGGATGGGAGGGGCTTATATAGGGGAGGGTACTTCCGGTTTTGGAAGTTGCCAGTGCCAGCACCTGAAGGTATCTATATAACCCATTAGTAATGACTATGTCGCTCTGTGTCCCGTGATGTACTCCAAGAAAAGGATTTTACAGGTAAGCTGTTATAAAAATCCTATTATTGTCACCGTAGAAAACAAATTCACACATTATTCATACACTACAATTATCAACTACACATTTGCAATACACAAATAATTATACCATATTTAAAATTCACATTTTAAAAACATGACAACAAATGGTGACATAAATCTGAATGACCACTTTCCTGGATTAATAGCTTTAATAGCCCCGGGGAAAAAAACTCTCCTTCAGCCCTGGTTCACTCTGGTGCGATTTGACATATCAATTCGCATGTCAAATCGGCGGCAATTGCTGGCAATGGCACCGTCCTAATCGGTGCGACGCTGCATTTGCGGCACCGCACCGATTTCAAAAAGTAGTTTCTGTACTACTTTTTACGATTTCAGGTTGCGATTTCCATTGACAAACCCGCATAGATGTCTGTGAAATTGCCGCTGAAATCGGACTGGCATGCGGCTTCATTCCTGCAGCTCAGTGTGAACCAGGGCTAAATCTATTTGTCCTTTTATCATCCTAACGCATTAAAAACGCACTGGAATGTACCAAAAACGTGCGTGCAAGAACGCATCCGGAACAGGTCTGGAGTGTGTTTTTGTGGTGTAAACCAGCTCTTAGGCTGCATTGGTATTTATACTTGTTCACAACAGAAGATTGTATTAAACCAGAAGCAAACCAATGTAGAGTTGCCTTAAATGAAGTGACAGATTGTTAACGGCTCTTGTATTTCACCCCCCTGCTCTCTCCAGGTTACGGTTGTGCCGGGACTTCCTACGTGGCATATGGGCTCTTGGCGAGGGAGGTGGAGAGGGTGGACAGCAGCTATCGCTCAGTGATGAGTGTTCAGTCCTCATTGGTTATGCATCCGATCGCCGCCTATGGGTCAGAGGAACAGAAACAGAAATATCTGCCTGGATTGGGTAAGGACACGCAGATCGC